>JARHVA010002962.1:1262500-1600000 GCA_037957365.1 Torreya grandis
AAACCCTAATACAATTAAGGAAGATGTTATTCTATAATTGTTCACCAATATCATAAATCAAGAGGATGTGTTTCTCTACTCAAACTAACTTCCCCAGAAGAAGTCAAGTTTTCATCCTTCTCCATAGATGGATAAAAAGTGTTTAGAATAGATATTTTACCCTTAGTAGTTTTTCAACATTTTGGGGATGTTATTAACATGGATTTTTTAGCTACAATCTCTAATTTTAAATTTTGGAAACATCCTCAAAGAGATGAACAAAACCTTTATGGTTCTCACCCAAAATAAGAATGGATATAGACATCTAAAGATTTTTGGCCCATAATCATGAAATACCTTCTATAAATTTTTTTCCAAACTTTGGTGATAATAATCAAACTTTTAATACCAACAATCATCTCAAAACAACAAAGATATTTTGTATTGTAAGTAAGATTAAAAATGGTATTATCCTAGTTCATGAGGATATTCACTCCTTAGATAATTCCATAAGGTTTGGAATGTTGCTAAAGATAAATATGAAAAAATCCTATGATAGAATCTCATGGGGTTTCCTAGATAAATGACTTAACAAAATGAGTTTTAGTTCTAGGTTCAGAAGACTAATCACAAATTACATTTCCTCCCCTAAATTATCTATCCTAATTAATGGAGTTACAAAGGAATTTTTCCTTATGTAGAGAGAAAGAAAGCCTCTTTCTCCTTTTTTTATTTATCTAGTGTAATCTTTAGGAATAAGCATGGAAAATCTATGGTGTATGGGCAAATGAAATGCCTTCAAATAAAACCCCAAATAGATCTCATAACACACCAATAGTTCATGGAAAATAGTTTTATTTAGTTTGAATCCTATGTAAGAGAATATAAAGATATTAAATCCATCCTTAAGTATTATGTGGAGGTCAGGAGTCAATGTGTATTTTTTTTCAAAATTTTAGGTTTCTTTTTGCACACTTGAAACTCTCTACATAGAATAATTTACAACATCCTATAATTTAAAATTTATAAGATACCTTCTTCCTATTTAGGAATGACCCTCTTCATTGGAAATATGCCTTTAAACTATTAGAACTCACTCTTAGACATAATTTAGAGGAAACTAGTAGGTTGAGAAGGAAATATTTTGGCTTAGGTAGGTAAACTTCAAATTTTGAAGATCTCCATACTTTATTCTACTTTTTATAATTATTTCCAAAATTGAGTAAATAATTGAGGAAATAAAAAGTTTTTTTGTGTGTGGGAAATGAAGGAAGGAATAGGTTTCCCCTAGTTGATTGAGAAAAAAATTAACTCCCTGAGAGCCAAGGGGAACTTGGCCTAAGAAGGATTAAAATCATGAGCATAACCATGGTTGATAAAATTGTTTGGAAAATTATGATGAAGGATTAACTTTGGACTAAAACTATTAAATCCAAATATCTTTAAGGAAGAATTGAAGATAGTTTGATAATGGAGAATGTACCTAGTCAAGGGTGTTATTTTTGGAATGCTCTGATTAAAAGAAAATATATATTATGAAAGAGGATTAAGTGGTGCATTAATTATGGCTAAAAATTATCATTTTGGGATTACCCCTATTTCTAACACTTCCCCCTATGGTTTAAATATATTTGTGTTGAAGTAGGATAAATCTACAACATAAATTTAGGGGAGAAAATTAAATATTATTTTAATTCAAATTAAAAGGATAAATATTGGAAATTTCTAAAATTGGTGACATAGGATGAGGATTATTCATAATCTAATATTTTTGAATCATAATTTGTAGGAAACCCAAATCATTATTTACTCGAAAGAGGATAATTTAGTCTAACACATGGAGGAAAATAGGGATTATTAAGTTAATTATTGGAATTTATTGAACTTGGACCTCAATGAGGATGTAATCCCATGGATATCCTTTTGGATTAAGGGCCTAATTCCTAAGGTCAAAATTTTATTTTGGTTAAGAACTCAAAACAAGTTTATGATAGTTGACAATCTTATGAAAAGAGGATTATCTATTCTCAATAGCTATGTGCAATGTGAAAGGGAAGATTAATATTTAAATAATATATTTATAGACTATAATTATGATACAAATTTTTTTGAAACATTTATTTTGTTTTTCAATCTAATCTTGGTGAGAACCAACTCTTTATTAGACCTGTTTATCTAATGGAAGCCCCTAGAAATTCTCAATGTTATAATATATATATATAGAATATAATCCTTCCTCATTTATTTTGGAGAATTTGGAAAGAGAGGAATGCTAAAATTTTTTAAAATAAAAATAATTTCTAGACCATTTTAGGTATGAGGATCATAAAAGCCATCAAGGATAATTGTCTTGATTTTATTAAAAAGGGTAATATCTCCTTATCGAAGCCTATTTTGAAAACTCTTAGTATTGGAAAATTTATGTTCTAAAGTATAGGGAATTATATATGAGTAATTATGACATGAATTAAGTTAATTTGACAAAAATACCTAAAAATGTCTTAATTATTCTTTTAAAAACTACCAAATGGAATATGGAGGTTATGGGAGGTTACAGGATCATAAAAGATAATAATATAGGCTTTGTGGTATCATATGTAGGCCATATGGGGACCTAAACCAACCATGTAAATAAATAAATAGAAACATCATGAATAATAAAATTTAACTTAGAAGTAAAGATCAAAAAACTTATTATCAAAGGCGAATCCCTCAACATCATCAATTGACTCAATGGTAAGTCTAATCCCTACTAGATTATTCTAAACATTATCAGGGATGGAAAGACCCTGATTAATGAGTTAATGTATATGAGTATAAATATTACCTATAGATAATTAAATAATTGTTTGTATTAGATGGATAATATAGGGGTTGGGTGTCAAAATTTTATGAAGTGGACTAGGTTGGAGGATATTCCTTCACCCTTCACTAACAAGATGTAGGAGGAAGATTATATTCCCCATTAATTGTGAGAATATAATACTTGACATCATCATCCTTATGAATGGAAAAATAATATTAATATCAATTTTTTAAACATAATTTCTAATTATATTAGTTGTAATCATTGTGAGAAGTGTGAGCTCCACCTTGGGATTGAGGAGGATGAAGGTTTTATTTCAAATTTTGGTTTAATAATTTCCTTCAATTTTTCATTATATTTACAAGGTTTAAACATGTATGTAGTGGATTGGTTTTCATCAAGGTGAAAAAACTCTTTAATTGTGTAATAGGAATTGATAGGGACCATAACGAGCTAGTTTCCTATGAATATATGATTCAAAATTAATCCATCTGGAGAATCCTCAATAGTGGAGGTATGAATCCATACATATAATATATTGTGGGGTTTGAACCAATATTTTTTAAGTAATTTTCCATTTATTTGGATGACAAAGTGGTTAAAATTAGAGGCATCACCATGATCATCAAATAAGAAGGAAATTTTGAGGTTATAAGAATGTCTTGTGAATGGGTGAAATCTTATAAAGATAAGTAAAGGAGGAAAAATATTATCCATAAATTATTCAAAATATGCAAACATTTACATAATGAAAAGGAGGGATTATTGTGTATACCTCATCCCTACCCTTGGCCAAATGTGTGACTCTAAATTATGAATTATCTAACACTCAAAGGTAATCATAGATTGTTATATTCACAACATTTCATGTTAAATAATTTTAGGCACCAAAAAATTATAATACTCTTTTATTATTTTCTTATATATTTATAAATTTTGTTCATGAAATTTTAATTAAATAAATTATAGGATATCCTTCATCAACTCCTTATTTACCTTATTATTGAGGAAGGCCAACCCACCATTGATTATCTGATAGGGGAACTTGGGAATGAAAAGGAGAAGGGTTTAGAATTATAAACCTATAAGGAGAAATGGTAAATTTTTGTGTAATTTTTATGTGAGATGGAGGAAACTTTGAACCAAGCCTCTAAAAAGCTTAAAAAGGGTAAGAAGATGAGTAATACTAGTGAGGTTTAACTGGTTGTGGAAGAGGTGGGAGGTATTTCTATATTTGAGGAGGTTGTGCTTGAGAACCGTTTGAAACATGAGTATATACCCTTATTCCTATTTTTTAAGGAAAATATACATTTAAGCACATTATGAAGGAGTTATCCCTACTATTCTTAGCATAAACTATACTTCAATGAATGAAAGTCTAGATAATATCAAGGAGAGCATTAGCAATAAAATGGAAGTGTTGAATAAGTTTAGTACTATTTTAAATTGTATCATAGATGAATTTATATATCCTCAATAAATTTGGAATGGAAAAATAGTTCAGATTAAGAAGAAACCCCATATTATGTTGAACCTTTCCTTGAGGAGATCCTAATAAATGAGAAAGAAGACTTTGATAACTTTAAGGATCAAGAAACAACCAAAGTGGTTATGTAAAATGTAAATAAGAAACTAGATCCCAACAATAAGAATAATTAAGATAATACTATTAAAAATCCAAGGAATATTGAATTGATTCTCCAAGCAAAAGGACTAGAGGCAACATGAAGAAGACCAAGATGAAGAAAAATAAGAATAAATATGATAACACCACTATGAATATTAAAGATTAGAACAAGATTTTGGAGAACTTAGATGACTTGGAGGACCCATATGAATAATTTTTTATTTGTGTATCTTTTTCTATCTTAAAAAACTTTACTTGGGTAGTTGTTGATATTTTACTAAATTTTGTTGGGTCTTTTGGTTACCTCATGGTGAATGACTAGTTTACTGTACCGATTTAGTTAGTGCTTCAATGTTTTATCTCTCATATTTTTAAGATTATGGGATCCTATAAAAACCCACATTTTTAATATTAATTTAAAACAATACTTGTGTTGTAGTATTCTACACAACTTCTCCTTAGTTGAATAGATTTTAGTGCCTAGTGATTTTTTCATCCTATGAAGATACATTATACTAAGACACCCACACTCTTTTGTGGAGAAAACCAATATAAATAATAAAAAATCATTTTATTATTTTATTATGTCCTAATCCATAATATATTCCTTTGTAATTTCATTATTCCACAACCTTTCTATGCACCTTGAAAATTTCCATTAAATAAGTGGGTATTACTTGGAGAGTGGATTGTATTAACCAAGTTTGATGTGTGAGGGATAAAAAATTTAATTTATAGGAAAAAATATATAATGGATTTTGTCAATCAATGGTTTCCATGCCTCCATGGATCTTCACAACATTTATTCAATGAAAATTTTGGGTGTCATGTCTTTTGTTCTTAATTTGTTTTTTAAAATTTTGTTTATCATGACTTTTATTTATAATTTTTGATGTGGGTTATATTCACACCTTATAAATTTTAAATTAGGTAGCATATAACATTTTTGGATCTCTATGGAATAGGGTTCCTCTCTAGGTCATGAGTTTCAGGTATGTGGTTAAACAACTAAGTGATGGAATAACAGGTTGAGCCTATGGATTTTTTAACTAGGTTTTGTTGATGAGTGCATGGAATATAATATAAATTAATCACTGGGTGAGTTAGATGGGTGGATAAACATTATATGGTGGGTATATTTCAAATAAAATCAAAAATAGAAAGAATTCTAAGGCATAAAATAATGTTTTGTGTTCTTGAAAGGTAACTTCCAAGGCTATTTTTTTGGGGGACAAATATATCCAAGACTAGTTTCTATTATTTGTATCTATTACAAACTTATGAACAATCATGGTTAAAAGTATAGGATAACAAATATAGGATGCTTACTTATATCAACTAAAGGTTACTCTTCTTGGGTTTGTTGTTTCACACCCTTGTCTAAGTATAGTTTAGACCATGAAGTTGTCTAGGGTAGTTATGGATCACACCTAGAAGATTGTGTCACAAGATATACCCCTACACACCTTAGATTATCAATACAACCTTTAATAACTACTTAAAGAAATGAAACCTACCAAATTTCAATTATTATTCCACATATAAGATTAATATTCATTAATAAAACAATCAGATTCATGCATAGAATTATCACACTTCAAAATTATCGAATTGATACAGATGAAAAAATATTTAATTTCATTACCAAAAAAAGGGAAAAATAAAGAAAAAACATAGTTTCATAATAATCAATCTTTTGATCTCTTCTTATATATTCATCCAAAACTTTAAAACTTAAAAAAGAGGGTTCTACATGTATATAATGATCTTGGGTAAGGGGTCACCTCATCCTCCAAGTTTAGAAAACTTTAACTACTTCCTGAATGACTATATCATAAGTCTTAGTTACATGTCATAACTTATAGATAATTTAGACATGCAACATGTACATGATAGAAAAAATAATTTATTCAATTATAACATGGATGTAACTAAAAATTAAATATTAATTTATATCTATTACATTAAAAATTATACAAAAACAACCTTTTAACTTTAGGCTAAATTGGCTCATGCTTAACATTTTTCAAAATTGTTGTTAGAACTACTGTTGTTTTTATTATTACGGTTGAGGTGACTAGAGATGTGCTTGGAGATTCACTCATTAATTTGAATATATTTATAGTTGGAACTAAATTATGAGGTGGTATTGGTGTAATTATTTAACTTTAAGGGGCTATGATTAATGTGATTATTGTTATTAGCACTGTAGGTGGGGTTTGAAGAGCAAAACTGATAGGTAGAACTGATGTTGCTTTCTTTTTTATGTAAAATTATTGGTAATACTTGTATGAATTAGCATGTTATACATGAATTAAGTTCATGTCAAAATGATGAGGTCTAGTCACCTCAACTTTTTTTTCCATCAAAATTATATACTCTGTATTGGTGTCTTGAAAGCCAACCCAAAAAGACTTCTACATCTATTGCCTTTCTCCTTGCTATGCTCAATTTTGCTTCAATGTCCTCCAACCTCAATCCTTGAAAAATATATTTGAATAAATATGAGACTTGATTAATCATTTGATCAAAAGTCACTTGAGATACTAGGTTCATTATATTAACCTAGACTATGGTCAATTCAAGCTCAGTCAAAATTTCTATTGCTTTCATTTCTTGTTGTACAAGCTTATTTATAAGGGCTTAAAAAGACCACACCCAATCACATGCCTCCTATGTTGTGATGAGAGATAATTTTAATGTATTACCTACCTCTAGAGGCGTCATCAATTCTAGGTGGTTGAATTCCTTATTGGGTGTGTATAATACCAATAAAATTAATTTACTCTCATCTTGTCTAATAAGCGTAAATAATTTTGTTATTGAATTCACATTTGGAGCCAATTGGACTCTCAAAGAATGAATTATATACAAAATTTAATATAATATAAGTGTCACATTTTGTACATCATGTTCTATAATAAGGGGACTCATATCACTTGGTCTTTCTCTTTAAGATTTTCCAGCTCTTCTTCCATCTCTTGTCTACCTAGATCTATTCCCTCATGTATCTCTAAGACTAATTTAGTATGGGTTTATATATAGGAATTAAGGTCCTCAATGTATGGGGACTATCCCTTCTTCTTAATCTTCTTCTTTTAAAGGGAATAAACTTCTTTCTTTTCCACAAAAATCAACCCTCTCCTAGAACTATCCTCAATATTTCTCTTTCTAACCCTATGGACTGATGTTATAGCCTTGTCAAATAGTGAACTTAATATTATAAGCTTAGTAATATTCAGATTGGGCCTCCTAGAGATTAAAACTCATAACTCCTTAACCCAGTCTATGAGAGTGAGCTTTAAAGGATTTGATGGCTGATATTTTATTTGTGCATGCTCCTCGGGATTAGGTCCAAGTTCAGAGGAGGGTTTGGGCATTAAGTGCCAATTTATTTTAGACCATTTTATGTTTATAAATTCTGGAATTAGATTCACAACATAGATTGGTTGTATTTTTGGAACAATATTAGTTATCACTCCTATTTTGGTTTGGATAGGGGTTGAAGAAGGTAATGGTAAATCCAATTGGGTAGAGGAGGGAATAATTTGAGTGAGGAATTGGCTGATGATTGATATGGAGAAGGGATGGAGACCAAAGGAATGGAAACTAAAATAGTGGAGGATTAAAAATATGAAGTGAAAATATGAAGAGTAGAGGTTGGGTACATGAAAAAAAGATTGACAAAAAGTGATTTCATAGGAATGAAAGTGCAAACAATTTAAATAGGCATGGTAGAATTAGTAAGTAATGACATTAAATGAAAAAGGTTTAAGGGTTAAATAAATAGATCAATCTTACTAGATGAATCATTCTTGAGGGGTTATTTTGATTTCAATACTTATAAACTCAAAACCTTATCTTATTATACTTCCTCCTCATCTACCTCTTGAATATACTTTCCTTCTAATAAAGGTTGTGCCTCTCTAAGTGCTTCTGTCGATGGGGTCTAAGGCCTCTCTCCCCTTGGTTTACTTTGATAACACTATGCCATTTTATCAGTTTGTGGAGTAGTCACCTATTAGGGAAGAAAAGGTGTAGTCATGGTAGATGTCAAGGCTATTAAAGTCACTGAAATAGGTGTCATTTCTTCTTTATTAGAAGAATCAAATAAAATAATCCCCATATCTTCCTTTCTTATGTTTTCCTTTTCTTATATCATCTGCTCTACTAACTCCTACTTAACTTTCCTTAGTTTCATAGCCAATGCTTGAATTTTAGGAGTTTGTTCCTCTTCTTCTTGTGTATGATCAAGTGTTTCTTCTATCTCTAGATGTTTTTCATGTTATTGAGCATGTGATGCTTCGCCTACCAACTATTATTTCTCTTGTTTTTGGTCTTAAGCCATGGATGGATGTTTGGGATCTTGTCCCCAGTCTGCTAGTTGTTGGTATGGCTTACCACTCCATAAGTTAGAGGATCTTCATCTTCCATGTGGTGGGATCTTGAATTTTCCTTAGTGGAGTGTGAAAGAGGGGTTAGTTTACATTACCCTTAATAAGTCCTTTCTCAATCTTGATATCACTTCTCTTTCTTTCACTTCCTCATCATCCTCAACATTTATAAAGAATAAGTCATAATCAAATGACTTATGTTTATATGAGATGCCAATACTGTAGATTTTTTTTAGACTTTCCCATGGGGGTCCCAATCCCTATGGGGTAGAGTGTCTAATATATATGCTCTCTTTACATTCCCAGCTTCCTTAAATTGCCTCTTAATGGTGTAATACATCCTTCCAATAGTGATATGGGAGCCATGGAAAGTAACTTTTTGTTTGTCATCATCTCCTCATCTATACCATTCCATATCTGGAAGGAAATTTCTTATGCATCCACCATGTTGGGAAAAATCTTGGGAAGATAAATAGGATCCACCTTATGAACAAAAACCATTATAACCATGTAATCAAGGTATAGCTAGTAGTCTCCCATACTAGCAAATGTTTTGGAAATGTTTGGTGAAATAATAGCCAAAGGGTAATCATGAATGGTCATCCAAACTTGAAGGTAGAAGTCATCTATTATTCTATTGATGTTCTTGATATATGAGTATATGTGAACAAAAGAGTAAAAGTCACATATTCTATCTTTTATAACATCTAAGTTAGGACTCTATATAACCCCATTGTGTTTGTACACTATTTTCATGATGGCATCTAGTAGGTAAGACATCATATAAAAAATTCCCCCATATGACCTCCTATCTTTGTGAAGAATTTGTTCCCATAGGTAGGCACTAATTACTTCCCCAAATGCATAAGTACACTCTAAAGTATTGAGTAGGTCTAGTATGGGAACCCATTCTAAATGCAAAAAGTGGATGCTCATGTGACCAAAGAGTCAATTTAATAATGACATGCCTATGTAAATCCCCATCCTAAATTAGGTGATAGGGATGGAATTCTTAATGTAGTATTTTATAATGAACACATTGACTTCGAGAAGCCACTTTCCTAGTGTTCACTCCACATTATTACCTTTTTTCTAAGTGACTATGAAATGTTAGTCAAATGTAACATCTAGTATAGGGAGACTAAAATAACTCATGAATGCTTCTCTAGAGATGTACATGATTATTGTGTTATTATCAACATAGTTTGGTTGACTTTCATCTTCAATTCTAGCCTTGAAAAATAGGCATCACAATAAATCTATACATGGCATGACATTTGAATTAACAAAGGCATAGTGAAGGGCCTATCACTTGAATGGGAGTAGGTCCTTTATAATATGTTTCTCCTTAGCTAATATTTCTTCTTCCAATGTAAATGAATCCATGTTCTCTATGACCTCTCATAAATATAAGTAATTAGGATAGAGTCCATCAACATAGTTACATTAAAATATGTGTCTAAGTATTTAGTAGAGTCATTTATGGAAAACATATAGGGTGGTGAAAGTCTCTTATATGGCTTAGATGAAGATGCCATTACTATTTGATGGATGTTGTTATGATTAAATATTTCAATAATGGTAGGCACTAAATAGAATTACATTAATTGTAAGTTTTCCTAATCATAGCTAGGGATTTTGAGATTATAAACGGATAAGTTTGCTTGAGTTCTTGAAAATTGAATGAGATGAACTTGATTTGGGGCTCAATGTTATAGATTTTTGCATTAATTCTAGTTAGTGCATCATTAATCACCAATGTCTATGAGTTTGTCAACATCATTTAATTTGAATTTAACTATTAGTCCTAGTGTACATGACACATAGGATGCTTGCTCATTTATGATTCCATAGTGTTACCTCTCTATTTTGACATTTTTCATTATATGGTTTAGTCTAGGAAGTCAAACTTTACCATTAATTTATAAAAGACCATGAAAATCAAAATGCTCTTTAGAGGAATTTGTTCTAAAAGGGTCTGTCTAAAATCCTCCAAAGGAATGGTTTCCAAAGACTAAGTAATTTTTGGTAGGATTTGTGTTAGGGAATAAGTTGTTATATATAAATTTCCCAATGTTAAACTTTCTAACTGAAACATGTTGAAGATAAACCTTCTAATTGTAAAGTTGTTAAAGATAAAATTTCTAAAGTGAAACTTCCAACCATGAATTTGGAAAGTGAAAACCTTTTGAAGAGAAAGTTTTTGACAAAAATAAAGCTCCAAAATACAAATTTATCAAATGAAAAGTTACCAAAAATAAATGTTCCAAAGAGAAATTTTCCAAATTAAAACCTTTTAAAGAGAAAGTTGTCGATCAGAATAAAGTTCCCAAAGAGAAACCTTCCAAAGTAAATCTTCTAAAGACCAAAATTTTTCAAAGAGAAACCTTCGTAAGAGAATATTTCAAAGACCAAAAGTTTTTGAAGAGAAACCTTCTGAAGTAAATCCTCCAACATGAAAGAATCTAAATAATACAATCTAAATACCTACCATTCAAAGCAATTCTTCTTGATTTTCCTTTAATAGATTAGTTTGAACAAGTCATTTCAAATGGAAAATAGGTGTACCCTAACATAATTCAATGTTTAAAACTATAAGCTTCTATAGGTAATAATAACCATAAAAAACACATATATACCTAAATAAAATATACATATTTTAAAATCAAAGTGGGTCCCCTCTTCTCAATGAAAAATACAAGGTGGGGTCTATTAAATACAACAAATAAGAACTCACAAGGGTGAATACTCTTAAGTTTTAAATAACCCAACATCCATGGTTTTGAAATCCCAATATCAACCATAAACCTTAATAAAATAAATTATTAATTTATAATGAAAAGAGACTCTTAATAATCCCATGAAACATAGTAAATTCACTTATACCTTGGATTTGTGTGTGGAAAGTGATATTCTTTATCTCTTGTCTTAGGGATTTAGGAAAAGACATGGGGTGATTTTTAGGTTTTATTTTGATTTGGCATTAGATGCATAGATATTGGGGGGATCGAGCATTACTCTATTGCTAGCTAGGTGTCCATAGACTCATAAAGAAACCTTTGATCACATCTTATTTTTTTATTCATATTTTATGTAGTGCATGATACATTGACATTATTTAATCATGTAGGATTCAAATCCTCTTTGATTTTCTTTTGGAATTTTGAATTGTGCCTTTTATTTTTAAACATTTCTATCTATTTTTGTTTTAACTTTCTAAATAAAAGAAGGAATAAGGTGACCATTATGAGCTAGTCTTAGTAAAGTTTTGGTTTAATCAAAATGTCCCTATCAACTTTTGCCCATGTCAATGGTTATTACCTTAAAAATATATTAGTATTTTATGTGCATTTGACAAGGAGAGTTTTCTAAATTTTCATAGAACTATGGTATAAACATTCACATACCTAATATAATCATTAGATTTAGGACATGGTCATGGATAACTCTCTCATTACTTACCTGGATTAATATTATGAACTATAGTATTCAACACCCATTGATTCGAGTTGGATTCAAAATACCTCAAACTATCATTTGATTATACTAGGATTAATCAACTTAGACTAACATGAAATATAAATATTAATTACCCTAGATATCAAGAAAACTATTGAAAGAAATAAGTCTAATATAGAAAACATGAAATAATCTAATAAAATTAAATGACTAAAAGTAGGAAGCTAATAATGAAGAAATTGTAACCTAATCCTACCTCTACCAGAATAATTATCATTACTTAGAGACCTTTCTAGATGGGGTAGCCATGAAGTAATGATTAAAAAATTATCCATTAAATGGATATTTCAAATCAATACCTTAAAGATATTTTAAATGAAATGCATTATTACCCAATATCTTGGAGATTTGATATGGTCCTATCCACAATGGGGTAAACTTGTCATGCATTCATTTTATCATGGGATTTGTTCCACAGTAGCACCAAGTTAGAGATTCTAAATTATTTGAATTTCATTCTCTTATCGAACCATCTCTTGACAACATCTTGATATTTTCTAAATTTTTACAATGATTCATTCTTTGAGTCTTTCATTTTGATGATAACCTACAATCTAGACTTTGTTTTATCATTGGTATCCATATATTCTTGCATAAATTGATATGTTGGTAGTTTTAGCATGACTAGGAACAAGGGTTATTTCCCATAACCTAGTAGATATGCTGAGGATTTAAGGGCCTATTTATACCTAGTTTGATCTACCCAAAGTGCATATTTTAGTAAGAGATGTCATTCCCTAGGTTTATCTATTATTGGATTCTTGATAGTGTCTATGAGGTTCTTATTGGTTGACTTGACCAATCCATTCCCTTGTGGGTAGTGATTGGAGGATGATATAATTATAATCAGATTATCATGGGCCCATTCAGTGAACTTAGATAATTGAAATGTTGGCCTATTATCATAAACTAAAGAAATAGGCATGCCCAACCTGGTTTTGATATGTTCTTTAAGAAAACTAATCACATCTTGGGATATTGAGTTCTTGGTGGCTTCTACCTCAGTTGATCTAGTGAAATAATCTTTAGAAATGAGCACAAATTTGTGCATAGCTAAGGAATTCAGGTTTATAACACCAATGAAATCCAAGCCCCATTGGGAAACTGACCTACCTTTAATCATAGGCTATAGTGGCATTACTACATGTACCTCTCTTTTTTTGAAAGGCCTAGAATTCATGGCATGCCCTCACATGGAAGTGAGCATCCTTAAATACCATTAGCCAGTAATAACCCATTCTAAGTATTTTATGAGTTTTAGTATTGCTATATCGATGGCTTCTACCAATAATTTGATTTATATTTTCTAATATTTTTTGAGCTTCTCCATGTGATACACATCTTAAATAGATGTCTTGAAAGTTCTTATAAAGGATTCCTTTCTTGATCATATAATGAGCATCTTTGAGCCTTAAATATCTCTTTTTCTATCTCTTAAGTTCCTGAGGTCCCATTCTAGTTAGTAAGAATTGAATAATACCTAAATACCAATATTCTTGGTAAACTTATGATTTGGTAGACCTCTTTAATGGTGATGTGTAGGTTTAGTTCAATCATCAATTAAATAACACCTTGTCCTTTAATGATCCTACAAGGTCTAATTTTAGTATCAAACTCTTAAAACTTACTATGGCAATGGTCCTATTCCATAGAATATAGTTCCCAAAATTTGTAACCACCTTGATGAGAGTGAATATTTTCTTATCAATAAGGGGGTATTTGAGCTTTACATTTTTCAATTTAGTACTCATGAACATGATAAAGTGATCACTTTCTTCCCTTTTTGCATAAGTATGGCAACAATAGTATGCTCTAAGGTAAATGGATATAATAAAAAGTCTTTATTATAATATGGGATTTCAAGCACTAGGGATTTAGAAATAACCCTCTTTATGTCCTAGAAGGACTTCTTAGCCTTAGGTCTCCACTCCATAAAATTTATCTTCCCAGAGAAGGATTTGAGCTCCTTTTTACTATTTGGAAAAATTATTTTTGAAATCCCCTAGATCTTATCTAGCTCAATGGTGATCCCATATTTAGTAATAATATGACCTAGAAGCTTGCCTTTAGTGATGCCAATTATACTCTTCTTGGGGTTAAGTGATAAACCAAACTTCTTGTACCTTTGAAAAATGGACTAAAGGTGGTTGATATGATTAACTCTATTTTTAGAAAAAATAATGAGATCATCATGTATATGATTATGCACTTGCCTATCAGTCCCTAGAATGCATGATTGAATTATCTATGAAAACTAACTCTAACATTGATTAAACCAAATGGAGTTTACTTGTATGCATATGTTCCCCATCTTTTAGTAAATGTGGTTTTCATCATATCCTTTGATTCAACTAGTATCTGATTATAGACTAAAAATACATTTAAGAAATACATAATTTCATACCCACACATAATTTATTTTACCTCATCTAAGGCAAAGAATAATCATCCTTCTCAGAAACTTTGTTAAAATTCTAAAAGTTGACACACAGTCTGATTTCTCCACTCTTTTTCCTATTTGGAACTATATTAGCCACCTAGTTTAAATGCCTAATAGGAAAACCTATCATAGCACTTAACATCTTCTCTACTTCTTTATGGATCAATGGTTTCAAGATAGGATTAACCGATCTTTGCCTTTGCCTAAATGGTTTATGATCAGGCTTTAGTGGAATCATGTGGGTTATGACTTTAGGGTTGAATATCCTTAATTCATCATAGGTCCATGAAATTACATCTTTATAATCTATAATTAGTTCCTTAACATTTTGTTTTTTATCTAGTGTGAAGCTTAAGCCAATATTAATTAAGTGTTCATCCCTCTCATCACCTATGTTTTTTGAGCTGAATTTATATTCATTAACCTTGAGTTTCCTCTGTGATTATACTTGAGGATTTATATCAAAGGTCCTTTCCAAGTTAACCATTCCCAATGGGAGATAATTATCCTTTAGTTGTATAACATTTTCTTCATCTAATTCCTCATGGAACCTATATTTTATTTCCTCATCATCAATTATCTAAGATTTGAACTATCCTAAATTTGTCAAAAATTGAATGATCTATTTGTCATTATCAAACACATGAATTTTTTTAACATTATCAGGTATCAAAGGACAAGGTACCAATTCAATGGAGAACTTTTGAATCCTATAAGGATGTCAAAATCACTATTCAAGTGGCTAGTGAATATGTGTCTTAGTTTTGTTTTCTTATGATAGCTACTATGTTGAAAGCTTCAAATGATTTAATCAGGTCCCAAGCTATATGTTTGTATTTATTTAAATATAATAATTTGCATTAATATTTATTTTTGACCTAGTTAATAAAGATTTTAGAATCTCTATATACCAATATTTATTTAAAATTATTCTTGAGGGAAAACTATAATCCCAGAATCAAGGCCTCATACTCTGCTCTATTATTGGTGCATGGGAATTGGATTTTATATACTGCTAGCAATTTATTTCCTTGTGGATTGACTAGATCATTGAAAACACCTAATCCTTGATGGGATCTTACTCTATCAAAATGGAGGGTCCATAATTAGGAAGGGCCCATAATTTGTTCCATCACTTCATGTCATGTAGTAAATGTATAAATTCCAAGACTAGGAGACTTATAACTTACCTCTTCATTGGTGGTATTGTACACTATAATAGGATGTTTCACCCTTGGATCTTGATTTATCATGATCTAGTTGGAAATAACTATCCAATGCAATAAAATATGTGAAAATTCTATGGAAGTATATATGTTTAACATTTTAAACCTATCTCTATTTGATAATAATCCATATACTTCAAGAATATCCACTAAAAAGATATCAATAGTCATCTATACTCTAGGTTCTAAGGCAACCCTATTGTAAGTTGTCATATATGTCATGTGTTTATGCATTGTCATTGATGCTAAAGAAAGTGTGAGGTCTCGAGTGTTCAACAAGGCATGCATAATAAAGTCTAATAAAGAGAGTAAGCTGAGAGTTTCGAGTTAATTATGGCATTATTTGAGCATAATATTTATGATAATGTGTTATATAATGCATCTATAATGGGAGGAAAGTCTTCAATAGGTATGATACCTAAAAGGTCTATGTGATTAGACTATATGTTATGAATCTAGAACATAGAGCAATATTAATGAATTAAATACAAATAAAATGCATAAAACAAAACATAATAGAGAGAAATATTTAACATGGTTCACCCAATATAGACTACATCCACATAAAAATAACTAGTCCTTCTTATTATTCATTCTAACAAATGAAGGGAAAAACATACAATATAACCACTACAATATTGTTGTCGCTCACATACAACATACCTCCATAATTATAATGCCCTCATATCAAAGGAGGGTTACATATTGGGGAAAAATGAACAAACATAATTTCTATTATTATATCTATTACCTAATAGTGAATAGTCCAGATTTACTATGAAATTACAATATTTTATAATGCATTTTTAACCTCTATAGTGTCACTCCCCTTGGACCCCCATGGTGACAGTAGTGGTGGGAATTCCTTCCCCCCTCCATAACCCCTATTAGGAACTGGGAATTCAAAGAAGATCAGGTTCCACCATCCAAAAATCTCCTATTTAAAGACTTATTGGTGCAACTCCATCACTATAACTCATCCTTGGAAATTTTTTTGAAATTTGACCTTGGCTTGTTTCTCATCTTCTTTGTTATATTTGAATATCTATTGAAGCTGAATAAATCTTCATCTTCTCCTTTTTTATTGCTTTTGTTAGAATATCTAGATGATTTTGAATTATGTGGATCTTTTCCAACTTTAGTTGAGCATCTTCCAAAATTGAATGAATGAACTGATACCAAAGTTTTATATGTTTGGTTCTTGAGTGTAATTTTGAGTTATTTTCTAAATGAATCATATTATAGCTATCACTATCTAAATTTCAATCTTGATACTTATGCATAAACTCTTCCATGACCTATTGTATCCTTATCATCTACTTGTTAGCTTCTATAGTTGTAATATACTTTGCCTCTATAGTTGACAAAGCAACTATCTTCTATAATTTTTAAATCTAACTAACCATCATGTCATCAATAGTGAATACATAACTTGTGGTGCTCCTCCTGCCATCTAAATCTCTAGCCATGTCTTCATCAACATATCCTTGTATGGTAATATCTAAACCTTCATAACATAATTGTCTATAAATGGTCCCTCTTATGTACCTAAAAATCCACTTGACTACATCCCAGTGCTCCTTTCCTAGATTATTTATAAAATTGTTGACAACTCCCACTACATGATAAATATTTAGTCTCATACACACCATAGCATACATTAAACTTCCAACTACTGAAGCATATGGAACTTTAAACATGTAATTGATTTCTTCCTACATTTTATAACACTATTCCTTGCTTAATTTGAAGTTCCCTCTCAAAGGTGTCCTTATAGGTTTTGCATCTTGCATATTAAACCTAACTAACATGTTATTTAGGTACTCTTATTGAGACAATGTCAATTTTTTATTTTTCTTATCTCTTGTTATTCTCATACCAAGGATTTGCTTTGTAGTACCCAAATCCTTCATTGTAAATGAATTTGATAATTTTCTTTTGAGATCATTTATATCCTACACATTAGACCCTATAACAATCATGTAATCTACATACAATAACAAGATAATATAGTTTCCATTATCTAATCTCTTCAAATAGACATAGTGGTCAAAATGACATCTAGTATAACCTTGTTCTATCATAAACATGTCAAGTTTCAAATGCCATTACCTGGGAGATTTATTTAGACCATATAAACTCTTATTGAACCTATAGACCATTTTATCCTTACCTTTTACTTTGTATCCATATGGTTTTTCCATATATATTTCCTCCTCTAAATCACCATGAAGGAAATCAGTTTTCACATCTAATTGTTTAAGGTGCAAATCTTCTACTGCTACCAAAATTAAAATAGTTCTTGTGGAAGTCATTTTTATAATTAGATAAAATATTTCATCAAAATCAATATCTTTCTTTTGTGCAAACACCTTTACAACAAGTCTGGCCTTGTATCTCTTTTTGCCTCCATCTTCCTTCAACCTATAAACCCATTTATTCTATAATGCTCTTTTACCTGGAGGCAATTGAAATAGATCCCAAGTTTGGTTATGTACCGAGGATTCCATCTCCTCTTTCATGTTTTGCTCACACTTCTTTTTAGTTTCTACCTACATTTATTCTTCATAGATTTTTGGCTCACCACCATCAGTGAATAATAAATAACAAAGTGAAGGATAGTATCATTTAGGGAGTCTAATTACTCTGGTAGATCTTCAAACTATACTTTCAATATTTTGAGGTACTTATTTTTTGTGTTTCATATTCTAACGTTTTGGTACTTTTAGAATTTCATTCCCTATGATTTCATCAAGTAATGCATATTCTATATTTGGCTCTTCTTGTTTCTTTTCTTGTAGCTAATATTTTTACATAACCTTATCATTAAAGATCACATCTCTACTCCTAATTATTTTAAAATTTTAAAAATCCAATAAATGGTAAATAAAATCATCAAATCCATATCCAATAAAAGTACATATCTAGGATTTTGATTCAAGCTTGGTTCTATTTTGTTTATCAATATGGATGAATGCTTCACAACCAAAACTCTTTAAGAAGGAATAATCTACCTTTTTACTTTTCCATGCTTCTTCTAGAATTCCACCATCCAAAAGACTTGAAGGCCCTTTATTTATTAATTAAATAGCAGTATCCACATCATCTACCCAAAATAATAAGGACAACCCTAGATGTAATCTCATGTTCCTTTCATGATCCATGATTTTCCTGTTCATCCTTTTTGACACACCATTTTGTTTTGGTGTTCTTACAACCATCTTCTCTCTATGAATATCATGTGTTTAATAATAATTATCAAATTCCTTGTTATAGTATTCACCTCTATTATATGATCTAACACACTTTAACTTATTTTATATGTCATTCTCAATGAAAGCTTTCCATTTTTTAAACACATTAAAAACATTAGTTTTTTTCATATGCAATAAACCCAAGTTTTTTTAGTTGCATCATAAATAAAAGCAACATAATAATAAGATCCACTAAGGGATGATACCTAAGTCAGTTCCTATGAATTCATATGCATAAGATCTAACTTTTTATCTTTCTTTATCTTCCCAACTCTAAGAAATTTGACTCTCTTCTATTTTCCATACACATAGTTCTCACTGAATTCCAAATCCACCTTCTTCAAATCTAAAAACAAATTCATTGAGTGGAAAACTTACATCCCCTTCTCACTCATGTGCCCAAGTCTATGGTGTCATGATTTTGCATCCACTTATGTAGAAGCTAAAGAAATAGAAGATTCAACATTACCATTGGATAAATATAATGTACCTACCTTCTCTCCTTTTTATATTACCAATGATCCTTTAGTGACTTTTCATGAGTTTTTTGAAAATGTAACTGTGTTGCACTCACTTCCCAACTACCCTTCTAAAATTATATTTATTCTCAACTCAGGAGCATGCCTCATCTCTTTCAACAAACATTTTTTCCATTATATAATTTTATCTATATATTAACCTTTCCTCAAAATTTATAGGGTTCACCATCACCTAAATAAACCTGTCCAAAGTCACCTTAAACATAGCCTTGAAAATATATATCTTATGGGGTGTAACATGAAACAAATCCCCTAAATATAACACCCAATAATCATTAATATTATCTAAAAAAAGGATTAAATAATATTGTAACCCATCACCTACTACGTTTTCTTCCTAATTTTTATCTTGTTGTCCATCTCGTTGTTTTCCTTTTTGAAACCAACAATATTTCTTCAAGTCTTCTTCCTTCCCATAAATATAGAACACAAATGTTCTTATAGATTTGGATTTACCCTTATTAGAATTACCATTATTCCCTAGGCCCTTTCCTTTATCCTTTTGTCTTCATTTTTTATCCATAGTTAAAACATTATCTGATGTCTCCCCTATTATTTTTTGTTATATTTCCTCACTAAGAATAACAACCATAACATCATTGAACTTTGAAGTGTGTGAACTAGAGATATAATTACTCATATCCATAACCAATCCATTCCAAATTTCTGACAGTGAAAATAGAATCAAAAGAGCCCTAACCTCATCATCAAAATTTACTCCTACAAATCTTAACTAACTTATGACCATGTTAAATTTATTTAAATGATTAGCAATAGACCCACTTTTTGACATTTCTAGATTAAATAAATGCTTCATAATAAATACCTTGTTAGAGGCTATGGATTTTTCATACACTCTATCTAATTCCTTTATCACATCTTCTATTATCTTTTATTTTTAAATATTGAAGGCCACCAATGCTACCAGGCACATTAGTATTGTTCTTAGTGCCTTTATATCAAGAACCTCCCAATATTAATCTTTCATAGTTGATAGCTTCTTCGATATTATTCCCAATGGTAGGAAAATATACTTATGATATGGATAATCATCCATTTGAATCTTTCATAGCTATTAGTTTTGGATGCTAAACTTTTTGAACTTAAACTTGTTTTCTTCTGTCATTACTCTCAATCAAATTAGGAACCCTCTTTTCCTATGATTTTATCTACCAAATAAACCTTTAGATCTAATACCAGTTGTTAGGAATCCATAACTTAGAGGAATATTAATTAATTAAATATATAAAACATAACATAATAGAGATATAGATTTAACATGGTTCACCCAATATGGGCTACATCCACATAAAAATAACCAGTCTTTATTATTCAGTCTAAAAAATGATGGAAAAACCTACAATACAACCAATAAAATATCCTATTAACTCAAATACATCATGATAATATAATTAAAATTTCCTCATATCAAAGGATGGTTACATATTAGGTCAAAAATACACAAACATAATTTCTACCATTAGATCTGTGACCTAATAGTGAACGGTCCAAATTTAATACAAAATTACAATATTTATAGTGCATTTTCAACCCCATAGTTATTCCCCCCTATAACCCCATGGTGACCTTAGTGGGGGGTGTTCCCCCATACACCCCCTATTAGGAATTGGGCATTAAAATAAGATCAGGCTCCACCATCCAACATTAGAGGCATGGTGATGATACAAATGTGTCTAAGCTTGAAGGTGAGTAATCAGTAATAGAGCATGTGAGATGATGTTGGACACTTTTTCAAAATTAAATGAATTCTTCATAATAAATTTAAGGCCATGTATTGAGGCTTAATTCTTACATGAAATGACCCAGTGTGATGGAACAGGCTTGGTAGCATGTTAAGATAAGTAGTGTGAGACTTATGTAAAGAATTATAGTATATTAAGAGCTTGGTATGATTTCATTTGACATGAGGATGAGGTTTATATATAATTTCAATAGGTTTTCAATTGTTTTCAAGATCCAAGTATAGCTAATAGTTTAAGGTCTAATACACATAAAGACCTAGTGTGACATAATGAGGGATAAATATGAGTTTACAAGATGTTTAATAACATGTGATAATTGATTTAGGTTTTATAGGTTTTATTAATGGTTTTTACAAAGTTTTAGTTCATAATTTGAAGGAGAAATCAAGAAAACATATTTGAAGGTCTCCTATGCATACA
The DNA here is from genome assembly GCA_037957365.1 of Torreya grandis. Lineage (NCBI taxonomy): Eukaryota > Viridiplantae > Streptophyta > Pinopsida > Cupressales > Taxaceae > Torreya > Torreya grandis. The sequence continues at coordinate 1,284,468 of JARHVA010002962.1, forward strand.
AAATGAATATATGAGAGCTCGAGAAGGATATTTTTATGCTCATTGGCATGTGTGAAAGTTTCATGGGAATTTGATCCTTTTAGGATATATTTAAAATGGTCCTAATAATTCTTTTCAATAATTATGAGATGGTTTCAAGGATAGATTTGTATGAATTTAAGAAGGTAAACTAGCCCAAAACCCTCTCAAAACCTTTATAGTGACCTGACTGGAGAGATATTGATATAAATGTCCCATAATATATATTTTAAGGTATGTTTTATATTTTTATATTTTAAATAAATCCATCAAGAATCTATAATTGGAAGTGATTTGTTAGGGCAGTGAGTGGAAGCTATAAAAATATGCTTATTTATACAAAAAAATTAATACTACAAGTAGGGTTGACTAGGTCAATGTATGAAATTAGATGGATTTTGATTTTGAATACTTTTTATTTTTGTATATGATGAAATTTTTAAAATTTATATCTTCTGTGTCAACTATTTTGGTTACCCAAATTGACCTATTGTTAAAATGGCTAATAGTGAAGATAGTGAAGACAAACTAGTAAAAGTGAGAAAGAGATTAGGGAGTAGTTACAATGGATTATGGAAGGATAAATTTATTTTAGGTTTTTATTAGATACCTATCCATACTTTCTATTTTTATTATATTCTTTTTAATTCATTACAAATGGTGAAAATAATGCTCTCAAGATGGCTTGTCTAAGTGGAGATGGACAGTGAAAAAGTAAGTTTCAGAGTTTGATCTATATGTTCCATATGTCATTATAAATTTGTAAATTTGTGTTTTAATTTTTTTTTCTTTTGTCTTAGTATCATACAAATTATTTTTATTTTCAAGTAAGTGTCCCCATAGGTGTTAAGAATCATGATCACAATGACTAGTTCTTAAGCCAAAATTATTGTTTTAGGTGTGTTAGATGAAGTGAAGTATTTGAGACTCTATGATATAATTTAATGCACATAATAATAATAATTTTTTTAAGAGAAATAAATTACCTATTAATTATTTATTAAATAAGGATAGTTATTTTAAGGATTTTAAACATGAAAGCCAAAATGGTTTATCTGACTATGTGAGCACTATGTAAGAGAGAGCTAGCAAAGTAGTTTATAAGACCAAAAGATGGCACCAAAATATATGATATATCTATTTTAGGTTTAAATATAAGTCAAATATAAAATATTAATGTGAATTATAAGTTTTTAAAGTACCCTTACGTTAGCTAAAAATAGTATTCCTCAAGATTGTGTTTTCAATGTATTTGATAGTTTTCTATGTGTTGGTAAGCAAGATGTTTCAATATTATTTATCCTAATAAAAAAGAGTAATAATAATGATTTTATGTTTTATATATTAAATATTATTTAATTAATGATTTTTTAGTTATTGAAACTATATAGGACGTTGTTTTAGATTAAGGTAAAATAAGGTTTTGAAGGGACCCTGAAACCCTGAACAAAAGGAGAAAGATAAAATAGTAATGTCCACAGGCAAGCCTAAAGCCTACTTCACCAAAGTAACAAAACCAAGATACAAATACCTGAAGCTAATAAATTAACAACCAAAGATAGCCCCTAGGTTTTACAGAGACCTGGAAACTCCATAGTAAAAGTTCAAAAAACTAGGTACCAAGACCAGAAAACACAACCAACTAGCAGAATCAACTAAAAGAACTAGGAACTATTCTTCTAGTTCCAATATCATCTTCACTGCTTCCTTACCTTTCACAATAGTGTCCTAGATGGCAGCAGTCACCTGTGTAGATCCCTCTTGCATTGCTTTCTTTCTTGAGCTTTGTCTAGTTCTCTTACTAGGCCCCTCCAAAGTTTTGATTTCCTCATTTGCTCTTTTTCCAATGTTTACAACAGCAACACAAATTCTAGAGGTTATCTCCTCCATCTTTATTCTGCTTTCCTTTACGAGTTCCCTTAGGTTGTTCTCATAATCTTTGAGTTTTATGGGAATATCCCTCATCTGCTTTTCCATGTTTTTGATTTTGTTCCAAACTGCCTCCTATTTACCCTCCATTATTTCCATTTTCTTATTGATTTCCATTATCTCCTTATACATCCATAAATAAAATTGAAGAGTAGCATCAGCTTTACAACTGGCCAATCTATTAGGTTCGTCATTCTTCCTTTTGTAACTCCAATCTTCTATGTTCTTTTTAGGACTGCTTCCAACTTCTTCAATATAATCCTCCGTTTCCATTCATTTTTGTTCCTTTATTTCAGTAGGGCTTACATTTTTGTTACTTACTTCCTTTACTTGAGCTCCCATTTCCAATATTTGGTTAACAACCTAAACTATATTTTCCTTTTCATTAATCAGATCAGGGTCCACAATAGGATCATCTAGATCTTTATCCATTTCCTCAAACACTTGCTAGTTTTCCTCAGACTCATGGTTGTTATTTTCAGACTTTTCCTCTATAGTGACTCCTTATTTCTCATCCTTATCTTGCACTTCTTCTTCCTCACTATAACTTGAATGCCCACTTTTTGTTCCTCCTTCTTTCTCCACACTCTCCTCCCCAGTGTTTTCAGAAATTTCCCACTCTGTTTCCTCATCAGCAATTTGGTTATTGACGCTTGGGAGTTTGAATTTAGCTTTTTCATTCCCTTTTACTATTTATTTGTTATTACTCCATAGGTCCTTGCATTTTCCCAAATAAGGATTCCTTACAATGGCCTTATTCTTGCAATGCCCTTCAATTAAAAGAATTAACCCCTCATGCAGGATGGGACGAGATTCCTTTTTCCTATGAGCGAACAGACTTTAGAGCAAGGAAAAATGCAGATAAAAAGGAAAGGAGATTCTTACTTTGTGTTTGAAGTGATTGAGAAATACAAAGTGAAATTTGTGGACTCTTTTGCTTCTTCCATATAGGACATTGTTAAGATTCAAAATTTCTTGATTATACTTTGGTAGTATTTGACTATTCTAAGTGGTCATGTTGCAAGAGTGGGTTTGAGGCCTTTTGGATTATTAGGTGATGTAAAATGTACATGTTTGTTACCATTAGGTCATGTAGTATAATTTAATGTTATTTTATCATATTTATAAATGGTAAAATTTAAAATTTATTTTATCATATTTATTTTGTAAGATAGATTTTCAGATAGTGAGAAGGCCTAATGGCAACTAGGCCTAATAGCGTGGTTCAAGGAGTGAGTTAGACTAATAGGTGGTATGAACCTATGATTATGTTATAAATGGTATATTTAAGTCATTTTTTAATTTTTTAAATTTATTTTATAGACACAAGATTGTCTAAGAGGTCATATTAGTAACATGTGCTTAAGACAGGCCTAATTGTATTAGGTCTCCTTTATGCCTAATGGAGATTTGGCCCTTGAGGGGTATGACCGACTTATGGAGTTGTTTAATCATGTTTTTAAAGTATTTTTTGTTATAATCCAAGTGTTATCCAAGTATTTTAAGTTTCTTGGCTGACCAAGATGGGTGAAATCAAGTGTTGTGTATATAAGCAAAGCCTATTTGGCCTATTTGAGATAGAGAAATGAGTATGTAAGTGATAAAAGGATATCTTGAAAGAGTAATTATAGGTAAGTGAAGAACATAATATCAAAAAATAAACCATGATGATTATATAATATATTTGATATAGGTATATGATAAGGTCAATTGACCTAATGAGCCTAGAAGACACAAGTTGAGCGAATGAGCCTAAAAGGTTGTTTGAGAGTGGTAGAAGGTTGAAGTGAGTTTAATGAGGTGAGAGACCATAATTATCTTCATTATATAAATTTTATATGTGTATTATATATATTTTAATGTAGATATATAATAAAAATATTTGAAGAAGAAGTCACCATCAATTATTTGAGCAATAAGTTATTTTGAAGGTGATCTACTTTGTCTTGGTTAGGTTAGTGATTAGTAAAGAAGGGAGTTGGAGATGCCTTGTAGGTTTGATATTGAAATTTTTTAATTTAATAGGTTTTTTGGATCCAAGTTACTTAAGGGTTTGGATCCTCCTTGTAAGTTGGAGCTTGCTAAAAAACTAGTTAGGTTGGTGCCTAACTAGTGAGGGGTTGGAGCTCCTTGTGAGGTTAGTCCCTCACTAAATGTTGTTTCATTTATTATATGATATTATTAAAAGTTTTATGATATTTTTTTTTATCACCATTTATTTTTTCCCACATATCCATGATTTTGATGTGTTATGCTCTTACTTCTCACTTATGTGATTGCTTCTCTACGCTTTTCTATATCTCTATGTTAATTTGAATGGGTAATGAATGATGTATGGAATTGAATAAAAAGTTTATACACTTATTAAATCCCCCTCTCAATGGTTTTGATTCAAAAAATTGGTATTAGAGTAGGTCTTATATAGGATGCTTGATATCTTGAATGTGATCCTAGAAGAACAAAATGGTTAAGCAACTTAGGAAATATAATCAAGAATTGAGATCCATGGTGAAAGGTCTTAAAGATAAGATTAGTCCTATTGAGAAAATGATGAGAAACACTAATTCCAAGGTTGATAAACATGATATGATCATTAATAATCCTAAATAATAGTCTAAGTCCTTTATGGAATGTGAAGGAGAGATGATTCATCTTCAAACTAAGCATGAAGAAATGGTTGAAACAATAAAAAAAGATAAAAATATCATCAAGGATCTCAAGAGTTAGCTAAAGGATGAAAAGACAAGTCTAAGTTAAAAAGAGGAAGAATGTTCTAAATTTAAGACTAAGCTAAGTAAAGGATGAAAAGATAAGTATAAGTTTAAAAGAGGAATAATGTTCTAAATTAAAGACTGAGCTAAGTACTTTGAATTTTGTGCATGAGAAACTCATAAACAAGATCATAAAGGTTGAGAAAAGTAAAAAGATAGCTTAAACCAATGAGGATTAAAATAAAGTATATCATATTAATTCAAACATGAATGGAAACATAAAAATATCTATTATACAACCAAATTCTATAAGGTATAGAAGTTTATTTCATGGTCATTTCTATGCATGTAATCATTCTGGTTATAGAGTGAGAGATTGTGGAAGAAAGATCAATTGGTTATAAAGAGGTATGGATAGTGTGTCATACTATAGTTGTCATAACATGGGATTTATTGATATATTCTACCCTATAATGTATGAAAAGGGTCCTACTTGGATATGGAGACCAAAGGTAACAAATGTTAATCACACTAGTCAATAAAAAGTGGAAATCAAAATAAAGGATGATGAGAAAGTTACTCAAGACAAAGGAGAAAAAGAAGGAACATGTTGAGAATAGTCATTCACAAAATAATTTCAAACAAAATAGGGTTCTTGAGAAGAACATTCAGTCCTTTGACAAGGACTAGGGTGACATATTATTCCAGAGCTCTACGAGAAGGGGTGTCTTTTCTAAGATTCATAAAGACACACTTCATCCTATGTAATAATGGAAGTTTGTAATTAATAATTACATATTAATATGATTTTTGATATCAGGTTATGTTTTCTTGTGTATTACTTTGCTTTAGTAGCTTTTGTGGTCAACAAGTGAAACATTTGGTATGGATGAGAAGGTTCATTTATAAACATTCTATTAACCTTGAATTGATGTTCTAAGCACTAAATGATGTTTTAAACTCGTTTAAGTCTTGTTATGTATATTTAATAAGTTTTGAAAGTATACCTTTGTATAATAAAAATTCAATAAAAGAGGATTATGCTTAAGGTTTGTGTCTTTTAAAGACATAGAATGACTTATTGAATGGAATAAATTTGTTGGTCACTTTAGATGGATGGTAAAAGTGAATTAAGATGTTCTTGAATTTATATTTCTCCTACATATGTTTTGTGTATGAAAAAATTGATTTGAGTTGTAAAGTTTTGGCTCAAAGACATGATGGACAAAGGTATGAGGGTTTTAAGACTATTTATATCCATTAAAACTAATATGAATGTACATGATGCAAATGGATCTTTGTGGACCATAAGAATTTAATGAGTTATTAGATGTACTTTTTTTAATGTTTCCTACTAAAATTATCTTGTTTTCAATGACTTTTTGAGTAAAATATGATGCCCAAGTAGCAAAGACAGACCAAGTTATGTAAGAGTTGAGGATTGGTCTACAAGACCAATGTTATTTAAAGTTAAGAATTGTATGCTCATATAATCTAAGGTCTTGTGATGTTATAAAAGAGTAAGATGATAATTTGGTTGTGACTTAAGAATTATCATAAATTTTTAAAAGTGATCTGAAGATGTTCTTTAAATAAAGTAGACTTTATGCAGGATACAGTGAATAAGCAAAACTAGTGAAAGTGATCTCAGAGTTATTTAGGGAATCTAGCTAGGCAGAGAATGAAGAGAAGTATGCATAGAGTTAGTGGGAGATAATTCAAGTCTCTTGATAATATTTAAGAGAACTATTCATGGACAAAAAGGGAGCTTATTTTTTCATTGAAATAATTAGGTCCTAAAATTAGTGGACTATATGTAGATGACCTTGTGAGAGTGTATATGACCTTTATTATTAATGTCAAAGGGGGAGAAATACTTGATAGGGTGACCAAATGTGGGATATGAAATTAATTTTTTGTGGTAGAGTGTTTTCCATCAATGACAAAGGGTTAGATTATTGTAAGTTGTCATCGATGTCATGTGTATATGCACTATCATTAATGTCAAAGGAAGTGTGAGGTCTTGAGTGTTTAAGAAGGCATACATATTAAGACTGATAAAGTGATTAAGCTAAGACTAGTGATTTTTTTGTGTAATTATATTATCATATTAGGGCATGAAAATCTATTCTATAATGCATCTATAATGGTAGGAAGGTCTTCAAGAGGTATGGTACCTATACGGTCTATGTGATTACACTAGAGGCATAGTGATGATAAAAATGTGTTTGAGACTGAAGGTGAGTAATAAGTAATAGATCATGTGAGAGGATGTTGGACACTATTTCAAAAGGTAAATAAGTCTTTAGAATAACTCTAAGGTCAAGCATTGAGGCTTAATTATTGAATGAACAGACCTAGTGTGATAGAATAGGCTTGGTAACATGTTGAGATAAGCAATGTGACAATTTTGTAAAGAAGGATGAAAGCTTGTGAGATTGGTATTATGTCATTAGGCATGATTATTAGGTCTTGATATTATTACAAGAGGTTTATAAGTGTTTTCAAGATCCAAGTATAACTAGCAATTCAAGTCTAACATGCATAGAGACCTAGTGTGGCCCAATGAGGAAAAAATATGAGTTTTAAAGGTGTTTAAGCACATATGAGAATGTTTTAAAGTTTTAAAAGTTGTTTCAAGGTTTTTTAATAAGTCTAATGTTAAAATTTTAGGTATAAAGTAAGAAAACATGTTTGAAGGCCTGTTATGCATGCAAAATGAAGAGATGAGAGCCTAAGAAGGATATTTTAATGCTCATTGGAATGTGTTATAGTTTCATTATAATATTATTATTTTTAGATAGATTTAAAAGGGTATTAATAATTATTTCCAATAATTAGGAGGTGGTTTCAAGGATAGATCTATATAAATAAACATTAAGAAGTTAAACTGGTCCAAAACCCTCTCTAAACCCTTATAGTGACCCGATTGGAGAGACATTGATATAAATGGACCATAATGTATTGGTAAGGAAATTTTATGATTTAATATTGTATAGGAATCCATCATTCATCTCCATGTGGTAGTGGTTTTTTAGGACAATGTGTGGAATCCACAAAAATATGCTTATTTCTAAAGAAGTTGATATTACAAGAAATGTTGACTAGGTCAATGCATGTAAGTGGATGGAGTTTGAATATACTGACTTTTTTATTATTTATATGATGGTATTTGGAAAATTTATATCATTTATATCAATAATTTTGGTCACCTATGTTGACCTGTTGCTAAAATGGCTAACAATGAAGACAATGAAGAAAAATAAGTCAAAGTGAGAAAGTGATTAGGGAGTGGTTGCAGAAGATTAGAGAAGGACAAAATTTATTTAAATTTTTATTAAATAAATATAAATATTTTCCATGTTTATTATATCATTTTTCATTCATTACAAATTATGAAAATAGTGATGTTAAGATGGCTTGTTTGAGTGGAGATGGATAGTGAAAGAGTAAGTTTAAGAGTTTAATCTATTTGTTCCATATGTGTCATTAGAAATATATAAATTCGTTATTGAATTTTTTATAAGTTTATTTTAGGATCATAAAAATTATTTTTAAGTTCAATGAAGTGTCCCCATATGTGTTAAGAGTCATGATCACCATGACTAGTTCTTAAGCCAGAATGATTGTTCCAAGTGTGCTAAATGAAGTGAACTATTTGAGTCTATATGAAAAAATTTAATGAACCTAATGATTATGATGTTATTATATAATACATAAATGAAATATTAATTCTTTATTAAATATTGAGATTTAGTTTAAGGAGTTGAAATATGAAATCCAAAATGGCTTATCTAACTATGTCAGCATTGTGTAAGAGAGAAATATCAAATTATTCTGTAAGACCAATAGCTAACAAAAGAATATATGATATATATATATATATATATATATATATATAGATACATAAATACATACATACATGCATATATATATATATATATATATATATATATATATATATATATACATATATATATACATATATATATATATACATATATATATACATACATATACATATATATATATACATATATATATGTATATGTATATATATATACATATATATATGTATATGTATATGTATATATATATGTATATATATATATATATATATATACATATATACATATATATATATATATGTGTGTGTGTGTGTGTGTATATACACACACACACACACACACAAATATATATATATATATATATATATATAATAAGTTTAATTTGAGGTCACATATAAAATAATAAGGTGAATTATAAGTTTTTAAATTACCCTTCAATTATCTAAAATTAATATTCCTCAAGACTATGTTTTTAGGGTATTTGATAGTTTTCTGTGTGTTGGTAAGTAAGATATTTCTATGTTATTTTGCCTAATCAAAAATATTAAAAATAATGGGATGATATTTTATATATTAAATAGGATATAATTAATTATTTTTATTTTTTTAAATTTCATATTAAATTATTTGGTATCAAAATTTCTTGATTGTACTTTGGCAGTATTTGACTGTTCTGAGTGGTCATGTTGTAAGAGTGGGTTTGAGGTCATTTGTTCTATTCAGTGATGTATAATGGAAATTATGGTGACCATGAGGTAATTTATGATAATTTAATGTTATTTTATCATATTTTAATATGGTGAAATTTATTTTATTCTTTTTTTTTTCAAGACAAGCTTTTACACAGTGAGAAGGCCTAATGGCAACTAGGCCTAATAACATGGTTCAAGGAGTGAGTTGGACTAACAGGTGGAGTGGAAATATGATAATTTTTATAAAGAGTATATTTAATTCATATTTTAAGTGTTTCAATCATTGATATATACTCAATATTGTCAAAGAGGTTAGATTGGTAATGTGTGCTTAAGATGGACCTAGTTGTATTAGGTCTCCTTTAGCCCTAATGGGGTTTTGGCCCTTAATGAGTATGACCAACCTATGGAGTGGTTTTATAAAATTTTTAATTTTTTTTTGGTATAATAGAAGTTTGATATAATTATTCTAATGTTATTTTATAACCAAGATGGGTGAAAGTCAGTGTTGTGTACATAAGTAAGGTCTATTTAACCTATTTGAGATAGTTAGAGAAATGACTATATACTTGATAAAAAGAGATAATTAAGAAGTATTAGTTAATTGAGGAAAATAATATAATTAAATAAACCATTATTATTATATAATATATCTTATTTAGGTATATGACAATGTCAATTGACCTAATGAGCTTAGAAGAGGCATGTTGAGTGAATCAGCCTAAAAGGATATTTGAGAGTGGTAGAAGGTTGAAGTGAGTTGAATGAGGTGAAATAACATAAATATATTAATAAGATGATTTTTATATTTTTATGAAAGATATTTTAATTAAGATAGATAAGAGAGATAGCTGAAAAAGAATTCACCATCAGTTATTTGAGTAACAAGTTATTGTCAAGGTGATCTAGTTTATCATGGTTGGGTTGGTGCTTGGTCAAGAAGGGAGTTAGAGATGAATTTTAGGTTTGAGCTTGTATAATTTTCATTGAAGTGTTTGGGTTGGTTCCAATTCACTTATGGGGTTATATCCTCCTTGAATTTTGGATCTTTCTAAAGGAATAGTTAGGTTGGTGCCTAACTAGTGAGGGGTTAAGATATTTGTGGGGTTGGTACCTCACTACATGTTGAATTTGATTATAAGATAATATTAAAAGTTTTTTGATAGTGGTTTTTATCCAAGGGTTTCTAACATATACATGGTATTCATGTGTTATGCTCTTGCTTCTTGATTATGTGATTACTTCTCTATGATTTTCTATGTATCTATGTTAGTTTGAATGGGTAATGAATGATGTATAAAATTGAGTAAAAAGTTTGTTCATAGATTCACCACCCTTGATCTCTATGATTATAATTAAAAAAAAATTTAATTATCACATTATTAATTTCTCCCAATAAAAGCACTACTATTTTATCTAGCTTTGACATAGACCTCTTGGATGGGTTCAGGGTCAAACCAAACCTATGACAAATGGAATTCAGCATTACTATTACTAAAGATCCATAATCTACCAAAACATTCTGTATATTACTTCCAAACACTTGAATGGTCAAAAAGAAAAGGGGAACCTCATACTTGCTTTTGTATATAAAATTTATATTGAATTTCTTGGACTTTTATGCAATAGACTTACCTTTGATGGACTTCCATAAGAGCTCCTTTTACTCTGTGATTTATGCTAGTTCATGGAGTGATGTTGGCATTAATTTTAATCATATCCTCAATGATATTGTGTCCTAATTTACTATGTTCCTCTCTATTTTGAGGTTGACCATTCCCTTTAGGTGGAGGAATATTATTATCAGCTTTGGGATTTTCAAGGGTAAATATATTATTGGGAGGATTTGAAGTAGTAAGAGGATACATATTCCTTAGGTTATAATTATTCATTTTAAACTTCAAGAAAACCTAAACTTGTTTGTAATTATCCTCCAAAATATTTTCATATTCACTAAGGAAGGAAGACTCATAGGTTTCACATACCATAGTTTAACTTGAAGGGATATATTCATGAGGGAGATATATAGGATTCATCATTTGATCTTGTTTAATCATTTCTCTCTAGAATATTTCAATGGCTAGAAATAACTCTATATAGTCTAATTCTCCATGATATGATGTGTTATGAACCCTACACCAATTGGGAAAAGTTATCTCCATGATATTGATTTTTGGAAGCCTATTAGACTATTGTTGTTCTACATTATTGGTGGGCCTATTGAAATGCCTCTTTTATCTTAGAAATCGATAACTCTAGTTATATCCATCCTTTTCTACATATTCAAGAAATCATTGATAAACTTCTAGACCATTATTTATATAAAATTCAATTCAACTTTTTTGGATTAAGAACCCCAAATTACTAGTGCATTGGTGTGAGCCTGATGTTGCTTCTATTGGTGGCCATTCCTTCATCTGATTGTTCAATAAATCATAATTATTATTTGTTGTTTGATGTCTCATAGGAGGTAGAGTGTACAATTTATTACGATTGAATGTGGGGGCATTTTGATTATCATGTGGGATTGTATTCAAAAATGGGAGTCAATTATTGAATGCTTGTCTCCCTATATTATGAGGGATAATTTGTGGATTGAGCTACTTATTGATATTAATATATTCTTGGAATCCCGAAGATAAAGTATTGGTGGTTGAATCTCTTCAAAATAATATTATAGTGGTAGGATATAGGGTGTTCTTATATATCTCTATCATTAGATTCACATGTATATTATACATAGTGTTCAATCAAGTGTACAACTTCTAGAATCTTGCATTGAAGGCCTGGATTGATTATTTAGGTTCCCTATTCATGTTGCTAAAGATATAATATACAACATTTGGATTAGTCACTTTTATAAATTGTGTAATGAATGTATTTTGACACACATTATATGAGGTGATAGATCTTTACTATAAATCGAGATAAAAATAATAAGAAGAATCTTGTAGAGTAAATGGAAAATACTTTTATGCAACATCCTCATAGATGACACTCATTAACCTCAAAGCAGCCTTGAAAGATTTGATGTGTTCTTCTTCCATCCTCCCACTTGATGGAGAGAAGATAGGAAAATAATTTTATGTATTCTTTGGTAGATCATGTTTGTCCCTAGGAATGGTAATGGTGTATCTAAGTAACCAAGGTTGAGCTATAGAAATATTTATAAGTGGGGCATTTATTATAGGGAAAGGTGTCCTAGCTCAATGTATCTCAAGGATGATAGGTATGGATCTAGGACTCTTAGGATTTGACAATAGTGAAATGAAAAGGCTATCTTAGGCTCTAGATGTTATTAATATCTCAAGTGTCTCTAATTTAAATCTTTGTAGTGACTAGCCCTAATTATTGGGGAAACACACAAGTGTGCCCTCCTTCTAATGATAGCTTCTTTCTAGTGATGTGGATTTTATTCAAACTTCAAAAAGTTTAAACAAGGTAGTCTCTAAATTTTTTGGATCTATATGAAATAGGGTTCCATTATGGGGCATGATTTTTAGGTATGTAATTAAACAACCAAGTGATGGAATAATAGGTTGAGCATGTGGATTGTTTAACCAAGTTTTATGGATGGATGCATGGAATCTAATAGAAAGTAATCACTATGTGATTTGGATGGGTGGATAATTATTATATGGTGGTTATATCTCAAATTAAATAAAAAATGTAAAGAATGGTAAGGAAAAAGATAATGTTATATTTTCTTTAAAGGTAGCTTCTAAGGTTGTTTCTTTGGGGGACAAATATCTCCAAGACCAGTGTTTGTTATTTATATCTATTTCACACTTACAAACAAGCACATTTAGAAGTATAGTATAATAAATATAGGATGTTTAATGATCTCAAATAAAGGTTTCTCTTTTTGGTGATGTTTTTTCACATCTCTGTCTAATATATTATAGTTTAGAATATGAAGTTGTTTAGGGTATTTATGTCTCACACCTAGAAGACTATATCAGAGGAGATAACTCTACACACCTAGTATTATCGATTCAACCTTTACTAACTTCTTATATTTATGATACCTATAAATATTAAATTTCTATTTCACATACAAAACTAATATTCATTAATAAAAAATCATATTCATCCATAACATTAGCACACTTCAAAATTATTGAGTTAATATAGACAAAGAAACTTTCAATTTCATTAACACAAAAAGGGAAGAATATAAAACAAACATAGTTTCTTGACAATAAATCTCTTGATCTCATCCTATTTATTCATACAAAAATTTGAACCTTTGAAAATAGGGTTATACATATATATAAATCATTTGGGGAAGTGGATACCTCATCTTCCAAGTTTAGAAAACTTTGATTACATCCTGAATGACTAGATCATAAATCTTAGTTACATGCCATAACTTATAGGTACTTTAGACATGTAACATGTGCATGCTAAAAAACATAACATATATAATTATAAAATGGATGTAACTAAAACTTAACTATTCATTTATATCTATTACATGCAAAATTGTACAAAAATATCATTTTAATTTTGTGTTAAATTGGCTCCTACTTAATGATTTTCAAAACTATTATTGTGATTATTATTATTATTATTATTATTATTATTATTATTATTATTATTATTATAGATGTGGTGAATATATTTGTGATTAATGATTCACTCATTCATTAGACTGGAGTTATAGTTGAAACTAAATTTTGAGGTAGAATTGGTGTATTTGTTTAACCAAAAGGTGTTGTGGTTAACAGTAGTGTTGTTATTAACACTATAGGTGGGCTTTGAAGAGTAGAACTAGCAGGTGGTGTTAATGTTTCTTTATTTTTTACTTCTTACTCTTGGTAATACATATATTCCTTATCATGGTGTGTATGAATTAAGTTAATTTCAATAATATGAGGTCTAGTCACCCTTCATTTTGTTTCATCATCCGTGTATGCTCTATCTTGGTGGCTTGAAATCCAACCTAAAAGAATATTAAATCTATTACCTTCTTACTTGTTGTGGTCAATTTTTATTTAATGCATTTAATATTACTCCTTATAAACTAAATTTGAATCCATCTAAAAAATTCTAAATCATTTGGTCAAAAGTGGCATGAGCTACCAGCTTACCTCTATTATCTTGGAATCCACTGAATTTAGGCTCAGTCAAAATTTGTGTTACTTGTTTTTCTTGTTTTATAATATTATTCATGAGGGCTTAATAAGACAATAGCCAATAGTAGGCCTCATGTGTTTTGATGAGAGATAAATTTAATTCATTAGCTTCCTCTATATGGGTCATCAAGTTTAGGTGGATAAATTCTATATTGGGGTGTATAATAAAAATAAATTAAATTTATTCTCATATTCTCTAGGAAGCTTAACCAATTTTTATATTGAATTCACATGTGGAGCCAATTGGAATCTCAAAGAATGAATTGTATTTAATATTATATATTATCTAAGTGATACATTTTTTACATCTTTTTTTTATACTAGGGGGAACTCATATCACCTTTTACTTCTCTAAGAGTTTCTAACTCTTCTTCCAACTCTTGTATATCCAACTTCATTCCCTCATGTATAGCTAGGACTACCTCAATATGGGTCTCCATATAGGACTTGAGGTCTTCAATGTATGGTGACTAACCCTTATTCCTATTCTACCTATTTTAAAGAGAATAAACTTCTTCCCTTTCCTCCAAAATCAACCCTCTCAGATAATTATCCTTAATATTTAACTTTATGACCTTATGGAATGAGGTTATAGCCTTATAAAATAATGAGCTTACCATGGGAAGAATTTTAATCTTTAGATTGGGTCTCTTAGAGGCTCAAGCTCCTAATTCCTTAGCCCAATTTGGAAGAGTGAGATTTAAATGATCTAATGGTTAAGGTTTTATTTATGCATGTTCCTCAAGCTTAGGTTTAAATAAGGGTTTAGGCATTGAGGGCCAAATTATTTATGACCAATCTTTGTATCTAAACTTTAGAATTGGGTAAACAAAATAGACTGGTTGCCTTTTTGTATCCCTCTTAGTTGTCACTACTATTATGGTTTGAATAGGTGTTGAAGAAGGTAATGATGAACCCAATTGGGTAGATGAGGGAAAAATTTAAGTGATGAGTTGGCTGATGTCTAGGATGGAAATATCTATGATTGAAGGGATGGATATTGAAGTAATGAAAATTTTAGTAGTGTAGGATGAAGAAGCCAAACTGGAAATAGATAGAGTAGAGATTGGGTGTATGAAAAGAAGACTGGAAGAAAGTGATTGCACATGAATTAAAGTGGAAATAATTAGAATAAAAATGGTATAAGCAACATATAATGAATTTAAAGGAAAAATACCTAAGGCGGTAGTAAATAGAACACCATCACTAGATGAATCATTAAATAGGGGTGCCTTTGCTTTTAGGGCTTATAAGATCTAAATCTTGTATTATTGTAATTGTTCCACATCTACCTCTTGACTCTAATAACCTACAATGATGGTTGTGCCTCTCTTAGTTCTTTTATGGATGGGGTCTGAGGCCTCTTTCCCCTTGGTTTCCTTTGATAACACCATGTCAATTTTTGGTTTGTGGAGCAATCACCAGTTGGGGAAGAGGAGGGGTGGTCATGTTAAATATCAAGGTTATTGAAGATGACAAAATAGGTGTCATTTCTTCTTCATCATAATAATCGAACAAAATAATCCCCATATCTTACCTCTTATGTTGTCCTTTTCTTATGTTATCTTCTCTACTAAATCTTTCTTAACTTTCCCAAGCTCCACAGTTGATGCTTAGACTAGATGAATTTATTCCTCTTCCTCTTGTGTAGGAGTAGGTATCTATTCTACCTTTAGATATTGTTGATGTTTTTGAACATGTGATGATTTACCTAATAGATATTATTTCTCTTTTTGTTGGCCTTGATCCATAGATGTATGTTGGTGATCTTGTCCCTAGTTTGTTAGCTATTGGTATGGCTATCCACTCCAAATGTTAGAGGATCTCCATACTCTTGGTGGCAGGATCTTGAATTTTGCTTGGTTAAGTGTGAAAGAAGGGTTAGATTATATTACACTCAATAAGTCCTCACTTAAGCCTATTATCACTGCTCTTTCTTTCACTTCCTCATCATCCTTAGACTTTATAAATAGGAAGTCATGATCAAATGGCTCATGTTTATATGAGATGCCAAGGCTATATATATTTTGTTGGAATTTACCATAGGTTTCCCATTCCCTATGGGAAAGAGTTACTAATTCATATCCTCCTAATAGTGATATGGGAGGCATAGAAGGTACCTTTCTTATTATTTATCAAATACTCATCTATACCATTATATATCTTAAAGGTAATTTATTGTTCATCCACTTTTTTTGGAACAAACTTGGGAAGATAAAGAGGATCTACCTTGTGGAAAAAAACCATGATAATGGTGCAATTAGGTAGATATATTAGTATCTCACATTGGCAAGTGATTTGTCAATTTTGGGTGGAATACTAGCCAAAGGATGACCCTGAATGACCATCTAGACCTGAGTAAAGTCATATATTATATTTTTGATAAGATCTAGGTTGGGACTACATAGAACCCCATTGTTCCTACACATTATTCCCATGATGACATCTAGTAGGGAAGACATCATATAAAATATTACCCCATGGGGCCTCTTATCTTTTTTCATAATTTGTTCCTATAGGTAAGCACTAATTACCTCCCCCAATGTACAGCTTCACTATGAAGTACTAAATAGGTCTATAAGGGGAACCCATTCTAGATGTATAAAGTGGGTACTCACATGGGTGAAGCTTCAGTTCAACAATGCCATGCCTATACAAATCCCCATCCTAAATCAAGTGATAAGGACAAGATTATTAATGTGTTATTTTACAGTGAACATCTCACTTGGGAGAAGACATTCTCCTAGTGCTCACTCCACATTGTTACCTTTCTTATAGTGACTATGGTATGTGAGTCAAATGTAACATCTGGGATAGGAAGACTCAAATACATCATGAATTCTTATCTAAATATGAATGTGATGACTATGTTGTTGTTGGCATAGTATAGGTAATTTTCATATATAATTATGCCCTTGAATAACATGCCTTGTAACAATTATATACATGGCATGACCTCTAATTTAATAGTTGCATAGTGAAGGTCCTGCTACTTGAATTAGATCAAGTCCTTTATAAGTTATTTATCCTCAAATAAGATGTATTTTTCCAACACAAATGAATCCATATTATGTATGACCTCCCATAAAGCTAAGTAATTGGGATAGAGGCCATTAAACACAGTTACATCAAAAGGCATGTATAAGTATTTAGTATAGTCCTTTGTGGAAAACCTAGAAGGTTCTAAAGGTCCCTTGTATGACCTAGATGAATATTCCATGGATATTTCATGTATGTTGGTATGATTTAAGCTTTCAAAAATGGTGGGCACTAAATTGAATTAAACAAATTACAAGTCATCTTAGTCACAACTAGGGCTTTTAAGATTGCATAGGGATATGTTTTCTCAAACTATTGAAAATTGAAGGAGATGAACTCAATTGGGGGCTTGATGTTATATATTTATGAATTCATCCCATTTTATGCACCATTAATCACCAACATCTATGAGATCATCACTTTCATTTAGTTCAAATTTAACCACCTAGTTTTAGTGTACATACCACATAGGATGATTACTCATTTAGGGTTTCATGATGTTACCTTTCTATTTTGACATTTGTCATTATATGTTTTAGTTAGGGAAGTCAAAATTTACCTTAAATTTATAAGACCCCAAAAACTAAAATGCTCTTTAGAAAAAATTTCTCTAAAAGGGTTTTTTTGAAATCCTCTAAATGAATGATTTCTAAAAACTAAGTACTCTTTGGTAGGACTATTTTTGGGAGGAAGTTGTCACATAAAAATTTCCTAAAGACAAACTTTCCAACTAAAACATGTCAAAGATAAACCTTCCAAAATAAAGATTCTAACTAAAAAATTGCCAAAGATAAAGTTTCTAAAGTGAAGCTTCTGACCATAAAATTTGCAAATGAAAACCTTTTGAAGAGAATGTTGTCAACTGGAATAAGGATCTCGAAGAAAAAGTTTTTGAACCAAAAGTTATCTAAGATAAAATTTTCAAAGAGAAAGTTGCTTAATGAAAAACTTTTGAAGAGAAATTTACTAACCAGAATAAAGTTCTTGAAGAGAAATTTTTTGAAGTGAAAGTTTTTGAAGAGAAACTTTCTAAAGTAAAGATTCTATCATGAAAGAATTTGAATAAGCCAATCTGAATACCTACCATTGAAATTAATTCTTCCTAACTTTCCAATAATAGATTAGTTTAAAAAAATCATTTCAAATGGAAAATAGATGGACCCTAATGTAATTCAATGTTTAAAACTCTAAGCTTTTATAGATAATAAAAACCAATACAAACACATACATACCCAGATAAAATATACATCTTTTAAAAATAAATAAGTCCCCACTTATAAGAGAAAAATATAAGGTGGGGTGTGTTAAATAAAAAAAAATGGTGACTCACAGGGGTGAATACTCCTGAGTTTTCATGAACCAAGAATCCATGGTTTTGTAATCCCAATATAAACCATAAACCTAACTAAAATAAATAATTAAATTAGAAATGAAAAGAGACTCTTAATAATCCTATGAAACATACTAACTTCACTTATACCTTGGATATATGTGTGGAAAGTGATGTTCTATATTTCTTAAATATTTGTTTTAGTCAAAGATATAAGGTGAGATACATGTTTCAGTTTGACTAGGAATTAGGTGAATAAACATTGGGGGAATTAGGCATTGCTCTAGTACCATCCAAGCATCCATAGCCTTGATAGAGATACCTTTGATCATGTAACATCCCCACTAGGATTTACAAAATTAACATAATATTTTTTACAAGAATTTCATGTAATCATAAATATAATTCACCACAAGAATCTAAATAGTTATCATACTAAAAACATACTAAATATGTTAAATGTAAACATGCATTTTAGCAATATATTCAATTAATCAGCATGCCAGTTAAACAAATATAACTACATATATTCTATAAAGTAATTACAAAACTCTAACCACTACTAGTATAATCTCATAGTCACTCTTGTTAATGTAATTATGAATATGTAATTACATTCCAATAGGAATAATGTTTCAATAATAAAAATAATATAAGATACAAGGTTCGATGGAGCATAAGTCTCACAAACCCTAGTATTTATGGTAATCTCTAGTGAAGTACTATTTTGGGGAGATAAAACATCATCTGAGTGATTTTTCACACCAACCATTGACCATCAATCCCCCACATAATCCCCCAACTAGGGAATAGTCCTCCCTTCATGGGTGGGTAGATAGTGATGGTGTATGATTTCAGAGAGACAATCTTGTACCTATGTGTTATAATATTTATAAAACATTATGTTTACCATACAGAAAATACATTCTAACATGATATCCCACAATCATCAAAATCAAACATATGAAATGATAATGTTCAACTAAATATTACTTTGGCCAAAAAATTTAAATAATTAATGATCACTAGGATCATCCAAATCATATAGACCACTTGATCAGATTACCCTCATCTTGTATTGATGATGCTAATTCAACTAAGGAATTCCATCTCCTTGCCTATTTAGTATCAATAATGCAAGTTTTGGTTACACATAACAAACATATTACTTCTTATTAATAAGCATAAAACATGCTAGTATAAATATAAATACATAAATTTTGTCCATCAAACCTTTGCAATGATTCTTAAGCTAATATTTATTACATAAATAATAAAATTAATCAAATACAATAATAAAAGGAACATACCATCTGAGTATTTTAGTTACTTAGTTTATAAGTTACCAAATTTCAATAAGTAACTATAATGATAACAACATTTATCACATTTATTTACGTGTACTTAGTTCTTATTTTGATCAACATACCACTCATAATTAACTTCAAGGATCAAATACATTTAAAGTCTAACTCATAAAAAACAAATATCCATTTTTCCTATTTACTAAAAGTACTTATTTATGAGATGTATGTATATAACGAATATGTACAATCTTGTAGGTTTTTCTAACTATTATAATAATAAAAAGATCCATTAATTATAGGCATACATCTCATGTTTACTCATGTATGACATATAAATATATTATTAATAGATGTATGAGTACATATGTCTCTCATACAAATATATACCATTCATTTAATTGTACAAATTAACTACATAACAATGTATATACCTTATACAAGTATTTGTACCCAATTTAATATTCTACACTATTATTACTAACAAGGTATCCATTATGCCTTACGTCATCCCTAGGGTATCATATCTAACTCCCTTATTATTTTATTCATATTTTCCTTATGAACTTGTATAATTTAGAAACTAAAATACATACCTATTTTTGGAAAGAGTCTATCAATTTAAACAAAGTTTTTAATTTCATATGAACCCATGTTCTCATTTTTATGCCTTGTTTTGATATTAAATCAAACTAAACATAAACCTCATTTTCCTTAATTCACCATACATTAGGATTATTTTAAATAAGTATATAATTTCATTTAATTTAACAAACAAACCTGCCCTATTAACCCATCCACTTTATGGTAATAATATACCATTTAAATTCAAAATAGTCTTAATAATGATCTTCATTAATATAATTTATGCATAGTCAAACATATATATTCATCTTAATGTTTATTATACTAACACAAACTATAAATTGACTTATTCAACTATCTAATATAATAATTTATCAAATATTATAAGATCTATATGCGTTGACATGTTAAACTATATATCCTTCCATATAAATGCTATACAAATCGAATGACCAATATATATTTAGGTATATATGATACTACCCATGATTCATATTTTAAATGTATATTAACTCTCAGACCTATCATACAAATTTTAATGCATTTACTTAGTCCATTACACACACACACACACACACACACACACACACACACACACACACAAACACACACACACACACACACACACACACACACAAACACATACATGGTATCAAATATCAAATGTATTCAGTCCATTCCTGTGAACTCAATACTCTAATTTTATTGACATCTATATCTAGTCGATATTATGAAATACACACAAATCTTCCTTAAAACATTCAATTTATACCTACTTTCTAAACTAGGTCAAAGCTAGAAGTTTCTCTATACAGGGTTATGAAACAATCTAAACTAGTCTATCCATGTTCATTAGAATTCAATATTTAAGGGTCATAGGTTTAGTGGTAAGGATCATATAATAAATATAAATTCGAACCCATTTCAAAAAAACCATTCACAAACCCTAGAAATTATAGATTCATAGGTATCTAATGATTTAGAACTTTCCATATATTCAACTTATTATAATTTTTTACCCAATTCAGTTCATATAGACATAGGGTTTCTAGGTAATAATTTAGTTATGTGGATGGTCAATCCATCCATAGAGATAAATACCAAATAATAAAAATCTAAAAACACTTTTTTAGGAAACAAACACAAAGTATCCAAGCCTATACAATAGTAAAATAAAATGACATCACCAACCTAAATCAACCTTGTATGTTGATCTATTTATCCAAAATCAACACACATAGTTTCTTTATTTCCTCTTTCTCTAATCCTATTATCTTATCTCCCCCTTTGTCAAATATCTTATCTCCCATTTTATTTCCTTTCTTCCTACCCAAACCACCTTTTTTCCCTCTATGCATTTCCTCTACACCCATCTCTCCCATTTCCATGACGGAGAAATTAGCTAAAAGAATAATGCATGGTAGTTTAACTCCACTAGAACATAGTCCACCAACTTACCAAAATTGGATTTTGATCCAAATTATAGGTTTAAATTGAGTCAAATTCATATTAGCAACCCTAAATTCTCTCAAATGTTCCCATATAATTAAATAATTATTTTCATAGCTTCACAATAATATGCATGTTCAATGAACCCATGCATCGACTTTAGAAAAGTCTATTTCGTCAATTATTTCCATGCTAGGTTATCTTAACAACATTTCCATTAATCATAATGTCCATATGACAAGGTGTTCATAATATATGACTTATTAATAATATTTTTTTAAAAGATTTGGAAACCATTAATATGTCAAATAATGGTTAAATGATTATATTATTCCAAACACTTTGCATGATAATATGTTATTGACTAAACAAAAAATATTTAATAATCATCATTAGTTAATAATTTTATATCAACTACTATGCTAACTAATGTCTTCCATCTTAGTTATCAAATAAATATTCTTCACTAATGACTTAATACTTGTTGTTTAACTATTCAAAATCACTATAGTAATCATATAAGCCATCAATAATAACTTTATCAACCCATTCAAGAATATTATTAAAAACCAAACAAAACCCTATTTATTTCTCACCTAGATACATCCCAGAACAATGGTGGTACATCATAAAATACAAGTACATAATTAATCCTATGTTAAAGCAATAAAGCCAGTAATAATTAATACATTAATACAACCATACTAGTGAAATTAGCAAGGTCATCAAATAGAACATAATATCACAACATATATGGATATATATCATAAATTAAAGACATACTACTAATATTACAACATAAGTTATTAACACTAATATGTGGTGTGTGCATAGGTAACTAGTTTTTATTTTGTCATCCCCCAACATCTTGATCTATGTCACCCTCTATGATGATGCTATCCCTCCATCGTGCTCTGAGGGATGAATCTTTCCTACGTCAAACTCATGACAAGAATGTGGTTAGATCGTAACATCATGATATATATCCATAAAATACTAATGTAAAAACAAGTAACATGATCTTATTGTAGATAATATACAAGTGCAATTAATTTTTAAAAATGTAATCTAAACAACATCAAACTCTCCCATAATAACATATGACTTAAAGTTTATTTAAATAGTAGATAATAAATTTAACAACCATAATAATCTATGGATAATTAGCCAAATTAACCTAGTGATAACTTGGGATATGACATCCATACCCACTTAAAGCTAGTCATCATCCTGATGATACTTATTCAAACACTAGTTTTGAATCAAAATATTTTTCAATAGAAAAATAACATAGTATGAAGCATCAAATAAAGAAAACAAATGTCTAAATATCTTGTAGAACTCATCATACTCCTCCCAAGTAGCAATATCCTCAGAGTATTTATCCCATAAGACCTTTTACTATGACACTTATCTATTATATAAATGAAACTTGTTAGTGTCAATTAATCTGATTAGTTATATCAGGACCACCCTAGTATCCAAAACCTACAAATCATTCCAATCCAACATATGTGAAGGATCAACTATATATTTTGTAAGATAAGATACATGGAAGACAATATGCAATAGTGCAAGGGTTAGTGGAAATACAAGCCAATACACTACAAGATTGATCACTTATAAAACTTTGAAGGGTACCACATATTTTGATGAAAGTTTCACTAACTTATTGAATTTAATTGATCTCTTTTGTGTCTTGATTTACAAGAATACTTTATCACCTTCTTAAAACTACCTAGTTATTCTCTTCAAATCAATGAAAATCTTCTCCCTATCATTGGCCTCTACCAATATTTGCTTGATTGATCTAACTTGATTTTCATTTTTAAAATAATCTTAGGTCCAAAGAGTACCATGTCTTCTAGCCTATCCCAACTAATTTGTGTCCTGCACCTTCTTCCATATAACACTTAAAATGGTGCCATCTTCAAATATGACTAGTATGAGTTATTGTAAGAAAATTCAATCAATAGAAGGTATTATCCCTACTTTTATTTCTGATCTAGGTAATAGATATGAAGGATATCCTCTAATAGTTGATTATACTCACTTAGTTTGACCTTCAGTTTATGGGTGATGTGTAGTGCTAAAGTTTAGTTTCATACCCAAAACTAAATTTTGAGTTAACTAAAACTTGTAAGCCATCCTCAGATCATGATTTGAAATGATCTTATCTAAAAATCCATGCAACTTATGTAGTTCTTTTATGAATCTTTTCACAAGCATATGTGCATCATCAGTCAAATTTCCTAGTATAAAATGATATACATTGGTTAGTTTATCAACTACAACCAAGATCATGTCATGTATGTTCCATGATAATGGCAATCCTTGGATATAGTCCATATTTAACACCTACCATTTCCATTTTGGTATGTCATGTGGATATAATAATCTAACTAGAAGCACATGTTAAGCTTTCAGATGTTGATATTCTAGACAATAAGACATAAAGTATGTTTCATCTTTCTTGAATCCCTTCCAGAAAAAAAGAGGTCTAAGTTGTTTCATGAGTTTGGTTACTCCTGGATGTCCAAAATATGGGGAATTATTAGTTATTTTAGAACTATGTTCCTCAAATTCTCCCTATCTAGTATATACATCTTCCATTTTGTCATAAAATACCATCATTCTTTATTATGTATCCTTTATACCTAGGATTTTGAGCATTCTCAAATAATGTTTTCCTAACCTAATCATAGAATTAATCTCTTAGAGAGGATTTGATCACTTGATCCCTTAAAATACTCTTGATAGTAGCCATAACTACTATATACCTCCTATGACTTAAGGTATCAATTAATCTATCTTGCTTGCCTTTGATATAGTTGATATTGAAATCATAGTCTGACAATAACTCTAACAAACATCTTTGATGAGCATTTAGATTTTATTGGATGAAGATGTATATGAGTCCAAATTATCAATATTGATCTCAAATGGTTTTCCTAACAAATAATGCCTTTAAACTTGAAAGACGTGCACAATTTATATAATTTATAGGTCATGAGGGAAATAATTCACCTCATAAGGGTTAAACTTCCTTGATTCACAGACTACCACTGCACCATTCTACATAAAGATTCATCCAAGTCCATTGCATGATGTATATGTGATCACTAAAAATTGACCATTAGGATTAGGAACTCTTAGCACTAGTGTTTAATTAAGGTTTTTTTTTAATTCTTGAAAAACTACTTCACACTTATCTAACTAGATAAAACTTGGGTTCTTACATTACAAAGAGCTAATTAGATTAGCTATTTTACAAAATTATAGAATGAATTTCATTTAATATCATGTTAATCCCATGAAAATCCTTACCTCATGGACATCATTTGGTGTCATCCACTCCATAATTTATCTTATCTTTTCTAGATCTATTGAAATACTATTCTTAGATATAATATGTCCTAGATATTGTACTTTATTTTGGAAAAATACACACTTAGACAACTTACTATACATCTTGTGCTTATAAAACTATTAAAAAACTTATTTTAGATATTTAATATGCTCTTATTCATCTTTAGAATATATAATAATGTCATCTGTAAAGACCAAAACAAAATGATCTAGATAATCTATGAACACACTATTCATGAGATTCATAAACACTAGCTAAGCATTTATCAACCCGAAAGATAACAATGTGAACTCATAATACCCATATCAAGTTGTAAAAGTTATTTTTGGAATACCTTCACATCTTATCCTTAGTTTATGATATCCTAATCTAAGATCAATCTTAGAAAATATCATTTCCCCACATATTTGATCAAAAAGATCATCTATATGAGGTAGAAGATACCTATTTTTTATAGTCACCTTATTTAACATTCTAAATCAATACAAAGGCAAAAATTACCATCCTTATTCTTGATAAAGACAACTAGTTCACCCCATGGTGACACACTTGGTCTGATTGACCCTTTTGATAATAATTTCTAGATTTGAGCCTTCAATTCAACTAATTAGGTGGTTATAATTCTATATGATACATTATACTGAGGTTATAATCTAGGTATGATATCTATAGAGAAATCAAACTCATGTTTGGGAGGAAATCTTGGTAATTGCTCTAGAAATAGATCATGAAATTTCTTAAGGAATGGATAATCTTCTAGGGATGGTTCCTTATATTCCTCCATTTTATTTATATTCATGATAAATTCTTGGAATCCATTTCTTTTAGCCTTCTTGAGTTGCATTGCATAAATATTTATAAGCCTTAACTCTCTTTTCTTACACTGAATTAGTGTTTGATTTCCAAAATCATCTTGAAACTCAACTTTCTTCAAATAGTAGTCAACCTTGGTTTAATTCTTTGCAATATATTTGACTCCTAGGATCACATCATATGAACTTAGTAGTTTTGCATAAATATCCACTACTATTGTGAATTTGGGCAACTTAATCTTTGTTTCAACTAAACACTTGTTAAATTTGAATTTTTAAACATTCCTATATTTTACTAACCATGTAATTACCATTACTCTATATTTTATAGATAAATTCTTTATAACTATAGGAGATATAAAACATTTTGTATCCCATGTATCTACCTAAATGGAAACTAGATGTTCAAACAAAGTACCAGTCAGTTGTATGGGTGAAAAATAGAATATGACTTGTTTATTATCAACTACCGCATGAATATGTTGCTGAAATGTTCCTTATTGAGGAAAAAACCTTTATTATTTGATTTATCCTAGGTAAACTCATGCAAAAAATGGTGACATCCACAAATAAAGCAACCTCTAAGTAGTCCCTTCTTATCAAACTATTTGTTTCCCTTAAATCTACCATTTAAACCATTGCCTAGTTTCCTATTACTTGAACCATTATTAATTCTAGTATTTTGACTCTTGAAATGACTCTTGGAGTATCCACTCATTTGTTTATAGTTCTTATTTTTGAATGTTGGATTAGAACTTCCAAACTCTTTTCTAAACTTCTCCCTAACTTGAGAAAGAGATTTCAACTTTTTTTACTACTTAACTACATTCTCGAAGACTTGGTCAATGGTAGATGGTTTATGAACATCTACCTCACCATCAATTTAGGTTTTTAATCCCATGATAAAATTTATAATCCCAAACCTCTCATCTACGTAATACTGAGGTACATATTTCAAAAGCTTGGTGAACTATTTCTAATATTCATTCACTAATAGGTTTCCTTGCTTAAGATTTTAGAAATATATAAGCTTTTGGTCAAAGTATAATTGTGGAAGTCATAATTATCTCAATAATGTTACTAATTGATCCCATGTGGTGGTAGTATAATCAAGATTCATTTCTAACTTTTTATTTTCCCACCATGTAGCTACTTCACCAACCAATTGGTAAGCTCCCCAAACTAATTTAGTGAATTTGAATTAGTTTATAATATTGAAATAATTCCTTATGTTAGTCATCCATAATTTATCTCTATTTTACAAAATGGTTTTGTCAAACATAGGTGGATTCACCTTTTTCATATCTTTAACCAATTCTATAGCTATATGTGCTCTCAGGCCAGAAGGCACTTCCTTATGTTCTTGATCCTGAGGGATTTCTTGCTCATTAGGATTCACTTTAGACACATCTCAATGAGATTCCTCCTCATGTCCATGAATTCCCTATTCAATGGCTATAATTTGGTCAATAGTTTCATTTATGGCTATAGAAATTAGATCTAATTTCACTACTTGCTCAATAGAAAATCAGTTAGGATCAAAAGAAGGGTTATTATCATTGAAATTTTAAGGAACCTCTATGGATGCTATAGTTCACACCATTATTCTTTCTATTAATATAAAGATATGAAAATGTTAATGGTCTCATTAAGTCATAGAGTTTGAGTCACAACTCTAATACCACAATGTAACATGCCCATTAGGATTCACCATATTAATGTATTTTTTTTTTAAAAATGAATTCCATGTAATCAAAAATAGAATTAACCATGAGAGTCTAGATAGTGATAATACTAAAAACATATTAAATATGTTAACCATAAATAGGCATTTTAACAATCTATTCAATTACAAATCAACATGTCATAGTTAAATAAATGGAAATGCATATATTCCAAAAAGTAATTAAAAAAGTCTATCCATTTCTAGTACAATCTCATAGTCACTGATTTTAATGTACATATGAATATATAATTACATTCCAATATGAATAATTTTTTAATAATAAAAATAATATAAGATATAAGGCTCTACGAAGCATGACTCTTACAAACTCTAGTATCTATGGTAATCTTAAGTGTAGCCTCTAGTGAAGTACTCTTAAGAAGAGGAAGAGCCTTATCCAATTGATTTACCATGGACCATCAATCCCCCACAAAATCCCCCAACTAGGGAATGGCCTTCTCTTCATGGGTGGGTAGATAGTGATGGTAAAAATATCCAATGAGACAAGCTAGTACCCATGTGCTATAATATTTTTAAAACATTATATGTACTATATAGAAAATACATTCTAACATGATATCCCATAATCATGAAAATCAAACATATGAAATGATAATGTTCAACTAAACATTACTTAGGCCAAAGTTTTTAAGTAATTAATGATCACTAGGATCAGCCAAATCATACACACCACTTGATTAGATTACCCTCATATCGCATTTATGATGCTAAGAAATCTAAGGAATTCCATCTCCTTGCTTAAGTATAAACATGTGATATTTTGTTACACATATCCAACATATTCAAACATATTACTTCCTATTAACAAGAATAAAACATGCTAGTATGTAAATAATCTAAATACATACATTTTGTCCCTTAGACATATGCAATGAATCTCAAGCATAATATTTATTAAATAAATAATAAACATAATCAAATACAATACTATAAACAACATTCTATCTAAGTAATTTACAAGTTACCCAGTTTCCATAAGTAATTATAATTGCAACAACATTTATCACCTTTATTTCCATGTACTTATTTTTATCAACATGCAACTCATAATTAACTTCAAGGATCAGATACAGTTAATGTCTAAGTCATATTAAACAAAAATCCATTTTTCATATTTACTGAATTTACTTATTTATGAATTGTATGCATATAACCAATATATACCACCTCATAGGTTTTTCTAACTAGTATAATAGTAAATAGATGTATTAATTATAGGCATACATCTCATGTTTACTCATTATGATATATATATATATATATATATATATATATATATATATATATATATATATATATGATTACATCTATCCCTCATACAAATATATACCATTCATATACCTATATAGATTAGATACATAAAAATATATATACCCTATAAAAATATTTATACCCGATTTAAGATTCTGCACCATTATTACTAATAGGGTATCCATTATGCCTTACATCATCCCTAGAGTATCATATATACCTCCACTATAATTTTATTCATATTTTACTTATGAAATTTTATAATTTACAACCAAAATATATACCTATTTCGAGATAGTGTCTATCAATTTAAATATATTTTTTAGTTTCATATGAACCCCAGTTCTCATTTTTTTGCCTTGTTTTTCTATTAAATGAAACTAAACATAAACCCCATTTTTCCTTATTCACCATACACTTGGATTATTTTAAATAAGTATATATTTTCATTTAATTTGACAAACAAACCTATCTTGTTAACCCATTCACTTAATTTATGGTAATAATATACCATTCAAATTAAGAATAGTCATAACAATGATCTTCATTAATATAATTTATACAATGTCAAATCTATGTATTCATATCAATTTTCATTGTACTAAAATAAATTATAAATCAACTTAGTCAACTATTCAATCTAACAAATTATCACATATTACTGAAATCTCTATGTATTGATGATTTGAACTGTATACCCTTCCATATAAACACTATACAAATTGAATGAACAATATGTATATGGGTGTGTATGAGATTACTTTGATTCATATTTTCAACATATATTACTTCTCAAACCAATCATACAAAGTCTAATACAAAGTCTAATGCATTTAATTAATCTTGTGTATACATACATACATAGGGTATCAAATATCAAATGTATTCAATCCATTCTTGTGAACTCAATCCTCTAGTTTGATTGACATCTATATCTGGTTGATATTATGAAATACAAAGATTTTATCCTTAAAACATTTAATTTATTCCTAATTTCCAAAGTGGGTCGAAGATGGGTATTTTCTCTATGCATGGTTATGAAACAATTTGACCCAATCTATTCTTGTTTATTAGAATTCAATATTTAAGGGTCATAGGTTTAGTGGTAAGGATCATATAATAAATATAACTTTAAAAACATTTCATCAAAACCATACACAAACCTATCCATTATATATTCATATGTTTTTAAAGATTTATAATGTTCTAAATATTCAACCTACTATGAAACTTTACATAGTTTAGTTCATATAGACTTAGGATTTTGAGGTAATGATTTAGTTTTGTGGATGGCCAATCCATCTAGAGAGCTAAATCCTAAATAATAAGTCTAAACCCCCCTTTTCAAAAAACCAACATAGATTAACCAATCATATACAATAATAAAATAAAATGACATCACCAACCTAAATTGACCATTTTTGTTAATCTATTCATCCAAAATCCACACAAAGTCTCTTTTTTCCTCTTTATTTGCTCCTATTCTGCTATCTCCCCCTTTGTAGAATCTCTTATCCCCCATTTTATTTCCTTAATTATTACTCTAACTACCTCTTTTTTCTATATGCATTTCCTTTCCACCACTACTCCCATTTCCATGGTGGAGCAATAAGCTAATAGAACAATGCATGACAATTTAACTCCACCAGAACATAGTCTACCAGCTCACCAAAAATGGCTTTTGATCCAAATTATAGGTTTAAATGGAGTCAAACTCATATTAACAACCCTAAATCCTATTGAATTCTCCTATATAATTAAATAGTTATTTTCATTGCTTCACAATAATATGCATGTTCATTGACCCCCATGCATCAACTTTACAAAAGTCTATTTCCTCAATGATTTACATGCTAGGTTCGATTAACAAAAATTAATTTAATCATAACTTCCATATGATAAGTTGGTCATAGAATATGAATTATTAATAAGATTATTTAACAAATATTTGACAAACTTCAATATGTTAAATAATGATATTATTCCAATCACTTTGCATGATAATATGTTATTGACTAAGCATATAAGATTTAATAATGATCATTAGTTAATAACATTATATCAACTACTATGTAAATTAATGTTCTCAATTTTAGTTAGCGAAGAACTATTCTTTACTAATGATTTAATACTTGTTATTTAACTATATAAAATGACTATGTTAATCATATAAGCCATAAATAATAGCTTATTAACCCATTCAAGCATATTATTAAAAACCAAACAAAACCCTATTTATTGCCCACCTAGATACATCCCAAAATAATGGTGGTCTATCATAAAATACAAGTTCAAAATTATTCCTATGTTAAAGTAATAATGACAATAAAAATTAATACAACCATACCAGTGAAATTATCAAGGTCTTCAAACAAAACATAAGATCATTATATATATATATATATATATATATATATATTATAATAGATTAAAGACATACTACTGATATCACAACACAATACATTAACACTCATATGTGGTGTGTGCATAGGTAAATAGCTTTTACTCTATCATCCCCCAACATCTCTATCTATGTCACCCTCTCCAATGATGTTCTCCCTCTATCATAGTATGAGGGATGGATCTTTCTTGCATCAAACTCACAACAAGAAGGTAGTTATCCTACAACATCATGATATATATCCATAAAATACTATTGTAAAACCTAATGACATGATCATAATGTAAATAATATATAAGTGAAACTAGCTTATAGAAATATAATCTAAAAAACATACAATTGTTCCATTATATCATATGACTTATAGTTTATTTAAATTGTAGATAATCAACTTAACAACCATAATAATCCATGGATAATTAGGTAAATTAGCTTAGTGATAATTCAAGATGTGACAAATCACTTGTTCTTTATTTTATCATATTTTCCATGATGCATGATAAATTGATCTTATTTAATTATTTAGGCTTCAAATCTTCTTTGATTCTCTTTTGGAGTTTTGGGTTATGCCTTTTATTTTTAAACTATCTTTTCTTTCTATTTTTTTTTTCTTTTTGAATGAATGAAGAAGGTTACCATCATGAGTTGGTCTTAATAATTTTTTGGTTTAAACAAAATGTCCCTATTAACTTTTTTCCATGTCAATGGTTATTACCTTAAACAATTATTAGCATTTTATGTGCATTTAACCCAAGGGCATAAGGAGATTTTTCTAAATCTACACAAAAAATTTGGGAATAGATTTCACATACCTAATGAAATCATTAACTTTAGTACATCATCTTGGATACCTCTATCATTGATTACATAGATTAAGGATTCTGAACTACATTATGCAA
Source organism: Torreya grandis (assembly GCA_037957365.1). Classification (NCBI taxonomy): domain Eukaryota; kingdom Viridiplantae; phylum Streptophyta; class Pinopsida; order Cupressales; family Taxaceae; genus Torreya; species Torreya grandis. The sequence goes on from JARHVA010002962.1 coordinate 1,316,991, forward strand.
CACCTGTTTATTTGATTTATATTTAAAACACCTCAAACTATCATTTGGTTATACTAGGATTGATCAAATTAGAATGGCATGAAATCAAAAGAAAACTACCCTAGAAAGTAAGAAAATGCTAATCTATAAAACATGAAATAATCTATTAAAAATAAATGATTGAAAGTAGGAAGCTAACTAATGAAGGAATTATAACCTAATCATACCTCTACCATAACACCTATCATTACTTAGAGACCTTTCCAGATACGGTAGCCATGAAGTAATGCTTAAATTTTTTCCATTAATTGGATATGTCAAATAATTACCTTGACGATATTTTAAATGGAATGTATTATTACCCAATATCTTAAATATTTAATATGGTCCTATCCACAATTGGGTAAGCTTGTCATGCAATCCTTTTTTCTAATGAGCTTTGCCCCATAATAACACCAATTCAATAAATTATAAATGCTTTGAATTTTGATTTCTTGCCAAACCATCTCTTGATGACATCATGATGTTTGCTAATGTTTTTAAAGGCTTCATTATTAGTCTTCCATTTTATGATATCTAGCAATCTAGACTTGGTTTTATCATTGAGATCCATATATTCTTGCATAAACTGATATATTGATAGTTTTATCATGATTAGTAACACTAGTTATTTCCCATAATCCATTAGATATCAAAATTATTTAAGGGCCTAATTGTACCTAGTTTGGTCTACCTAGATTACATGTTTTAGTAAGATATGCCACTCCTTAGGTTTATCCATGGCTGACTTCTTGATAACATATATGAGGTTCTTATTATTTGACTTAGCCAATTTTTTCCCTTTTGGGTAGTGATTAGAGGATGATCTAATTGTAATCAAATTATTATAAGCCCATTTGGTGGACTTAGTTTATTGAAATGTTGGCTCATTGTCTCAAACCAAAGATATAGGTGTGTCAAACCTCATTGTGATATGTTCAATAATATTGATCATGTCTTGGGATATTGAGTTCTTGGTGGCTATTACCTCAATCTATCTAGTGTAATAATCTATAATGGTGAGCACAAATTTGTGCCTAGCTAAGGAATTTTGGTTTATAACACTAATGAAATCCAAGCCCCATTGGGTGAATGAACTACCTTCAATCAAATGCTATATTGACATTGTTGTATGTACCTCTCTTTTTTCCAAGACCTAGCATTCATGGCATGTCTTCACATGAAAGTGATCATCCTTATAGACCATTGGCTAATAAAAACCTATTTTGAGTATTTTATGGGATATGGTACTTCCATATGGATAGCCACTACCAATATTTTGATGTAGATTTTTTTAGTTTCTCCACATGACACACATCTTAAATAGATGCCTTCATAATTCTCCCTACAAATGAATCCTTTCCTAGTCATATAAAAAGAATCATTGATCCTTAAATCTCCCTTTTTATCTCTCTTGAGTTCTTAAGGGCCCATTCTAGTGAGTAACAACTAAATAATACCTAAATACCAATATTCTTGGGAAACCTACATTTGGAAGACCTCTTTAATGGTGATGTGTGGGTAAGATTTAGTCATCAATTGAATAATGCCTTGTCCTCTTACAATCTTCACAGGTTTAACTTCAATATAAAACTCTTGAAATTTCACTATCTAATTATGTCTACACTCCCCTAATTCATTTTGTCCTAGCATAAGCTTGATAGTAGGATCTAGTACTATGGTGATAGTCTTATTCTGGAGGATGTAGTGTGTAAACTTCTTAACTACCTTAATAAGATCAAAGATTTTATTATCAATAAGAGATTACTTGATATTTGAATCTTTCAAGTTAGTACTCATGAACACATTAGGTGATTTCTTCCCCTTTTTGTGCAAATATGATATCAGTAGTATGTTCTAAGGTTAATGAGTACAAGAAAAAGTCTTTAGTAAAATCTAGGCTTACCAACACTAGGGATTGAAAAATATCTGTATTTATGTCTTAGAATAACTTATTAGCTTTAGTTCTCCACTCCACTTTGGCATTCTACTTGAGCATCTTATTAGGGTCCTGAAAATATTTATAAATCCTGATATAAATTTCATTACAAAATTTATCTTCCCAAAGAAGGATTTGAGCTCATTTTTGTTGTTTGGAAACATTATTTTTAAAATCCCCTGGATCCTGTCTAGGTCAATGGTGATCCCATATTTAGTAATAATGTTACCTAGTGACTTGCCTTTGTTAATGCCAAATATACTCTTCTTTGGGTTAAGTGATAGACTAAACTTCCTACACCTTTCAAACATGGATTGAAGGTGGTCTATATGATCAGCTTTGTTTTTAGAGAAAATAGTGAGATCATCTATGTATATGATTATGCACTTGCCTATCATTTCCTAAAATGTATGATCCATTACTCTCTAAAAAACAACTTCAATGTTGATCAACTTGAATGGCATTCACTTATATGCATATGTTCCCCATTTCATAGTAAATAGAGTTTTCATCCTATCCTCTGATTCAACTAGTACTTGATTATAGCCTAAAAATTCATCTAATAAACACATCATTTTAGACCCACTCAGAGTTTATATTACCTCATCTATGTAAGGAAAAGGATATATATCATTCTCAAAACATTTATTTAGATTATTGAAGTTGACACAGTCTGATTTCACCACTCTTTTTCTTGACTAGAACTAGATTGGCCATCCAAGTTGATTGCCTAATAGGAAAAACTATCTTAGCACTTAGCAACTTGTATACTTATTTCTATATTAATGGTTCTAAAATAGCATTAACTAGCCTTTTCCTTTACCTAAATGGTTTATGATCAATCTTGAATATAATCATATGAGTGATGATTTTAGGGTTGAATATTTTTAAGTCATCATAGGTACATGAAATTACATCTTTATACCTAATAATCAATTTCTTAGTATTTTACCTTTCATCTAGTGTGCAGCTTAAGATAATATTGACAAAGTGTGCATCCTTCTCATCACCTACATTTTTTGAGATGAATTCCAATTCATTAACCTTGATTTACCTCTATGATTGTGCTTGAGGATCTATATCAAAGGTCCTTTCCAAGGTGATGATTCCCAATGGGAGACAATTCTCCTTTAGTTGGATAAAAAATTTGTCATCCAATTCTTCATATCACCTATAGTTTATTTCCTCATAATCAATTATTTGAGATTTGAACTATCCTAAATTTGTCAAAAATTGAATGATCTACTCATCATTGTCAAACACTTGAAAATTTTCAACATTGTCTGGTACTAAAATACAAGGTACCAATTTAATGGAGAACTTATGGACTTTTGACTCCTGTAAAGGTGCCAAATTCACTGATGAAGTAGCCAGTAAATTGATGTCTTGGTTTTTCTCTCTTAGGATAGCTACTATGTTGAAAGCTTCAAATGATTTAATTAAATCCTAGGATCTATGATTGTATTTATTTAAATGTGATAATTTACATTGATATTTATTTATAACATTGTTAATAATGAGTTAAGAGTCTCCATACACCAACATTTATTTGACATTATTGTTGATGGAAAACTATAATCGTATAATTAAGGCCTTGTACTATGTTCTATTATTGGTGCATGATAATTGGAGATTATATGATGTTAATGATTTCTTTCCTTATGGATTGACTAGCTCAATATATATACATGATCTTTTTTTGGATGTTGTTCTATCAAAATTGAGCATCCAAAATTGGGAAGGGCCTCGAATTTCTTCTAGTAATTCATGTATCATTGTAAATGTATAATTTATAAGATTAGGATACTTATAACTTACCTCTTCATTGATAGTATTGAACTCTGTAATAAGATGCTTCATTATTGGATCTTTATCAATCCTTATCTAGTTTGAAATGCCTCTCTAAAGTGGCAAAATATGTGAAATGTCTCTAGAAAGATATCCATTTAATGTTTTTGATCAATCTTTGCTCAATAATAATCCATACCCTTTAATAACATCCACTACCAATATGTAGATATTCATCTTTACTCTAAGTTCTAAGGCAAAATATATTTTCACATCATTTAGTTATACCAATACGTGAACTACTATTTTATCTAGCCATGACATAGTCCTTTTGGATGGATTTGAGGTAAAACCAAGATGTTGACAAATGAAATTCAGTATTACTATTACTAAATCTCCAAAATCTACTAGAAAATTATGAATATTCTTGTTGGTAAACAATAAAGGGGGAACCTCAGGCTTGATTTTATATATAAAATTTATGTTGGATGTCTTAAACATTTTTTAAGTAGACTTACCTATGATTGAATTCAATAAGAGATACTTCTACTCTATGCTTTGTGCTAATTCATGAAGAGTGATGTTGGTCTTAATTTTATTAATATCCTCAACAATATTGTATCTTCCTTTATTCTATTCCTCTCTATATTGATACTGATCATTCCCTTTAGGGTGAGGAGGATTATTATTAGATTTGGGATTTGTAGGAATAACTATATTATTGGGAGGAGTAAAAGTAGTAAGAGTCTTCTTGTTTATCAAGTAATAATTTTTCTTGTAGAACTATTGGAATGCTTGCACTTCATTAGAATTATCCACTGTAATATTGTCATCTTCACTAGGGATGGAAGACTCATAGGTTTTAAAGACCATAGATAAACTTGAAGGGCTAGATTCATGATGGAGATCTAGAGGATTCATCATTTAATCTTGACTAATAATTTATCTCTAGAATATTTTAATGGTTTCATATAACTCTATACAATACAATTCTTCATGTTGTGATGTGTTATGAACCCTATTCAAATTGGGCAAAGATGTCTCCATGATATTTATTTTTGGTAACTTATTAGACTATTATTGTTCTAAATTGTTGGTGGGCCTAGTGAAAGGCCTATTGTATCATGGAAAACCAAAAGTCTAGTTTTAATTCTTATTAGTGGTATTATCCATGTTTTTCCACATATTTAAGAAAACGTTACTTAGCTTCTAGACCATTATTTGTATAGAATCCAATTTAGTTTTATTGGAGTCAAAACCTTGAGAGACTGATGTGTTATTGTGAGCATGATGTTAATTATAGTGGTAGTAATTAATTTACATATAATTATTCAAAAAATCATAATTATAATTTGTTTTTTGTTACATCATATGATTAGTGGTATTATCCATGTTTTTTTGCATATTTAAGAAATCATTACTTAGCTTTTGGACCATTATTTGTATAAAATCCAATTTAGTTTTATTGGAATCAAAAACTTGAGAGACCGATGTGTTGTACTGATCATGATGTTAATTATAATGATAGTAATTCCTTTACATATAATTATTCAAAAAATCATAATTCTATTTTGTTTTTTGTTACATCATATGAGGCAAAGTGTATAGCTGATTTTGATTAGCGTGTCAGATTGTATTCAAACATGGGAGTCCATTATTTAATATTTGTCTCCCTACATTATGATGTTTAATTTGTGGATTTATATTCTTTTTTGTATTAATAAATTCCTAAAATGAAAAAGCTAAGGAATTGGTGATGGTATCTCTTCACAAAAATATTGCAGTAAAAGCATCAGAGCATTCTTGTATATCTAAAGAATTAGGTTCATATCTCACTTATATGTGACATTAAATAAAGTGTACATATTATACAATCTTAAATTTAAGTTCCATATTGAATCATTAGGTTTCATCTTCATTCTAGCAAAGAGATAATATACTATGCTTGGATTAATCACTTATCAAAATTCTGTAATGAATGTATTTTAACACTCATTCCATCTGGTGATAGAAATTTCCTATAAATTGAGATAGAAATCATAAGAATAATCTTGTATAGTAAATGGAAAAATCCTTCATGCAACATCCTCATGGATGACATTCATTAATCTCATAGTAGACTTGAAAGATTTGATATGTTCTTTTGTCATCCTCCCACTTCATGGGGAGAAGGTAGGAAAATATTTTTTTATAAATTCCTTGGTAGATCATGTTGGTCCCTAGGGATGGTAATTTTGGATAATTTTGATGATTATAATTATACCACAAGTGCTCTTAGTGTTGAATAACACTTCTCATTTTAGGACTTTTGAGAATACATGGCATGAGTTGTAGTTTGTGACTATTCAGTGATTGTTTGTGGTGGAATAGAAGTAAAGTATGCAAATTGTCCATAATATTTATTTGATTTAGTGGTTGGGAGCCACCAGGGTCTATTCTATTTGAATACTTAATAATTCTAAGGATTAGGTAGTCAAACTAAATGATTATTAACAATAACCTTTAAGCTAGAGTGAATCTTGATAAATATAAATAGAAGGGAAGGGTAAAGAAGAAAGAAACATGATTATAGGTTTTCATCTCAAATATTATGACAAAATTCTAATTACTTTGAGCACATTTGAACAAATTTATTTTATAAAACAACATAAGCTCAAATTATATCACAAATCAAGAAAAATTCAAAGGAAAAATATGAATCATAAGTAAGAACCAAATTTACTTTAAAGGTTTGTTGTTATGATCTAGATAACATAAGTACATCCAAATATAGAGTAAATAAAATGAAGTATATTTGAGATCTTTATAGTTAATTTAGCATTTAGCACGAATTAACAACCCTATGATAAAGAATGTAACTCAAACAATAAGAATCATTCAAGTTCAAGATAACTACCTGTAATTGAGAGATAACATAGACATTTAACAAACTGATCAAACAATATTTTCAAAATTCCTTAGTTGTATTAAATGCTCCTGGTATCAATTGCTCCAAAAACTCTCAAATGCATCCATCAAGGATTTATTCAGCATTTGCAATATATTTTTAGGAATTTTCAAGAAGACCTAAGCTTCCAAATCTTTCTTTTATTTTTCCAAGTTGAGGATTATCTATTTAAATCATTGAAATCCAACCAAGGCCATTGTTGATTGATCCAGTACCACACTAGCTACATCCTCTTGAAAAATAGGATGCTCCCCTACTACTTGTCCTAAAATAGGATTTAAGCCTATAAATGGCTCCAACTTTCTCAAGGTGAAATCCTCAGTATCAACAATTACTTTCTTGGTCACTACTCTTTCAAGAGTTTATGTCTTTGGATTAAATTGGACCAGAGGATCAAGTTCTTTCACCTATGGTTGTTCAAGAATTTCTTAATTTAAACTTATAGAGGCTCTTAGGGTACCAACCCATTCACTTTCCTTGTTATGAATAATCTAGATGCTTCTCTCTACTTATTTGTTCAACATATCTTAAATCCATGGTTTGTCATTATCCTAAACACCTATGTCTACTCGAGTCAGAGCTAGTGAAGGAGAAAGAGATGGGATTTTTTTGTAAATTCTAATAAAAAAATCAATTAGGAATGGTTGTTCCATGAATAGGATTCTCATCACTAAAGAGATTTACTTCACTAGTGTGGTGAGTGAAAGTTGACCTAGGCCTCTTGTTTGGAGCCAGGGGAACTAAGGCCAATTATGCATGTCTCTTTCCACTGCTCAATAGAACCCACTCTTTGCTTGCTTCCTCAGATGGGACTTCTTCCTTATCCAAATCATAAGTATCCATGATGTTAACCAGGGCACTCTCCACTATTTCTCTAGTTTATGAAGTAATTAAGATGATAACTTCTATTAGGTAAGAAGGCCTTGGTGTGATGCCTAAATTTGGTGGCTTTCAATAGGTCTCTGTTCAATCTTAGACTCCTCACTTTTAGCTTTACCTTTTTCCTTTTACATCCTCAAGTTATTCATTCTGAGGTGACTTTATCAATTCTCCCTCATGATGCTTAGAAGATTGTCCATCAATAGGTGGTTATTGATGTGTAGTCCCAAATGGCCCTAGCAACAAGTGATATTGTAAAGGATGTAACTACCATATTTCTCCTAATAGCTTATTATTCTTGACTAGCCTACTTTCTAAGGTTATGTTATAGTTTTTAACACTAGATAGGACTTCTTCAGAGTTCTTTTCCTTCATGTAAATACCATCCCTAATACCTAGTTGATGCTTGTACTTAGTCCTTGGGACCTTCCTATCCCAAATATGGTTAGCCACCCTATTATTGGGGTACCACATCTTAAGATCATCTAATCAGAAATCAAAAGAGTTCCTATGTACCACCATGATCTCAAACTACTTCTAATATTTGATTATAATTCTACCAATGTCCAGTGGGAAGGGATGAACCTGAGCCTTTTTATTCTTCTTTCAATGCCAATCTATGCCCTAGATGATTTGATAAGCAATTTCTTATTCTAGAATTTATTGGGAACATATATGGGTAGTCTATATGGCTTGACCATGATTACTTCTATCCTTATTATAGTGTAATATGTATATAACCACACATCCCCCATGGTCTCCACTTGTTTTTTGATTAGAGGATGAAGTCTAGTCATAAGAATACCAATGATTATCTTAAAAATGATTAGGAAGACACCATCACATATGAATTACATATGATTCATCTATTTGAAAATATGTAGTTTAGATTAATGATGAGAAATGGTAGTCCTACCATAAAGGGACAAATTTTAGATGCCAAGGAAATTAATAAAGGCAAGGAGTGATTCTAAGAGGTAAGACATAAATAAATATTTGGATGTCTTTCTCTTGATGGTTGTAAACTATTTGGCCAAGAAGAAGCTTATTAAGCCTCTAATGGGAGGGTTAAAGTACTAAACCAACATGCAATGGACACAAGACACCTATAACTTACTCACATAAGTTATATAAGAGGTACCAAAGGCCCTATTCAATAAGGACATAGCTTCCCTAACACCTTACTTGAATTGGGTAATAGGAATCACACCATTAGGGGTCCTGGAAACATGGAAACCTTGGATTAAGGTAAAAGAAATGAATCCAAGTTTTGGGAATTTGTCCATTATCTTAAAGAAGGAGGATCAAAATGAGGTAAAGGGAGCTTATAATAAGTCTCAAAGGTGATGGGATCTATGCATGTAACTTTACTGACATTTCCTTCATGAATAATCTATTCTCCATCTACTCTATAGTCAATGAAAATAGGAACAAGAAGTTCAATATAATGCATAACCTCTAGTTTAGTAGATGAATGAAGAAGGCCTACCATTTTAATTGATACTAAATCTTTGTATCTTTGGTAAACTGAAGCATTCCTCTTTTCTTCTTAAGAAACTAGTTGCAAATCTTCGACAAAAAAGAATAATTTAGACCAATTCCTTATTCCCTATACATTCAATGTTGTCTAATTTAATTATGTATCTCTAAAGACACTTCTTTCACCATCTAAAGTTAAATAAAGATCTTTTTCAATCTTCATCTATTACCTATTTGTTGTCATTGATAATAGTGTATTGTAATTGCAAAGCTATCAAAGTTCACACTAAGGCACATGCTCTGAATTTAGTTCATAATTATCTAGGCACCTGCTCTAAATTCAATTCATAATTATCTCAAGTGTTACATAATCAAATTTAACTAATTCTAGGCTTCTTTATGGAGGGTTTAGGGTTTTTCTACTTTAATGACCAAAACATCCAACTTTGATCTCATATGTACCTTAGATATGATGGAACCTTTCTTATCATCTCTCTTGTATTTTTCAATCATGAAATATCTTTCATTTGGATCTTCCAGACCTATGTGGAGCCTATGTGGTAGGGTTTAATGCCTTTCATGAAAATTTTCATAAATGTCATTTGAAGAGTGACAATGTCATTTGAAGAGTGACTATTGGTTTTCAAAAAGTCCTTTTTATTTTGATTTAAAAAGCAAAATCCTAGTGCTTTCATTTCATTGGTTCTTAATATTTGAGCTTATTAATTATGCAATATATCAATATTTAGATGCCTTTTAATAGTATTCAATTGGCTTGCACCATTTGATCAAATCAAGTGAGAAAATGACCAACATCAGATCCTGCATGAGAACTTGAGGCTTTCGTGCTGATGTGAACTATTGGATCGAATCCATCAATCAAGTGATCACCATTAGATCCCGTAAGAAGCTTACCCTTTTAATTAGTAAAAATACTTAGGACAAGATATTATTTTTCACTCTTGTCTTTATAAGACAACCAAGAATCTCTTTAAAAGGATTTATAAATACCCCCTTTGATTAGGATTCAAAAATTATCTAAGTTAAATGTGACATGTTCAGTCCTATCAAATATGTCCTCATAGATGTCAAATGATGGGGGTGAACCTATCAATTTGAAGATAATTAAATCTTTTTGTTAAATTTAATGGGTTCAGTGTCATCAAATACATCCTCACAGACATCAAATGATGGGGGTAAACATATCAATTTTAAAATAATGAAACTTAATGATCTAATAACTGAATGTTATGTGTAAAACCATTGAGATATCTCAAAGCTTCAAGTATTGTCTAAGTTAAATTTTATGTGTTTGGTCCCATCAAATACGTCTTCATAGATGTCAAATGATGGGGGTGAACCTATCAATCTTAAGACAATGAAATATTTATGTTTTAATTTAAATTTGATAGGTTTGGTCCCATCAAATACATCCTCACAAAAGTCAAATGATGGATGCAAACCTATCAATTTAAAAAAAAATGAAACTTATCTTTTGCACCATTAGATTTAAAAACTTAGATCAAGTGATCACCATTGGATCTTCACTAGGGCCTGAATCATTAATTGTATGCCTTTCTAAAAGACTTCAAGCTTAACAAACCATTGGATCAAATCCAACAAACAAGCGTAAAGTGTTAGATCTACAAAATTTCATGAACTTTAAGCTAAAAATTTATTATGCATAAAATTTCCCACTAGACTTTCTTATTAATGTTTAAATTCAAATCGCTAGTGTTTATTGTTTGGGAACCCTACCTTCTTTCATGGAACTTGTAATTAATAACCTTCAAGATAGTTTTCTTAACAACATCAAAACATGATCAAACAAATTTCACACTTATTCTAAGATATATAATCTTAGGAAACAATCACATGGGTCGCCTTTTCAAAAAAAAAAGATGGGGATGTTGATCTCAACAAATGGCAACTCATAAGGGCAACATAGTAATATGTTAGAACATAGAGTTTTGGTTTAAACTTGTACATGAATTTATATCCCTTTTTGGACATATATTCTCTTTTGAATCAACTATTGGTTTGAAACAAGTTCTTTATGTATAAAATTTAAACTTATATATATTAAAACATAAACATATAGTACGTGCTTTGATTCCACTTACTATTTGTCATGAATTTCAAGAAACAATGTCTAAGTTCATATCCTTTTGGTCCATTATACTTAACTTTGAGCACTTTTAGATATTCTTTAAGTATAATAATTCTTAATATACAGAGGCTTAGGCATTGGTCTACTACTAGCCATGCATCTATAGCCCCAATAGAGATACCTTTGGTTCTACTCAAGGTCTTACTCCTCTTCTTCCCAGGCATCCATAGCTCTAGTGGAGATTATAGAATAAAATACTCTACATTTTATTTTGAGTTTTAGTTGTGCACTCCAAGTTTTGTCCCTGCGCATTTTAGTTTCGAGGTAGTGAGGGTTATGACACAGGGTGCGGGTTTTTCATTTTGCATGGGTTTTTCATTTTGCCTAAAGTTTTGTCTAAGTCTCAAAGTCGAGTGGAAGCTTCCAAGTGTCATCTGATAAGATACATTATAAAGTAATGTAGATAATGCCACATGTCCTATTATATACTTGCAAAGTGCAACAAGTGTCAACATCCACATTTCAAGTTTCTTATGAGTTTCAAAAGCTTACTTTCAATATGCTTCTCTCAGAGTCACGTAGAAGGTGCCAAGTGGTAACTATGAAAGGATTCAATATGTGTCTCTAAACTAAGTGGAAAGTGCTATGTGTCCCTTGTTAAAGCTTGTTGGAGACTACCAAGTGTCAACATCCATAGTTTATTCCTTTTATTTCGTTATTGTGTAAAGACTATGGTGGGCTCTGGGTTTTGTTTCTAAAGTAAGCAGAAGCTGCCAAGTGTCATCATCCATGTGAATCTAAAATGAGTCCCAAATGTTTCTATAGTTTAGATAAATCTCAATGAAGACCACCATGTGTCATCTTTCATAAGACTCACAAAAAGTATCTAAAGCTTCTATAGACAAGCGGAAGTTACCACATGTCACTTGTTAAAGATCAATGAAAAGTGCCACCTATCCCTGTTCTCCTTTTGAAGCTACTCAGGTAAGAAGTGTTTTGGGTCCCATTTTCTATAAGTTGATAAAGTTTCAAAGAAGCAGACTGTGACAGATGTCAAAGATGGAGCACTCCCAATACAAAGACATAGTAAAGAGTATAAGTTAAGTAGAAAGTGTCGTGTGTCTTTTGCAAGTGCCACAGAAGCTACCAAGTGTCATTTTTTGGTGCCTCCTAAATAATGAGATGGTTTTCAAGTGAGGCAAGTCGATGCTGCCAAGTGTCCTCACTTATTTCATAGTGGGAAGTGTCACGTGTATCTAATTTAGCCAATGAACTTGTAGGAGACTAAACATTTTAGATCTAAAAAATATCTTTTGTTAGACACTTCTAGTAAAGTTAGAGTTTAGTTAGACCATTGGGATTGGATCTTGCAGGCAATCTAGAGCTAGTCCTATGCTATAAATATGGGTGTAGATTACAAGAACAAGAAGGACAGAAGAAAAATAATCATCAAAAGAGAGAATTTTTTACAAGAAATTGTTACCAATAAGTTTTTTTAGACTTTCTTGTTGTGGCTAGTAATTTCATTTGCCTTTGTTCTATTTTCTTGATTTAGAAAGTTTGTATAACTATGCATGTATCTGTGCCTTTTATGTGACTAGAAAATTAATAAGAAGATTAATTTATGTGCCTTTGCTAATATTTTTTGTGTTACTACAAAAATCATCTAAGTTGTGAGCCTTTGATTCTATTTGTTTTCATCTTTTACATTGATCATGCATTGTTTTCTCTTTAATGTAATTGAATCCTAAAGATAGCTTCACTATGCTTAGTATTAAGGGATGAATTAAATTTAGGTGCATCGCCATAGTTAAATTTTCTTTCATTGCATTAGTGATTCTAAAAATTCTTATCCCTTTTCTCACAATACATTTACGATAAAGAAGAGCCAACTTCTTTAAAATCTAGAGGTCATTTTAGGTCGCAAGTCCCACATTCATAAAACTTCCCATTGTTGGTGTTGGAAACAACACAATTTTAAGCATCAATAGTTTTTGGCATGCCTGGTGGGACAATCTCTTAAAGTTTCTTTCAAGACTATATGAACTAGAGAGCTACAAGGAGTCAGAGCTATGGACCAGTACCAAGAGCTCAATCTGTTATGAACCTAGGTATTCTTTTACCACCATTGATAACTAATTCAAGAAGAAGGGTCAATCAGTTTAGAGAAACACCAAGAGCAAAAATGGGAGCACCTATAACCCTAAGTAATTATGCAAGTTGGAACATTGGCAGTCATCTAATTCTCCTAATACCACTTGCCACTTGGGATCTTATTCCAGTAAATGCCCTGAAAGCTCTACCCAAATTTAATGGGGAAGATTTGAAAACAATTGAAGAACATCTACAAGATGTGTCTGATATCTGTGTAATACATGTGATCACATAGTAGAATATGGCTATAAGATTGTTAGTAGCTTCTTTTAAGGGGAAGGCTCTGGATTGGTAGAAATCTTTGACCCCAAATACAATATCTACATGGGATCATCTTGGAGATGTTTTCTTATAAAGATTTGAAGAAATGGGTGATAAATCTTCTTTGTTACAATAATTGATTACTATCAAAAGGGCACCATAAGAAGTAATGACTAATTTCAATTCACAATTTCAAAAAACTTGGGAAAGAATTCTTGCTATAAAAAGACCATTACCAAGTATGGCTATGGTATTTTATCTTAAAGCCTTAAATTCAGATATATCATTAATGATTCAGTCACTTGGAGGTTAGACTCTACCAGAAGCCTATGACTATGTAGTCAGAGCTGAAAATAACTTAATAGATGCTAGAAAATTGCCCCCAAGGCCTCCCATGCCCATGTTTCCAGAGATTACCTTACCTTTGCCTCAAGAATTCCCTAATCCCATAGCCCCACCTATGTCTATGTATACATTTCCTCAACAACTTGCTAAAGTACCTATCCTAGTCTAGTCATCTGAGATGGAAGATGTCAAGAACATCTTAAGGACACTTTCTAATTAGATAATTAACCTAAAAATATAGTAGAATGCTTATCTTAGACCCTAATATCAAGGCTACCAAGGAAATAGACTTCCACCACAACCAAATTAGTATCAAGGTCCTCAAAGGCAAACTAATCCTTAGCCATCGAACCAATTAGTTGTAGTCCCTACACCCTCACAGACTGTTCCCCCTAATCCAAATAGGGAGATTGTTCAAGGGTAAAATAATTATGTAGATGACACCAATGCCTAGTGTTTCCCTTGTAATAATGCTCATATGCCTAGGGATTGTCCCATGAGTAATCTATAGTAAAAGATAGCAGAGCAAAGAAGAATGGATGGACAATTTGCAAATACTTTTGACACTCAATCCTACCAATCCTTTGGTATGCAAAATTCAGTCCTAGTGGCTCAAATGCAAGGGATGTCCTTATAGCAAGAAGAAGAAATATCCCCTGAGCATGCTTTGTTTTCATGAGTTAAAGATGAAGAGTCAGTATTTTTAAATGAAGCTTCTACTTCCAAGAAGCCATTGGTACAATTAGATTACTACACTAGAGCCAAGAAAAGGATGATGGAATAGCCTAAAGTCACAAATAATGAAACTATGGGGATTCCTCCATTTCAAGGTCATCAGAACATAGCTACTAGACAAGAAATACCTCAGCCAATGTAGAACCAAGTTATTTCTAGACAAGTTCAAGAAAAAGCAAGGTACCCATATTATCCAAGAACACAAACACTAGGAGTGGTGAATGTGTTGGATCAACTGAAGATAACCCCAACACATGCATCAATATGGGACATATTAACTATTCCTGAGTAAAATACATTGTTACAAAAAGCTCTACAGGGCCAAGTAGTGCCTAAACATACTGGTACCAAAGAAGGACCTATTTATAAAGAAAAGCTCAAAGATATGGTTCCTCTATAGATAATAGCCCTTTTGAACAATGCACCAGAGGTAAGCAAATCCAAACCAAAGCCCTTCTATTTGACTTTGATAGTTGGAAAGAAACTATTACATAATGCAATGATAGACTTAGGAGCTAGTACTATAGTAATGCCTAAACAAATAGTAGATGCTTTAAAAATAAAGTGTGAGCCACTTACTAGAAGAGTTATGCAACTGGATGGGAAATCAATGCAAATAATAGGGAAAATTAAACAACTCCCATTTCAATTGTACTCTTTCCCTAATATAATTATCAAGCAAGATGTGGTAGTCATAGATATACCCCTTGTATTTGGCCTATGTTTATTCAGAGAGTTCAAAGCCAAGATAGGAGGATATATGTCACTTGATTGGTCTCACCTCATCCTAAGAACCAAATATGGTACAAAAATGAAAATAATATCTGAGTCACTATCTATGGATCACATCACCAATGAACCAACCCCAAAATTAGAGGCAACTCATGCTATGCTGAATAAGGAAGAAAGGGTCTTTGTTGAAGAGTTAGGTGACTAGACTGAACATGACCAAGAGGAGGAAACTAACCAATTGTTAACTATGATGCAAAATGACCCATATGGAAATTATGATTCTACTAGTCTGGACACTTATGTCATATTTGATGAAGACCATGAAATCCCAAATGTTTTAAGGGAAGAAATGCCAAAGACTCAAGAATCTAAAAAGGACTAAAAAATTTGGACCTTAAATTTTGATGGGGCTAGAAGTAAAATTAGTGTTGAAGTAGGGATTTGTCTTGTTGCTCCAAATGGTGAGAAAATTTTAAGAGTAATTCATTTCCAATTTGCCTATACTAATAATGATGCTGAATATGAATCCTTAGTACATGGGCTCATGTTAGCCAAGAAAAAGGGAGTAAAGAATCTAATAGTAAAAGGAGATTTAGAACTAGTGGTGAAACAAATTAGAGTAAATGTAATAGCCAAAAATACAAGGATGAGATCCTATAGACATGGAATTTAGGACTTAATAAATGATTTTGAAGCTTTCAATATTGAGGTAGTTACTAAAACCCAAAATTTTGAAGCAAATAGGATGGCACAGATTGGCTCACAATTTGACCCAACAACTGATCTATTAGCCAAAAATGAGTCAGTCAAAGTTATAGTAAAGGCAACTATCCTAGACAATGATGAAAATTGGCAAGTCTTTAAAAATGATTTTTAGGTACTCTCATTTTTACAACAGTCAGGGGAATTTGCTGATCAATTATAACCCAAAATTGAAGAAGCATATGGAGACCAAATTATTCATTTAAAGACCAATAAGCTTCTTAAAGGCTTGATTACTTTAGAAAACATATTTGATCTAGAAGATGTAAGCCTAGAGAAAAAAAGGTTTCAAGCAAATAAAGTAGACTATTCTGAGATACAAGTGAGTGAACAGAGAAAACTAAAGATTGGAAATTTTGCAACTTAAGAGGAAAGGGAAAGACTAATTGACTTGTGTGAAAGATATGATAGAGTAATAGACTGGACCTATGAAGACCTTCACGGCTATAACAAAGACATCATTTAGCACACCATAGAATTTACTAAAGGATCTAAGCCAATTATACAAAAGCAAATGCCAGTGAATCCAAAGATTGAACCTCTAATGGTGGATGAGTTGCAAAAACTCTTATAATCTAAAATAATTTCTCCAATCAAACACTCAACTTGGGTATCCAATCTAGTACCAGTCAGAAAAAAGAATGGTGACATAAGGCTCTATGTGGATTTTAGAGACCTAAATAGAGCATCTCTAAAAGATCACTACCCCTTGCCCTCTATGGAACAAATTTTACAGACTGTGGCTAGATCAGAGAGATTTTCCTTGCTAGATGGTTTCTCCAGGTACAATCAGATTTGGTTGGCTGATGAAGACCAACACAAGACTAGATTTACTACCAAATGGGGAATGCTTGCATATGCCAAGATGCCATTTGGCCTATCAAATGCTAGAGCCACTTTTCAAAGAGTAATGGATGTAGCATTTGGAGAACTCATAAATAAAATAATTCTAATTTATCTTGATGATCTCACTATTTTTTCCAAGAATGTTGTTGATCATTTTGATAATCTAGAATCTATTTTTAAGAAGTGTCAAGAATTTAGAATATCCTTGAATCCCAAGAAGTGTATCTTTGCAATACCTCAAGGCCAACTACTGGGACATATAGTATCCAAAGAAGGAGTCTCTATAGATCTAGAGAGAGTCACAACCATAATGAACTTGCCCCCACCAATAAATAAGAAAGTAGTTCAGTCCTTTTTGGGAAAGATTAACTTTTTTAGTCAGTTCATATCAGACTTTGTAGGCCTAATGAGACCAGTGACACTCATGTTGAAGAAATACCTAGTGTTTAAGTGGACTACAGAAGGAAGACAAGCTTTTGAGGAGGTCAAGAAAGCAATTTCGATAGCCCTAGTACTTAGTAACCCAGACTTCTCTAAGTCTTTTATAATGTATGTTTATGGAGGAGAGATTAGTGTTGCTATTGTCTTAACACAAAAAGATGATCAACAAGAGGGAGAACACCCAATAGCCTTTTTCTCAAGGACTCTTAGGGAGTATGAAGACAAATAAAACTTTGTAGAGAAATAGGCATATGCTATGGTAAAAGCCCTCAAGAAATTTAGGCATATAGTATCAGGGAATAAGATTTTGATACTTATGGCTCATCCTAGTATTAGAGAATACATTATGGAAGGTGAAATTACTGAAAAAAGAGCAAACTAGATAATAAAGATCCTTGAGTATGATGTAGAGGTTAGACCCACTAAGCTAGTAAGAGGTAGGGGTTGTGCCAATACATGGCTCAAGATATGGAAAAGATGATAACTAAAGAAACAAAAAAGGAAAATGTATTAAGGATACAAGAAATTGATTAGAAATCCAGGGTCACAAACAAAATCCATTTTATGAAACATGGGATTTTCCCAAAAGAGCTCTCTCAGGACAAGAGGAGATACTATAGGCAACAAGGGGTCCATTTTGTTTTAATTGACCAAGTTCTTTTCAAAAGAAATATTGATGGCATAATTTTAAGATGCATAGAGATAAATGAGGCTAGAAAAATACTACATGAAATGCACTATGGATTCTCAGGTGGACTTTTTTTGCAAGAACCACAACTATAAAGATAAGTCAGGTAGGTTATTTCTGGCCCACTTTATTTACAAACTATTATCAACTAGTCAAAAAGTGCAAATCTTGTCAGTATTATGTGGGGATGAGAAGGAATGTAGCAATGCCCCTTAGTCCTATAATTGTTGATGAACCCTTTGCTCAATGGGGTGTTGACTTCATTAGAATGATAAATCTGGTGTCAATTATGGGACACAAATGGATTCTAATTGTTATAGATTATTTTACCAGATGGAGTGAGGTAGTGCCACTTAAAGAAGCAACAAAAAATGTGATCCTAGACTTTCTAGGGGATATCACTACTCGCTTTGGGCCTCCCCATACCATAATGTTACATAATGTTAAGGCATTTTTAGGGGCAAAAATATCTAACTTTGCACTAAAGTATGGGATCTATCTAAAAACTTCCTCAAATTATTACCCTCGGGGTAATGGTTTGGTAGAATCAACTAACAAGAACTTGATTAGACTTATTAAGAGAATAGGAGCTGATTGTCATAAAGAGTGGCATAAAGTGCTTAATATAACACTATGGGCTGATAGAATTACACCTAAACAATTGAAAAAAATATCCCCATATGAATTGGTCTATGGTAAGCCTGTTATAATGCCCCTGAGCTTGGAGATTCTTTCTCTCCAGTTATTAAAATAGATTGAAATTCAAGAAAATGGCCCCATGTTGGTCAAACTTTCTAAACTCTTAGAAGTTCAAGAAAAGAGGGATACAACACATGAATCATTATTTAAACATCAAAAAATAGTCAAAGACTACTTTGATAAGAAGACTTCAAATCCCCATTTTGAAGTAGGCTCAATTGTTTTGAAATGGGATGCGAAAGCTGGCAAGCCAGGTCGACACACTAAATTTGAGGCATTGTGGACTAGCCCCTATAAGATTCATACATGTAAATATAAAAATTCATTTAAGCTTGAAATGATGGAGGGTAAACCTGAAGAGATTCTTTTGAATGGGATCTACCTAAAATATTTCATTGAAGCAATATCTCTTATGTATTATAGCTAGATAATTTTCCTTTTCATGTTGCTCTATTTTTCCATTTTTCTTTTCCCACTCTTTATTTTAATAAGTGTTCTTTGAACACATGGCCATGACTCAAAGTCTTTTAAAAAAAAATTCAAAACTCTAGCATTCACTAAATCTCTCTCAAATCCCCAACATTCCCTAAGGTACTCTTACGCAACCACTTTCATGATGTGTCTAACTCGCTTCCCACATAGATTTAATAAGATTTACTAACGGTTATCCATTTTTAATGCCATTTTTGACACTTGATGTGTCATTAAATACCATAATAATAAGATTTAAAGCTTAATTATGTCTCATCCATTCCTACATCTGCTAGAAAAATCCCTATTACTTACAATTTCAATTCATAGCAAAACCTACTTAGTGAAAATACTTTCCCTGTTGCAAAGCTTCCATACTTGTTACATAAGTTCACTGATTCCCAGTATAGACATAGATATGGAGGAGGCACAATCTTCACAACAAGGGTCTAGGATTTAGGAATCCATTGATAAGCTTCTCACCATCAAATCATATGCTTTAACCCCTGCACAACCCTTAAGGACCTATCCAAATACTAAAGTCCTCGAATTTGGTTATGCAGTCGACTCAACAAAGGTGGAGGATTTTGCAGATGAAATCACAGACCCAACCCTTCAAAATTTTGGAAAAACTCTATGAGAAGGGGCACACCAAAGATGTATCTAGAGGGCCAAGGCTAGACAATTCAAAACATTTCGGATGAGGATATGGACTTCTCAATTGGCACAATTCATTATCCTAGATGTACATATGTGCCTTGACTTAGTTAAAATATGAGCCAAATTATTTCATGCACCCTCAAAAACCATATAATAGGGTTAATTCATGGTGCAAATTACATCAAAGGCCATTAAGGACATGTTGGCCCTATATCATGACAAGACAGCCACATTTCCCACCATTACCAAAATGCAAAAAATATGGGCAAAAGTTAATAATCAAATGAGGTTTCTCATATCAGAATTGCAATTAGGGTATGATGATACCACTATTCCAATGTTGCCAATAGAAATAACTCAATTTTCATAGGCTAGTCAAGAGGCACTATCGATGATGGTTTTTTTTTGCATGAAGGAGGACATAACTATCTATGATTGGTAAATGACCATTCTCTTCAGATTAAAAAATGTAGACAAGTCTCAGGAGTATCAGCTAGAATTCTCAAAGTAGATTGCTTATTCAATGGTTGACCAACTCATCCATTTCAAACATAAAGGGGTTTTTAGGTATTCTTCTTATCTATTTCACCTTATATTATATCAAAATTTTGGCATCTTTTCCCAATATATGCATCTAAATATGTATGACCCAAGTTTTGGTCATAATAGAAACATTCTTGTGTCCACATGGACACATATCTTATCTAGAACATCTGACCCATATGAATTTTGGGAAATTTTTGTTGCCCCTACCTTTAATCACCTAAGCCTAGAGCCTGTTGAAAATAGATTAACTCCAAGTGTCAGAGGCCTCATGACAAATTGCACTATTCCTTATGACTACTTTTTTAGATCTCATCATACCATCATTAGGGTCCATGGTTTTAATGGAGAACTAGTGTTTCTACCCATGATTTTGACTCCAAAGTTAACATTCTTAGAGGTTACCTAGCAAGTGTCTGTGGTTGATAATGACTATGGCACTGGGAAGAAGAAAAAGAAAATGTATGATATTCCATGGGTAACGAACAACATGGCCGTAGAGGTCAGAGATGTAGAGCACTTGTTGCTAAGGAAGCTAGCTTTCTTGGGTTTCTTTCTGATTGAAGATAAATGGAAATATGACCCAAGTAGTTTCATAACCTCATGGGTTAAGAATAATAAGTTCATCATTAAAATTGTGCATGAGAGCCATCCCTTTTTGGAAAATAGAAGAAACCCTAAGGAAGATATTCTTGATTTGTATGTAGAATTGACAGATTTGCCCTTTCAGGAGGTCAGGCCATGGGAGACCTTCTATGTTAAGGAAAAGGATTTTGACCATAAAATTAGAATGACTTCTAGTTTAAGAAGGGTATTAAAGAATAAAGACTGAGAAAATAGAAGCCTATAGGAAGTATAGGCAGGAAATTTTTGAGATAACTCACTCTTTTGGTAATGTAGATTTAGATGAGAAATGGGAGGCAATCTAGGATGAATGTCATCCATCTCCTGTCTCTAGCCCTGATATGAGAAAACTATAGACATAGGGTGGAGAGTCAGAGGGGGAAGCAAAATCCACTCATACAGTGCAAGCCCTAGGATAAACCTCATCTATAGCTATAACTATTCAGCCCCAATATCTTAGTGCCATTGAAAAACAAAAGAGTGTGATATCCTCACCACCTAGAGCTTTTCCATTAGTGTCAACCTTTGGGGTTCCCACTTTTGTATAATCACCACTAGTAGTAATGGTGAATGTTGAAGAGAGGAAGCACAAAAAGAAGAAGAAAGGCCAAGGAAACATAAGAAGCTAAAACTTTAACCTGATTCAGAGGAGGAGGTAGATTCCTCATAACATCAACCACTGAGTACATCTATTTCCCCTTAGATACATGTTATTTCTCCTTTTTCTCAATTTTTTTCTTCTTCTATAGGGGTGACAATCCCAACTAGCCAAATATTATCCCCTACCACCTCTACTATGCCAATTTCCCAATTTACCCCACCTATTACTACTCAGGCCATGTCATCATAGGCCACATCATTGCCTCCCTTTTCCCCCTCTATCCCAAAGAGAATACCTTCCCAGATTCCCCCTAGCCAACATTTGGCTATTCCCTACAGCTTACCACAGGGTTATCCTTCTATGGGTGGGTATATTACCTCTCCCTCTACCTTCCAAACTCAAGCAAACACTGCTAAGAAGGCTAGGGAAGCCTAAATGGATACAAAGAGGAAGAAAGATAATAAAGCTTTGGCTGTACCACACATGAGGTCACTATTTAATCCAATCTATAGTAGCTAACTATGACTCATTTGTCACCTAATGTAGTTAGGCCAAATAAATAGATGTAGCCTCAAGATTATATAATGAATGTAGTGGCTATGGATATGTCACTTTTTAGACCATAGGATGGGGTTGAGCTAATGAATGAAACCAATTCTATTGTAGCTACTAATTATTTAAAAGTATCAAAGAAGCTATAGAAGATGGAGGGTGATTTGGCTCAAGAGAAAGCAAATGGTAGCAATCTGGCTACAAAAATCAAAACAAAGAATGATGAAATAGAGAGTTTCAACAAATAGTTTCAAGATATTATTTCTTATTAGATTCACCAGGCTAATCAGGCCCTAAATGCTTCTTTGATAGAAGAGCTAACACAAGAGAAAGCTGCAGTGATAGCCCTAAGATAGGAAAAGGCAACACTATGAAAAGAATGTCAGGAAAAACTACAATAGGTCACTCAGTTCTAGCAAAAGCTGCTGAATGAGCAAAGCAATACCACTGCCATACAGGCCCAACTTCAATCTAAGCAAAAAATAACAAAACAATTGACACTTAAGTTGGCTAATAGGACAAAGAATGTAGGAGTTTTGAATCTGGTCAATGAGCTATATGTATCAGTATGGAAAATAATCTCTAAGGAGATTACTCAGCTCAGACCCTCTCTAACTTTCATACTAAATGCATAGAAATTATTGAAAAGGAGGAGAACTTAGTTTAGGCCACTCTATCTACTATCTCTTTAAGAGTGTTTGATTCTCAAATGTTATTGTAAAAGATATATGACACAACTGATGGAACATTATCAACAGCAGGGATTAGTGACAGAATGATTATTGCAAAAAGGGTGAACGATGTTCTTAGTTGTAAATCTATAGCAATTAGTTACAAAGAGCTCCTAGAAGTGGTAAAAGAGGGAATAAAAGACATGAAATAGCATATTGAAGATCTGGTGTAATTGGGTCTTCCCTCCCCTTTTCTTGATAGCAACACTATTTTAATGGTTCATGAGATTAAACCTTTATTGTTATCTAGACAAAATGATCAGTCAAGTTTATAGGGTTTAATAGATGATTCATCAATGCCAGAAGTGGATGTTGTCTTGATCCCCATGGCCCATCTTGATTTCCAATTGAAGGTTGTATTTCATGTTTTGTAGATTTTTTCACACAAGGACATCATCAACCTTCATTTAGCCTTCCAAGAATTGCAAAATAAGTAGGGACTATCTGATGCTAAATGGTCTATTTATTAGACAACCTTACAAAAGTTGTGATTTTTCCCACATTTTATATATTCTATGGATTCTTTTTTGAGTAGGCTCAAAATTCCTTGAGGTCACCAAGAACTGTAGAGTAAAATACTCTACATTTTATTTTGAGTTTTAGTTGTGCACTCCAAGTTTTGTCCATGCATGTTTCAGTTTCGAGGCAGTGAGGGTTATGACATAGGGCACACGTTTTTCATTTTGTGAAAGTTTTCCATTTTGCCTAATGTTTTGTCTAAGTCTCAAAGTCTAGTGGAAGCTACCAAGTGTCATCTATTGGGACACATTATAAAGTAACACAGATAATGCCATGTGTCATGTTATATACCCATGGAGTACGATAAGTGTCAGCATCCACATTTCAAGTTTCTTATGAGTTTCAAAAGCTTCCTTTCAATAATTTTCTCTCAGTCATGTGAAAGGCAGCAGGTAGAAACTATGGAAGGTTTCAATATGTTTCTCTAAATGCAACAGAAAGGGCCATGTGTCCCTTGTTAAAGCTCGGTGGAGACTGCCAAGTGTCAACATCCATAGTTTCTTCCTTTTGTTTTGTTATTGAGTAAAGACTGTGGTGGGCCCCAGGTTTTATTTCTAATGTAAGTGGAAAGCACCAAGTTCCATCATCCATGTGAATCTAAAATGAGTCCTAAATGTTTCTAGTGGAGCTAAAGCTCAGTGGAGACCACCACATGTCATCTTCTATAAGACTCTCAAAAAGTATCTAAAGCTTTTATAGACAAGCAGAATTGCCATGTGTCACTTATTAAAGATGAATAGAAAGTGCCACCTGTCCCCATTCCCCTTTTGAAGCTACTCAGTCTATAAGTGTTATGGGTCCCATTTTATGTAAGTTGATAAAGTTTCAAAGCAGCAGACTATGATAGATGTCAAAGATGGAGCACTCCCAATACAAAGACACAGTAAAGAGTATAAGTTAAGAGAAAAGTGTCGTGTGTCTTTTGTAAGTACTACAGAAGATACCAAGTGTCATTTTTTGGTGCCTCCTAAATAATCAGATGGTTTTCAAGTGAGGTAAATGGATGCTACCAAGTGTCCTCACCTGTTTCACAATGGGAAGCATCACATGTATCTAATTTAGCCAATGAACTTGCAGGAGACTAAACATTTCAAATCCAAAAAATATCTTCTGTTAGACACATTTAGTTAAGTTAGAGTTTAGTTAGACCATTGGGATTGGATCTTGTAGGTAATCTAGAGCCAGTCTTATGCTATAAATATGGTTGTAGATTGCAAAAACAAGAAGGATAGATGAAAAATAATCATCAGAAGAGAGAGAATTTTTTGCAAGAGATTGTTATCAAGAAGTTTTTTTAGACTTTCTTACTCTGACCAGTAATATCATTTGCATTTGTTCTATTTTCTTGATTTATAAAGTTTATATAATTGTGCATGTATCTATGCCATTTATGTGACTAGAAAATTAATAATAAGACTGAATTTTGTGCATTTGCTAATATTTTCTATGTTACTACAAAAGTCATCTAAGTTGTGAGCCTTTGATTCTATTTGTTTTCATCTTTTACATTGATCATGCATTGTTTGCTCTTTAATGTAATTGCATCCTAAAGATAACTTCACTATGTTTAGTATTAAGGGATGAATTAAACTTAGGCTCATCACCATAGTTATATTTTTCTTTCATTACATTGGTGATTTTGTTTAATTTCTATCCCTTTTCTCACAATACATTTGAGATAAAGAAGAGCCAGCTTCTTTAAAATTTGGAGGTCATTTTAGGTTGCAAGTCCCACATTCCTGAAACTTCCCATTATTGGTGTTGGAAACAGCATAATTTTAAGCATCAACAGAGATTACCTAAATCACCTTTTGCTTCTATTTCCATAGATTTTGTAATGACCTCTCTCTCTCTTTTTTCTAGGTCCTTTTGAAAAGGTTGAAAATGAATACATATTAGTTTTAAGGATTTGGTTAAATGTTCTGGCATCAGGATACTATCCCCTTTAATTGAAACTTTAGTCCATGACAAGGATGTATTTTAAGTGTAATCATGAATATGAGTTAATAAACTCAATTAACATTGTATACATATTATTTTTCTTAAAACCAAGTTTTGATGTAGAATAGGGTTTAAATCTTTGTAGGACAATAAATTCATATACCAATTTATACCCATACCTTTGTTTACTTTGTACTACTTAATTTCTAGCCATGATCACCTTTGTAAGATTTATACCCACATTATTGAGTAATTCTAAGCCAATAATAATAACATGAGACTTTACCACAACCAAGGAACACCACCAAGAAAGAAGAAGAGGAGGAAAAAAACCATAAATAAAACAAATATACACAAACCCAACAAGGGAAAAAAAAAACAAGAAAGAGAACTAACTATCCTACCTATTCTAATTTTAGCAATCTTACACATTTATTCCATGAAGACCTTTGGTGGGGTAGAAACAAAGTAATGTTTGAGATATTGTCCATTAGTAGGTAATGTGAACTCTACTCGGAAATATTTCAACCTAAAAGTATTGTTTCCCAATATTTTTGTAATTTGGTAAGGACCAATCCATAAAGGAGTGAATTTACCATGTTCACCTTTGGGTTTTAATGCCTTTTCCCAAAGAAGGACAAGTTTTCCTTCTCTAAATAATTTCACTTTGGATCTCTTATCAAACCATCTCTTCATAGTTGATTGGTGTCTACTAAAGTCTATAAATGCTTTTTCTCTAGCATCTTCCATTTGAATAATGCCTAACAACCAAAAATTAGCAAGTTCTTGGTTGTCTTCCATGTATTCCTACATGAATGTGAATGTAGGCAACTTTAAAGTGATGGGGAAAATAGGTTCTTGACCATATACCAATAAAAATGGTGAAGCTTTTAGAGATTATTTGATCCTGATTCGATCTGCCCATAATACAAACTTAAGAAGTTTAGGCCATGTTCTAGGTTTATCTTTAGTAGATTTCTTGATAGCCTTCATCAAATTTCTGTTTGTGGATTTAGATACACCATTACTTTGAGGATATTTATTAGAATGAAACTTGAGTGTAATGCCTTGGTCATAAGATCATTCTATCATTTCAATAGAAGTGAATGCAGATCCATTGTCACACACTAAAGAAACCATGTTTCCAAATCTGTAGTACAAATATTTTATTCTAGGAAATTGATCACTTCCTTTGTTCTACATTTCTTAGTGGCTATGACCTTAGTCCACCTAGTATAATAATCTATAGTAGTTGAGATAAACTTATGAATTTTGGAAAAATTAGGGTTTATTACTCCAAAAATGTTTAATCCCCATTATGCAAAAGGTTTATCTACCATCACAGGTTGTAAAGGCATGGCTGCCTTTGGTTCCTCTATGTTAAAGATCTAGCATGAATGGAATTCCCTCACATGCTTATAATCATCTTTAAAGAGTGTGGGTCAATAATACCGAGCCCTATTAATCTTATGAGTTATGGTTTTTCTTGAAGGGTGTCCACTTCCTAATTTTTCATGAAATGTAGTCATAATCAAAGATACTTCTTCCCTAGAAAAAGACCTCAAATAAATTCCCTCGAAGTTCCTCCTCTATAAGAATCCATTCTTGATGAGGTTATGAGTTGTCTTGATACTTAAGGCTCTTTTTTGTTATCTTATAAATCTTGTGGGACAAACACCATTGACAAGTAAATGGATAATAGAGTCATACCACTCATTAGGTTGAAAATTTTGTTGATCTACTTGCATGATATGAAATTTTGAGTCAATACTAGAATCATCTAAAATAAAAACTAGCATTTCACTAATCTAGTAATTATCATCTCTATATCATATTATTTTAGAATTGCCATCCATTTGCCTCTTCTTTCTCCAAGCTCATTCTGAATCAACATAAGTTTTGAAGTTGGATCAGGTAATATAGCATGCACCTTATTTCTAAGGAGGTAATGTCTAAACTTTTTTATTGTTTTTACCAATGCATAAGCTTACTTATCAATTATAAAATAATTCACTTCTACATTTTTAAAGTTGGTGCTCATGAAAGCTATAGGATGATCATTCCCATCAAAATTTTGAGTTATTTCCATAGTAAGCTTAGTAATTTCCTTCTTAATGCTAGTGAAGGCCTACTTGGATTCTTAATTCTAATAAATTATAACATCTTTATCAAGCATGTCATTCAAAGGTTTAACAATCTTAACAAAGCCTAAAATAAACTTCCTCACAAAATTAATCTTGCCAAAGAATGACTTAAGTTATTTTTGACTATTAGACAACCCAATTTTAGAAATGGCCTCTCTGCTATTAGGATCTATAGAGTTTTCATCTTTGGTAATGACATGTCCCAACAATTTTCCATCAGTGACACAAAATATGTTTTTCTTGCATCTATCAAATACTTATCTCGAATGTATGAATTGCTCTTCTCTATGTTTAGAAAATACTATAAGATCATCCATATATATGATGATACACATTCCCACTAATACTTGGAAATCATGATCCATATCCCTTTTCAAAGTTTCCCATACATTAATTAATCCAAAATGCATTCTCTTGTAAGTGTATGTTCCCCATTTAGTAGTAAAAGCTGTTTTCATCCTGTCCTCTATAGCAATAAGCTCCTGGTTATACCCAAAAAATCCATCCAAAAAATACATCATGGAATATCCTAAAATAGTTTGGATAACTTATTCTAGAGAAGGTAAAGGATAATTATCATTTTTAGATTCTTTATTTAGATTTCTAAAATCTATGCACAATCTAATTTCTCCATTATTTGTTTTGACTGGGATTAGGTTTGCCACCCAAGTGGAATGTCTAATAGGAAACACTATCCTTGCATCTAATATCTTATTTAATTCTTTAAAAATCATGGGTTTTAAAATAGGGTTGATTGGCCTTTATTTTATCTAAAAAGTTTTCAACCTTCTTGAAGACGTATGGTATGAGTAATGACCCTCAAGTTAAATATTTTCAAATCTTCATAAGACCAATTAATTACATCTTTGTATATTGTAATCAACTCTCTATCTTTCATATTTTACATTTCAATGCAAGCCTTCCCTATATTCACCATTTGGGGTTGATCATGTGAGCCAAGATTTGTTGCATGATAATCCCTACCATTTACCTTGGGTTGTTTAGGTACTTCAAAAAATTTGTCAAAATCAAATAGTCTTTCCAATGAAATCATCCCTTTAGGTATCTTATTATCACTTAATTGTATGTTTTTACCATTAAGTTAATCCTCATGAGAAGTGGCATTAATCTCATCAATAATTTGAGCTTCAAAATCCCTAAAATTAGTAAAGAAATTATGATTTGTTGATCATCATTGAAAACTTGGAAATGATTTATATTATCAAGAACTGAAGACAAGGTATTAGCTCAATACTAATGCTTTGAGAATCATGATTAGGCATGATGCTATATGCATAAGAGGAAATATCATCAATAATTTTGTTTTCTTCTCTTGGAATAGCTAAGATGTTGAAAGCATCAAATATTTGATCAAATCCCACACCCTAATCTTATATCTCTTTATGTAAGATAATTTGCACTGGTACTTACTTCTCACTTGGTTAACCACAAGTTTAGAGTTTCCATAGACAAAGAGATCTTTAACTTTATGTTTAATGTCAAACTATAATCCAAGTATGAGAGCCTCATACTCAACCAAATTATTGGTGCAAGGAAATTGTAACTT
Organism: Torreya grandis; assembly: GCA_037957365.1. Taxonomy (NCBI): domain Eukaryota; kingdom Viridiplantae; phylum Streptophyta; class Pinopsida; order Cupressales; family Taxaceae; genus Torreya; species Torreya grandis. Next base: position 1,346,167 of record JARHVA010002962.1, read on the forward strand.
ATAAGCTACATGGTATTGCTTTTCTAAAGGATTCATCAATACAATACTAGTATTGATCCTAATTTGCACTTGTCACCATCAATGTATAATATACATAAACCACACATATGATAAGGACTCTCAAAAACTATTTCTTTTGTAATTTCCAAAGTGAAAACTCCAAAATCAAAATCCAAGAAATTTACCCTTTTGTTAATAAAATTATATTCTATTATCATGTGTTTTACTTGAGGTCCCTTTATACTCTTATTTTATTTGGAACACCTTTCCAAAGAAGCCATAAGTTTGAACAATTAGTAGAAATATAAACATTTAAAGCTTTATTCCATTCTCTACCTTAAATCAATCCATAAGCACTAAGCATTCCTACCACTTGGATATGAATGAATTACTGAACCCTTGGTTTAATAATTCACTGTATATGCACATTCAATAATTCTCCTACAAACATAACTCTAGATTTATCCAATTGAGTGACTACCCTATCAGATTTGATTAGAATTAACCTGAGTTGTTCACATATCTCAATAGGCATAATGTTGGTTGAAGCTCCTGATCTAATAGACAATTATGGACATTTATTCAAAATATCCTAACTGTAAGTAAAAAAGGTGAGCACTCTACTTTGATCATTTGTGTAGTTACATTTGCATTATCATTCATAGGGGATTTACATCTTATTTTTTGACAAAGATTTTAAGATTAAGTCATGAGATTATCTTTAGCTTTTTTATTGTAGAAACTATCATTCTAAAACCTATTCCTAGGTTTATTGATTTTTTTCAAAATGAATTTCCTTCTAGAATTATCATTAGCATCACCAACTTATTTTTGAAATTATAGAAAATCAGTGCTAAGCTTTTGTACCATTTTTAAGATAGATTCATTCTCATTTTTTGGAACCTCAACATTTTAACTATTAATTTCATTGATAGGCACATAAGCCTTTTGATAATTGTCATGAAATCCATTGGTAACTTGATGGCTCAATAAGCCTAGATTTTGATTAGGAGTAGCATGACTAGTAGGTAATACATTCAAAGTAAGAAATTGGTTTAATGCTAGAATATTTTGGTTATTACTTAGGAAAAGTTTTAATGCAATAATTTGAGGATTAACATTTGGGATATAATAAGCCATATATCCTTGGGGTTAAATTTCATCACTAATAACCACTACTTTAGAATAGGCTTAAGTCAATGTGATGATAAGTCAAATATCTCTCTTCAGAAATACAGAAGTCATGGGGTCAATAACATCTTTATACACCTTCAAAGTAAAATCTTCATTAGGTTTATATGGATCCATAGTCTAGCTAAACATCCTTTAGAACTTGGAATTGAGTGACCTAATAGGTTCACTAGTATCTCTCTTAATAGTTGGGAATTTATGATAAATGACACAAGGGCTTATGATCTTTCCAAATTAATCAATGAAAATAGTGTCAATTATTCCATGAAATAATATAATTCTTAGGTAAACTAAAGAGCCATTCATATGTAGCATCTTTAAATGTAAATGAGAACAAACTTCATGCTATATCTTCATTAATAACAATCAACAATCTTAATTTATCTTTGAAATATTTAACATGTTCTTTAGTAGTCGTAATACCAGTTGGACTGAATATTGGCAAATATTTGTTTGGATTATGTGGTAAATCATGAATTGCACCTGGTATATTGATAGGGTATATTCCAAGCAATGCCATGTTTGGGTTAAGATCAAGCACAATAATCCCTTGAAAAGGTGATGATGGTAGATATTTAGAATACCTACGCTTACCTCTATCTTTCTTAGTCCTTCTATGAGTTTCTAGTTTGAGCAAGGGTTCTCTGGTTTCTAAATGTGATTTGGTCCTAATCCTTGGTAATTCTAGCTTGAATACTAAGGACCCTATTCTAAAACATGGTTTAACACATTAATTTTAAAATAATGACAAATAATATGCACACTAAGATTACAAAAAAATTGTTAATAAGAAGACAAAGGATGTCAATCTTTAACTAAACAAGTTTAAAGATATACTAAATTATGCAAAGATAACCAATATTTACAACTTATGACTCAAATAAACTTCTTATTGTCAAATAATTGTCAATTTTGAGAAAAATAAGTTGTCTTAACTCTAAATACTAATAAATTTTTACAACAAAAGTCATATTTCTACAAAGGTTATCAATCTTTACACAGTTTATGTTAAAAGAAACATAATTATGTAAAATGTAGATAATATCGACCAAATATGCTCCTAAACATATTAAGCATCTTTAAAGAGGCCCTTCTTCTAATGCCAGTGGAGCTTCTCAAATTGATGCTTCTAATTATACCATAAATGCTCTTAGTGTTGAAGAACACTTTTCATTTTAGGATTTTGAGAATCCATGGCATGAGTTGTAGTTTCTGACTATTCAGTGATTGTCTATGGTGGAATAGAAGCAAAGTATGAAAACTATCCATAATATTTATTTGATTTAGTGGTTGGGAGCCACCAGGGTCTATACTATTTGAATACTTAATAATTATAAGGATTCGGTAGTCAAACTAAATGATTGTTAACAATAACCTTTAAGCTAGAGTGAATCTTGATAAATATAAATAAAAAGGAAGGGTAAAGAAGAAAGAAACATGATTATAGGTTTTCATCTCAAATACTATGAACAGATTCTAATTAATTTGAGCACATTTGAACAAATTAATGTTATAAAACAACATAAGCTCAAATTATATCACAAATCAAGAAAAATTCAAAGGAAAAATATGAATCATAAGTAAGAACCAAATTTACTTTAAAGGTTTGTTGTTATGATCTAGATAACATAAGTACATCCATATATAGAGCAAATAAAATGAAGTATATTTGAGATTTTTATAGTTAATTTAGCATTTAACACCAATTAACAACACTATGACAAAGAATGTAACTCAAACAATAAGAATCATTCAAATTCAAGATAACTCCCTGTAATTGAGAGATAACATAGACATTTAACAAAATGATCAGACAATATTTTCAAAATTCCTTAGTTGTATTAAATGCTCCTATTATCAATTGCTCCAAAAACTCTCAAATTGATCCATCAAGGATTTACTTAACATTTTCAATATATTTTTAGGAATTTTCAAGAAGACCTAAGCTTCCAAATCTTGCTTTTATTTTTCCAAGTTGAGGATTCTCTATTTAAATCCTTGAACTCCAACCAAGGCCATTGTTGATTGATCTAGTACCAGACTAGCTACATCCTCTTTAAAAATAGGATGTTCCCCTACTACTTGTCCTAGAATAGGATTTAAGCCTATAAATGGCTCCACCTTCTACAAGGTGAGCTCCTTTGTACCAACAATTACTTTCTTGGTCACTACTCTTTCAAGAGTTTATGACTTTGGATTAAATTGGACCAGAGGATCAAGTTCTTTCACCTATGGTTGTTTAAGAATTTCTACATTTGAACTTCTAGAGGATCCTAGGGTACCAACCCATTCACTTTCCTTGTTATGAATAATCTAAATTCTTCTCTCTACTTGTTTGTTTAACATATCCTGAATCCATGGTTCTAAACACCTATGTATACTCGAGTTAGAGCTAGTGAAGGAGAAAGAGAAGGGATTTTTTCGTAAGTTCTCATAAATAAATAAATTAGGAATGGTTGTTCCATGAATAGGATTATCATCACTAAATAGGTTTATTTCACTAGTGGGGTGAGTGAAAGTTGACCTAGGCCTCTTTCTTGGAGCCAAGGGAACTAAGGCCAATTATGCATGTCTCTTTCCATTGCTCAATAGAACCCACTCTTTGCTTGCTTCCTTAGATGGGAATTTTTCCTTATCCAAATCATAAATAGCCATGATGATAACCAGGGCATTCTCCATTATTTCTCTAGTTTCTAACGTAATTAAGATGATAACTTCTATTGGGTAAGAAGGCCTTGGTGGGGATGCCTGAATTTGGAGGCTTTCAATAGGTCTCTGCTCAATCTTGGACTCCTCACTTTTATCTTTAGCTTTTCCTTTTACATCCTCAAGTTGCTCATTCTGAGGCAACTTTGTTAATTCTCCCTCATGAGGCTTAGAAGATTGTCTATCAATAGGTGGTTCTTGATGTGTAGTCCCAAATGGCCTTGGCAACAAGTGATACTCTAAAGGATGTAACTAAAATATTTCTCTTGAAGGATTATTATCCCTAACTAGCCTATGTTCTAAGATTATGTTGTAGTTTTTAACCCTAGATATGACTTCTTAAAATTTCTCTTCCCTTTTGTAAATACCATCCCCCACACTTGGTTAATGCTTGTACTCAGTCTTTAGGGCCTTCCTATCCTAAATATGGTTAGCCACCCTATTATTAGGGTCCCACATCTTAAGATCATCTAAATGGAAATCAAAAGAGTTCTTGTGTACCACCATGATCTCCAAATAATTCTAATATTTGATTATAATTCTACCAATGTCTAGTGGGAAGGGATAAACTTGAGCCTTTTTATTCTTCGTATAATGTCAATCTATGCCTTGGATGATTTAATAAGCAATTTCTTGCTCTGCAAGTTTACTAGGAACAAATATGGGTAGTCTATATGGCTAGACCATGATTCCTTCTATCCTTATTATAGTGCAATCTGAATAGTACCACTCATCCCCCATGGTATCCACTTGTTTTTTTATTAGAGGATGAATTCCAGGTATTGGAATACCAGTGATTATCTCAAAAAAAACTAGGAAGACACCATCACATATGAATTACATATGATTCTTGTATTTCAAAATATTTAATTTGGAGTAATGATGGGAAATGATAGTCTTACCATTAGGGGGCCAATTTTGGATGCTAGGGAAATTAATAGAGTCAAGAAATGAGTCTAAGAGGTAAGACATCATAAATAAATGTGTGTAGGTCTTTCTCTTGATGGTTGTAGATTGTTTGGCCAAGAAGAAACTTATCAAGTCTCTAATGGGAGGGGCTAAGTTCCACTCCAGCTTGAAATGGACATAAGACACCTAGACCTTACTCACATAAGTTATATAAAAGGCACCAAATTCCCTATTCAATAAGGTCATATCTACCCTAACACCTTCCTTGAATTAGGTTATTTTAATCTCACCATTGGGGGTCCTAAAAATATGGGAACCTTAGATTAACCAAGGTGAAAGAACTAAATCCAAGTTCTAGGAATTTTTCCATTCTCTTAAGGAAGGAAGATCAATATGAGGTAAAGGGAGTTTATAATAAGTCTCAAACACCATGGGAGATATGCATGAAATTTTATTGACATTTCTTTCATGAATAATCCATTCTACATCTACTCTATAATGAAAATAGGAATAATAAGTTCAATGCAATGCATTACCTCTAGTTTGGTAGCTATGTGATGAAGGCCTACCATTTGAATTGATACTAAATCCTTGTATCTTTGGTACACTTAGGCATTCCTCTTTTCTTCCTGAGAAATTGGTTACAACTATTTGACAAAGAATAATAATTCAGACCAATTCCTTATTCCCTATACATTCAGTATTGTTGAATCTAATTCTATATCTCTAAAGATCTTTCCTTCACCATCTAAAGATAAATAAATCTTTGCTTCAATCTTCATATGTTGCCTACCTATTTCAATTGATAACAATGTATTGTAATTACAAAGCTATCAAATTTCTCATGAAGGCACCTCTTCTGAATTCAATTTGTAATTATCTCAAGTGTCACTTAATCAATTTTAACTAATTTTAGCCTTCTTTATGGAGGGTTTAGGGTTTTTTTTACTTTAATGACCAAAGCATTCAACTTTGATCTCATACATGCCTTAGATATGATGGAACATTTCTTATCATCTCTCCTATATTCTTAAATCATGAAATATCTTTCACTTGGATCTTCCACACCTACATGGAGCCTATGTGGTAGGGTTCAAAGCCTTTCATGGAAATTTTCATGAATTCCATTTGAAGAGTGACCATTATTTTTTTTAAAATCCCTTTTACTTTACTTTGGAAAGCCAAATCTCGATCATTGCATTTCATTAGTTCTTGATCTTTTAGCTTATTAATATGCCATCTATCAAGATTTAGAGACCTTTAAAAAGTCTTCAATTGGATCACACTATTGGATCAAATCAAGAAAATAAGTGACCACCATTGGATCCTTGTGGAGATCTTGAGGCTTCCATACTGATGTTCACTATTGTATCAAATCTATCAAGATATCAACATTGGATCATGCAAGAATCTTACACTTTTAATCAGTAAAAAGACTTAGGCCAAGATCTTATGTCTCAATCTTATCTTCGTAAGACAACCAATACTCTCTTAAAAAGTCTTATAAATACCCCTTTTGACTAGGCTTAAAAAATTATCTAGGTTAAATTTGATGGGTTTGATTATGTCAAATACATCCTCAAAGACATTAAATGATCGGTGTAAACCTATTAATTTTAAGATAATGAAATCTTTCTATTTCAATTTAAATTTTATGGGTTTGGTCTTGTCAAATACATCTTCATAGACATCAAATGACCGGGGTGAACTTGTCAATTTTAAAATAATGAATATTTTTGATCTAGTAACTAAATGCCACATGTAAAAAAATCAAGAGATCTCAAAGAATTGGGGATTGTCTAAGTTAAATTTGATGGGTTTAGTCCGATTAAATATGTTCTCATTGACATCAAATGATGGGGGCTGTTAGGGTGTGGAGCTAAAAGCTTCACCAAGGAGCAGACTTAAACAGGTTCGGGTCTACACAGACGCCGGAGTCGGTCAGGAGCGACCGACGTCAGTCAGTAGAGTTGCAGAGGCGCCGACGTCGGCAGTAGGGTCGGCCGGCGACGATCACAAGCGAACAGGCAGGAACTAACATCGGTTACCTACGTGTCTAGAAAGCAATTTTCGAGGATAGAAGCGAGTGTTTGCATGATAAGTTTGAGTCGTGGACTCAAGCTTGCATCTCTATTATTAGCATTACTATTTTTAGAGCCCTTGTTGAAGAGGCTTAACTATCTGTTGTAAGAGCATGCTCAAGTTTCCTATTTTCTATATGTAGGAAAGATCTTCTTAGCTTAGTATGTTGAATGGTAGAATGTATCAGTAATAATAGAACATTGTGAATGTTTGAAGGATAGTACTGAGTTGCATCAATCCAGGGTGTTGGATTTGATTGTACTTGAGAGAGAGCTCTTGAGGAATAGAGATCTAGTGAGAGATCTTGTGTGCATCTGAGAGAGGTGTGGAAGAATGAAGTTTCTTCATTGTATTCCTATTGTAAAGAGTTTCAATACAAGTTTTTAGGGTGTTTTCTTATATATCTTATTCTGTGTTATTTATCATTTCAGTTACTTATCTATCTGATTTATTTCCACATTTATTGCTGTCACAATTGTAATCTATTGTTGGTTTGATCCCCCAACAAGTGGTATCAGAGCCTTGGTTACAGGTTCAGAGCTTGATATTTGGTATCAAAGTTCAGGTTCACTAACAGGTGGTTCAGATCTGTGTAGTGTGTTTGGATTATAGGTTGCTCACAGGGGTTTCTGAAGGGATTTTTGTTTGAGTGGGAGAAGTAATGGTAGAAGAAAGTAAGTTGAGAATGGAAAAGTTTAATGGCAAGAACTACCAACATTGGAGAATGCAGATAGAGGACTATCTGTATCAGAAGGATCTTTACTTACCGTTAGGTGGGATAGCAAAGAAGTCCAAGGACATGGAGGATGAAGAATGGGAAGTTCTTGACAGAAAGGCTCTTGGGTCTATAAGACTGAGTCTGGCCTCCACTGTGATATCTAATTTGTCACAGGCAAAAACAACGGTAGAGTTGATGACTACGTTAGCAAATATGTATGAAAAACCCTCAACTTCAAATAAGGTATATCTTATGAAGCAGTTATTTAATTTTCATATGAATGAAGGTGGATCTATTTCTACTCATCTGAATGATTTCAATGGTATTGTGAATCAATTAAGCTCAGTAAATATAGTGTTTGATGATGAGATAAAAGCTCTTTTAATATTATGTTCTTTGCCTAAAAGCTAGCATGGCTTAGTAATGGCAGTTTCTAATACTGCATCTGCATCAAATATTTTGAAAGTAGAGGATGTTGTTAGTGTTATCTTGAATGAGGAAATACCCAGGAAAAGCACAGAAGAGGCATCTGAGAATGCTTTAAGTTTTGAGAGCAGGGGAAGGCATAAAGAGAAGAGCAAGAAAGGCAGAGCAAGATCCAAGTCTAAGGGGAAAGGCAGATCTAAATCCAGAAATGGCAGGAAGCCACAATGCTGGAATTGTGGAAAGATGGGGCACATAAGCAGAGATTTTTGGTCAAAGCCCAAGGAGGACAATCAACATGAAGGAAAGGAAGAAGCCAAGATTGCAGGTATTGCACAGGATGCTTTAATTTTCTCTTTGCATAATAACATAGAATCTTGGATATTAGATTCTGGTGCATCTTTCCATGCTACCCCTAACAGAGAATATTTTAGTGACTATATCCATGGAGATTTTGGAATAGTGTACTTAGGGGATGATGAGCCTTGTAAGATTATTGGCAACGGTAAAGTGTAGCTGAAGATGCAGAATGGCAACACATGGGAGTTGAGAGAAGTGATGCATGTTCCTAGTTTGAAGAGAAATTTGATTTTTGTAGGTAAGTTAGGTGATGAGGGTTGTACAGTAACTCTCACAACAGATTCTTGGAAGGTGACCAAGGGTGCACTAGTTATGGCCAGAGGTAAGAGAGAAGGTACTCTCTATTTGTGTAATTGTGTTATTAACAAATCTCCTTCAGTTTTATCTACTTCAGATGTGGATGCTAAATTGTGGCACTCAAGGCTTGGCCACATGAGTGAGAAGGGGATGTCAATTCTTAAGTCTAAAGGTATGCTTTCAGATTTGAAAAGTATGGATCTAGAATTTTGTGAGCATTGTGTATTTGGAAAATAGAAAAGGGTTAGTTTTCTCAAGACTGGGTCTACTAAGAAAAGGCAGAAGTTGCAGCTTGTTCACACAGACATGTGGGGACCGGCTCAGGTAGCCTCTATTAGCGGATCACGGTACTATGTTACATTCATAGATGATGCCAAAAGAAAGGTATGGATCTACTGTATTAAAAAGAAATCTGATGTTTTTGAGACTTTTAAGATTTGGAAAGCTATGGTTGAGAATGAAATAGGCAGAAGATTAAAGTGCTTGAGATCTGACAATGGCGGTGAGTTCTGCAGTCTTAAATTTAATTGGTATTGTTACACTCACAGAATCTAAAGGCAAAGGATGGTTCCAAGGACACCTCAGTAGAATGGTATTACTGAAAGGATGAATAGAACTATCATGGAGCATGCAAGATGTATGAGATTGCATGCAGGGTTGCCCTTAGAGTTTTGGGCAGAAGCAGTTGACACCACAGTGTACCTGATTAACAAAGGACCCTCTACAGCTCTGGATGGTGGAATTCCAGAAGAGGCATGGACAGGTAAAAAGGTAGATCTCTCATATCTCAAAGTTTTTGGTTGTGAAGCCTTTGTGCACATAGATAAGGAAAATAGAAAGAAGCTTGATCCTAAGTCTATGAGGTGCACGTTTATAGGCTATGGCTCAGATGATTTTGGTTTTAGATTTTGGAATTTAGGAACTAACAAGGTAATCAGGAGTTGTGATGTTGTTTTCAATGAAAGAGTGATGTACAGTGATCAGATGAGGAAGCTAGATCAGTCTGGATAGAGCAATGGTGAATTGGATGAAGTTATGGTCCAAAATGAGCTCACGAGAAAAAGAAATAATCACTTACAGGAAAACACAGAGACCGACGTTGGCAGGTTAGGAACTGGCGTTGGTAGTACAAAAATTGATGTCGGTCATACAGAGACCAACGTCGGCAGACCAGGCACCGAGGTCGGTCAGGCAGAACCGATGTCAGCTAGTGACAGGTCTACAAGTGGCCGAGGTCGGTCACTATCAGAAAATTTGGGTGGACAGATTGTTGAGAACGAGTCCAAGACACCCACCAGGAGGTCTGAAAGGGTAAGTAAGCCTCCAATTAGATATTCTCCTTCCTTATATTATTTATTTCTAACCGATGGTGGAGAACCAGAGAGTTTTGAAGAAGCATTACAGGTGGAGTCCAGGAGTAAGTGGGAGCGTGGCATGGTTGAGGACATGGAGTCCTTAAGAGAGAACCAAACATGGGATTTGGCTGAATTGCCAGCTGGTAAGAGAACACTGAAGAACAGATGGACCTACAGGTTGAAGGAAAGTGAGGATGGACAGATGAGATATAAGGCTAGATTAGTGGTAAAAGGATTTGCACAAAAGCTAGGTATTGACTTTGGTGAGATTTTTTCTCCAGTTGTTAAAATGACTTCAATAAGGGTTGTATTGTCTTTGGTTGCTTTTGAGGATTTACATCTCCAGTAGCTAGATGTTAAGACAACATTTCTTCATGGAGATTTGGATGAAGAAATATATATGGAACAGTCAGAAGGATTCGAGGTCAAGGGTAAGGAGAAGTTTGTGTGCAGGTTGAAGAAAAGCTTGTATGGCCTCAAGCAAGCTCCAAGGCAATGGTACTTAAAATTTGACAGGTTTATGACTGAGCATGGCTACAGTAGGTGTCAATCAGACCATTGTGTGTATTTCAAGAGATTTGATAATGGTAGATATATTATTCTATTGTTGTATGTAGATGACATGCTAGTTGCAGGGTCTCACATGTAGGATATCTCAGAGCTTAAGGTAAAATTAGCTCAAACATTTGCTATGAAGGATTTGGGAGTAGCTAAGAAAATCCTTGGCATGAGCATTAGGAGAGACAGGAAAAATCATAGGTTGATATTGTCTCAAGAAGATTATGTGAACAAGGTGTTGGAGAGGTTTAATATGCAAGATGCAAAATCGGTAAGTACACCTATGGTTGGACATTTTAAGTTGAGTAAAGAACAATGTCCTAATTCACATGAAGAGGTAGAGTACATGAGTAAGGTTCCATATTCTTCTGCAGTAGGAAGTTTGATGTATGCAATGGTGTGTACTAGACCAGATATTGCCCAAGCAGTGGGAGTAGTAAGTAAGTATATGGCTAATCCAGGTAAGGAACATTGGAAGGCAGTTCAATGGATCCTTAGATATCTGAGAGGAACCAGCAGTAGACACTTATGCTATGGAGGTTCAGATACTTCTCTACATGGTTATGTAGATTCAGATATGGCAGGGGATTTGGATGGCAGGAGGAGCACCACAGGTTATGTTTTTACTATAGGTGGAACGGTGGTTAGCTGGATATCTAAGTTGCAGAAGGTTGTTGCCTTGTCAACTACAGAAGCAGAATATATTGCAGCTACAGAAGCTAGCAAGGAGATGATATGGATGACACGGTTCATGGAAGAGCTTGGAAGGGAGCATGGGAGTTGTAGATTGTATAGTGATAGTCAGAGTGCAATCCATTTAGCTAAGAACTCAGCTTTTCACTCAAGAACCAAGCACATACAGCTAAGGTACCACTTCATATGGCAGGTATTGGAAGATGGTGAGTTGAAGCTGGAGAAAATCCATATAGACAAGAATCCTGCTGATATGCTAACAAAGCCGGTTACGAAGGAGAAGTTGAATCTTCATTCAACTTCTATTGGTCTTCATGATTGAGTTGAAGATGGAGGAGTTAGAAGATGTTGCTGTACAGGTACTGGTGCAGCTGGTTTATCTCCAAGTGGGAAATTGTTAGGGTGTGGAGCTAAAAGCTTCACCAAGGAGCAGACTTAAACAGGTTCGGGTCTACACAGACATCGACGTCGGTCAAGAGTGACCGACATCGGTCTGTAGAGTTGCAGAGGCACCGACGTTGGCAGTAGGGTCGACCAGCGACGGTCACAGGCGAATAGGCAAGAACCGACGTCGGTTACCTACGTGTCCAGAAAGTGATTTTCGAGGACAGAAGCGAGTGTTTGCATGATAAGTTTGAGTCGTAGACTCAAGCTTGCATCTCTATTATTAGCATTACTATTTTTAGAGCCCTTGTTGAAGAGGCTTAACTATCTATTGTAAGAGCATGCTCAAGTTTCCTATTTTCTATATGTAGGAAAGATCTTCTTAGCTTAGTATGTTGAATGGTAGAATGTATTAGTAATAGTAGAACATTGTGAATGTTTGAAGGATAGTACTGAGTTGCATCAATTCAGGGTGTTGGATTTGATTGTACTTGAGAGAGAGCTCTTGAGGAATAGAGATCTAGTGAGAGATCTTGTGTGCATCTGAGAGAGGTGTGGAAGAACGAAGTTTCTTCACTGTATTCTTATTGTAAAGAGTTTCAATACAAGTTTTCAGGGTGTTTTCTTGTATATCTTGTTCTGTGCTATTTATCATTTCAGTTACTTATCTATCTAATTTATTTCCACGTTTATTGCTGTCACAATTGTAATCTATTGTTGGTTTGATCCCCCAACAGGGGCAAACCTATCAATTTTAAGATAAATAAATCGTTTTGTTTCAATTTAAATTTTATGGGTTAAGTCCTTTCAAATATGCTCTCATATATGTCAAATGATGAGGGTAAACCCATAAATTTTAAAATAATGAAACTTATCTTTCACATCATTATATTTAAAACCTCAAATCAAGTGATCATCATTGGATCTTCACTATGGCCTGAATCATTAACTATATGCCTTTTTAAAAGACTTTGAGCTTAATGCACTATTGGATCAAATACAATGAACAAGCACAAAGCATTATATTTTCAAAATGACATGAACTTTAAGCTAAAACTTGATTATGCATAAAATTTCCCATTAGACTTTCCTATGAATGTTTAAATTCAAATCACTAGGGTTTATTATTTTGGAACCTTGCCTTCTTTCATGGAACCTACAATTAATAACCTTTAAGATGATTAATTTTTAACAACATCAAAACATGATCATATAACTTTCAAACTTATTCTAGGATATAGAAGCTTGAAAAATAATCACATGGGTACCCTTTCCAAAAAAAGGGATGGGGGTGTTGGTTTGATTAGATCTAAATAACCAAGGTTGAGCTATAGAAAGATTGATAAGTGGGACATTTATTTTAGGGGAAGGTGTCCTAACTTGACGTATATCAAGTATGACAGGTATTGGTCTAGGCCTCCTAGGATTTAAAAATGGTGAATATAAAAGGATATCTTGGTCTTTACACCTTTTTAATCTACTATATGTCTCTAGTGCAAAGCTTTGTAGTGACTAGACCCTATTATTAAGAAAACACATAAGTGTGCCCTTCTTCTATTTCCAACTTCTTTCTATTGTTGTGGATTTTATCCATACCTTAGAAATTTTAAATGAGGTAGCCTATAACATTTTGGCATCTATATAGAATAGGGTTCGACTCCAAGGTATGAGTTTTAGGTATGTAATTAAACAACTAAGTGATGGAGTAGCAATTAAGCCTATGGATTACTTAACTAGGTTTTACGGATGGATCTATGGAATCTAATAGAAATTAATCAATAGGCAAGTTATATGGGTGGAAAATTATTCTATGGTGGGTAGGTATCAAAGAAACTCAAAAATGGAAACAAGGGTAAGGCAAAAAATAAGGTTATGTGTTCTTGAAAGGTAGCTTCTAAGGTTGTTTCTTTTGGGGACAAGTATCTCTAGGTGTAGCATTTTTGTTTGTAACTATTAAAAACTTATGAAAAAACATGGTTAGGAGGCTGTAATAACAAATATAAGATGTTTAATGATCTCAACTGAAGGTTGCTCTTCTTAGGGATGCTATTGCACACCCTTGTCTAATAGATTATAGTTCAGAGTAAGAAGTTGTCTAGGGTAGTTATGGCTCACACATAAAAGACTATATCAAAAGAGATACCTCTACACACCTTGGATAATTAATTCAACCTTTAATAACTTCTTTAATGTATGAAAACTATCAATCTTTAATTACTTCTTCACATCTAAGATTAATATTAATTAATTAAACAATTAGATTCATCTATAACATTAGCACACTTCAAAATTATTGAATTAATACATAGAAATAAACTTTGAATTACATTAACACAAAAAGGGAAGAAGAAATAAAAAACATAGCTGCATGATAATTAATCTCTTGATCTCTTCCTATATATTAATCCAAAACTTATATCCTTTGAAAAGATGGCTCTACCTGTATATAAAGAACTTAGCAAAGGGGTCACCTCATCCTCCAAGTTTATAAAACTTTGATTACATTCTAAATAACTATATCATAGTTCCTAATTACATGTCATAACTTATAGATACTTCAAACATGCAATATATGCATGCTAGAAAAAATAATTTATTCAATTATAACATGGGCATAACTAAAAAATAACTATTTGTATATAACTATTACATGCTAAATTTGACAAAAAATATCTTTTAACTTTAGGCTAAATCATCTCCTACTTATCATTTTAAAAACTATTATTGGAACTTCCATTATGCTTGTATAGACATGGTGACTAGAGTTGTGATTGGTGATGAAATCATTGATTAGACAAGAGATATAGTTAAAACTAAACTATGAGGTGAAATTGGTGTAGTTGTTGATCTAGAAGGGGTTATGGTTGATATTAGTGTTTTTATTAGGACTATATGTGGGGTTTGGGGAGAAAAACTATTAGGTGGCACTAACACTACTTTATATCTTGCATCTGACTCCTTATAATGCTTATATGCCTTAACATGTTATTCATGAATTAAGTTCATGTCAAGAAGATGAGATCTAGTTACCCTACCTTTTTGTTCCATCAACTTTGTATATTCTATTTTAGTGGATCAAAATCCAACCTTGAATACTTATACCTTTGTTTCCTTCCTCTTAATTGTGGTCAATTTTACTGTAATGTCCTCCAAGCTCAATCTTTGTAAACTCTATTTGAAGCCATCTAAAACTTGCTAAATTATTTGATAAAAAGTGGTACAAGCTACTAAGTTCCTTATTTTATCTTAGAATATGATCAATTCAATCTTAGTTAAAAAAAATATATCTTTCTTTTCTTGTTTTTCAAGCTTACTCATGAGGGATTCATAAGATGACACCCAATCCAAGGACGCATGTGTTCTAATGAGAGATAAATTCAATGCATTAGTTGCCTTCACTGGGGTCATCAGTTTTAGGTGGTTGAATGCCTTATTTGGGGTATACAATACCAAGGAATTCAATTTATTCTCATCTTCTCTAATAAGCTTAACCAATTTTGTTATTGAATTCACATGTAGAGCCAAGTAGACTCTTAAAGAATGAATTGTATCCAAAATTTCATACAATCCAAGTGTCATATTTTTTACATCCTGTTCTATACTAGGGGGAACTCATATCACCTATTTCTTCTATCTCAAATTTTCCAACTCTTCTTCCATATCTTATCTGGCCAACCCCATTCCCTCATGTATAACTAGGACTACTTTAGTATGGTTCTCCATATATGACTTGAGGTCTTCTATATATGGGGACTAACCCTTGTTCCTATTCTACCTCTTTAAAAGGGAATATACTTCTACCCTTTCCTCTAAAATCAACCATCTCCTAGAACTATCCTCAATCTTTCTCTTTCTTACCCTCTAAATCAAGGTTGTAGCCTTGTCAAATAATGAGCTTATCATGGGAAGCTTAGTTCTATTTAGATTGGGCCTCTTAGAGGTCGAAGCTCCTGACTTCTTATCTCGATCTAGAAGAGTGCTATTCAAAAGATTTGATGGTTCAGATTTTATTTGTGCATTATCCTCAGGCTATGGTTCAATTTTAGAAGAGGGTTTGGGCATTAAGAGCCAATTTATTTTGTACTAGTCTATATTTCTAAATTGTGGCATCATTGGATGCACAACATAGACTAGTTACATTTTTGGATCCCTCTTAGTTATCACTACTATTATGGTTTGGACATGTGTTGAAGAAGGTAATGGTGAACCTAATTGGGTAGAGGAGGGAAAAATTTGAGTGATGGGTTAACTGATGGTTAGGATGGAAAGATATATGGTTAATGGGATGGAGACCAATATAATGGAAATTATAGTAGTCGAGGCTAAAGAAGCTGAAATGTAAATATGAAGAGTAGAGGTTGGGTGCATGAAAAATAGATTGATATAAAGTGATTGCACATGAATGAAAGTGGAAACAATTATAATAGGAATGGTATGTGTAATAAGTAATTACATTAAAGTAAAAATACATAAGGGGGTAGTAAAGAGAGCACCCTTTCTAGATGAATTGGTGTTGAGTAGTGACTTTACCTTCAATGCTTGCAAGCTCAAAACCTTGGATTGTTCTAGTTCCTCCTGATATATCTCTTGAATTTTCTCACATTATAATGAAGGTTTTGTCTTTATGAGTGCTTATGTGGATAGGGTCTAATGCCTCTTTCCCCTTGTTTTCTTTTTATAACACCATGTTATTTTCCTAGTTTATGGAGCAGTCACCTATTGGGGAAGAGGAGGGGTAGTCATGTTGGATACTATGGGTGTTGAATCCAAAAAAATAGGTGTCATTTATTCTTCATCAAAATAATCAAAATAAATAAACCCCATCTTTTCCCTTATTTAGTTATCCTTTTCTTGTGTCAGCTCCTCTACTAAATCCTACTTAACTTTACTTAGTTTCACAATTGATTCTTTAACTGGAGGAGTTTGATCCTCTTCCTCTCATTAAGGATTAGGTATTTATTCTATCTCTAAATATTTTTCATGTTCATGAGAATGTGATACTTCACCTACCAACTATTTTTGATCTTATTTTTGGTCTTGAGCCATAGATGGATTTTGGAGTTCTTATCCTTAGTTTACTAACTATTGGTATGGCCTACCACTCTAGAAGTTAGAGGATATCCATACTCCTAGTGGTGGGATCTTAAATTATTATTGGATGAGTGTGAGAGGAATCATGTTTTATTACCCTCAATAAGTTCTCACTCAATCCCATTATCACTATTATTTATTTCACTTCCTCATCATCCTTGGCATTTAGAAATAGGAAGTCATGATCAAATTGATCATGTTTATATGAGATGCCAAGGCTATGGATCTTTTGCTCCACTTTCCCATGGGGGTCCAATCCATATGGCAGAGTGGATAATGCATATGTTCTCTTCATACTCCCAACCTCCATGAATTACCTCTTAATGGTGTGATACATCCTCCCAATAATATATGGGATCCATGTGGGGTACCTTTCTTATTCTTTGTCATCTCCTCATCTATATCATTCCATATCTAAAAGACAATTTATTGTTAAGCCACCTTATCAAGAACAAAATTAGGAATGTCAAGAGGATCCACCTTATGACCATAAACCATGATAATGGTGTAATCAGGGTAGATCCATTAGTATCCCACATTTGAAAGTGTTTTGTCAATGCTGGGTGAAATTCTATCCAAAGGCTAACCATGAATGGCCATCCAGACTTGAGGGTAGAGGTCCTTTGTAATTCTAGTGATGTTTTAGGAATATGAGTATATGTAAACAAAATAATAAAAGTTAGATATTATATTTTTGATAACATTCGAGTTGAGAATCTATATAACCCCATTGTACCTATAAGCTCTCCCATGATGGCATCTAGTAGGCAAGACATCATATAAAAATTTCCCCATATGGCCTCCTATCTTTATGAAAAATTTGTTCATGTAAGTGGGAACTAATTACTTCCCCCAACGCATAGGTGTGCTCTAAAGTATTGATCAAGTATAGTAGGGGAACCTTCTCTAAAGGTAATAAATGGATGCTTGCATGGCCAAAGAGTCAATTCTATAGACACTTAAAATTGGCCACAATTGGATGTCAACTAAACTTCAGACTGATTCCTACCAACCATTAAGATTAAACCTAGAAATCATTAAATTTCCAAAATTTACTTTTGCATCATTCATCAAAGCCTATAATGACATTGATACATCCATAATTGGGGTATAATATCATATGCAACAAAAATCTCTCATGAATTCATCCCTAATCACCTTGTAGAATCACAATAGTCAGTTGGTCATATAAAACTATTAAGTAGGGCACTTGTACAGTTAAATAAAATCCTAAAAGAGATAAATGGATAATTAGATTTAGTTAACAAGTTAAACCAAATTAAATGACTAGTTATATTATCCATTTGAAATTAATGAATATCTAAAAAAGGAAATTCAAAAATTAAAAATATTCTAGACTTTCATCATTTCCTTAATGAGTTGTCAAGATCTTTGAACATATCCTAGAATATCTCATTTTGGAATCCATGTTTGTTCATTGAAAATCATAATTACTTGACAATTATTAACTCTACTAAATTTAGATTTGACTAACGTAGGTTTATTTTGAACCCATTCCAAGCCTTAACTCAACCCTAACTCACCTTAGGTGAGAGTTAAATCTAAAGGATATAAATACAAGCCCTTTCTATTGAATTCTAAGCTATTTTTATGCAAATTTATTATGTTTAAATATCTTAAAAAGCTCTTTGATGTATTTTTATAATGACCATATTGCCTTGTAAGTAGTGTTATAATGATAAAATATTAAGTCAAGCCAGAACATAAGTCATGGTGCTAAGGAAAGAAGGAGATAACAAGCTTCATTTACCAAAGACTTCTTGATGCATAAGCTGAACAAGCCACTTAACTAAGCATTTGGATCTCCTAATGAAGGTAAAGGATTTTTTGCATTTTATGTTTTATCTATGCTTTCATTTGGTTTTTTTAATAAGCTATCCTTAGTATCTAGGCTTAGAGTGTAAGTGTTAATGTGTTTTATTTATATTTTTGTTTCTTAAACTAATATATTACTAACCTCCCTTCTTAGATTCCTATTATCACAAATGGCATGCTTGATGGTACAAAAAACATCCCATGTAAACAAGGGGATTAATATGTAGCTCTTAGTTTTGCTAATGAATTCTTGACAATCTTTAAAACTTAATTTTTACCTTTGTTTTTCATGTATTCTATTTTTTTAGTGACACATAATTTACACACAGACTGACATTAATTCTAACAAAACTGATGTCACTCCTACCAAAACTGATGTCAATCCACTCAAGGCCAACATCAACCCTTTTGTGTAGAAAAAATCATGGTAGGAACATGTTTAACATATTTTTCTTGAGTTTTCTATTTTTTGTTTTGTGTTTGAGAGCCTGAATGTTGTTTATCTACCTTTTTCTTGGAAGATCTAGTGTTATTTAATGGTTTTAAAGTTCATTTGGATAAAAATATTTTTGTCAAACCATACTATTATTTTTATGTGTTTTTTAGGAAACTAGAGTTGATATTTTTATGATTGATTGACATCGATTTATATAAATTGACATCAATCCTTGTGTGGATCAACATAAACCTCTGAGATAGAAAAATAGAAAAACCCAATATCTTATTTTAAAATCTTGTTATCTCATTTATGTTTGGGATTCTAAGTAGACATAAACCTCTAAAAATTTTACGAATTAATCTATAAAAAGGCAAAATTTTGGAGGTGGTTGAGTCTTAAACATTTTTTTTGGTGCCTAAAAGGAATTTAGTTATTTTTATTCTTAGTTGTTTGTGAAAGTTTTTTAATTTTTTTAAAAGCTTTTAAACTAATGCCAAGGGGACAAATTTTCATAAACATCTCACTTTGATGTAATAAAATAAATACTCACACTTGGATACATACTTTTAAGAGTTTTTTTATGCTTATTCTTTCAAAGTTATTTATTTTTGCAAAATGATTAATGAGTGTATGCTCTCCCCCCATCCCCTTTAGGGAACTCACGTGACCATAAACAAAATTTTTCTTTACCTTGGCCGATTTTAGTCTAAAAGTGTGAAAAAAATGTCATTAATTCCCTCCCCAAATATGTTATAATTAGGTGATCCAAATGCAACCCTAAAGTCTTTTCTCTTATCTTTTTATTTTCGTGCATTTTAGCTTGTGAGTGGGAGTTCATCACCTTCTCATGGGTTATTTATAGAATAATTGACCCAACCACACTCTACAATGGGGTATAAAAATTTATTTCCCTTATTAGTATGATTGTTTTAGTGGTTAAATAAGCTCCATTAGTAAGATACTACCTCTGACCATAGGAGAAACTCAGACATCACACTACACTAAACGAGTGATGGATGGAGTGGTTCTGAAAAGGATAAGAAATTTTAAAAATAATCCAATTGACATATATCCAAATGATGTGAGCATATATTATGGTATACACACTTAGGATCATATATAAATGCATGAAAATTGATAGATTAGAACAACCCCACTTTCCACATACATATTATTAATGTAGGGTGAGTAACCCAATGTTTCATGTCGCAATACAAATTCTTAGGAGAAGAAGGGGTCTAAAATCCCTAATTTTCATTTGTTTTTATTTTTTAATTAACACTTAAAATCCTCTCAAAATCAAGTACATTTATAAAATTTGATGGTATCATACAACCTTATTAGTTTTAGGATTTAGGATGTTACACTTAGGTGTTTGTGTCTTTTTATACTTTATTGTATGGATTTCAAGTCTAATATATTTGTTTATCTTCCCACATAAAAATGAGTCTTGTCTTATATATCACTTCATTTTATGAGGATGTGTTACACCATCCATATAACACCTTAATTGTGCCTTAGTATTCTAACAAATCTCTATGTGTGTGTCACTTGATTGGAAAGGGTAACATTATGTTGCCCAATCCATTTCACTATTTTTGCCTTATGTATTGAAAAGAACCATTGATCAGATATTTAAATCATGATAACATCATTACACTACTCAAATCATTTCTTATACTTGTTTACCTTGTGTCCAAATTCCAAATTTTAGAAACCAAAGCCACATGTGTCTTTTTGGTTCTTTATCTAGAACCGTTATACTGTTAAATTTATCTAGCTTGTTGTTTGTTCAAAGAAGACTAGTTTTCCTAAGTTGAGTTTTTGATTAACCTTGATAAGTTCAAAATACAAACATTGATTAATTTGTATTTATGCCTTGTGTAATTTTATCCTAGACATCAATCTTTATCTTTTAGTTGTGTAACTTAGGTTAATTCTTTACCCAGTTTTTAAGACTATTGTTTGTGCCTTTATCTGGGAGAAATATCCTATGTTCATTAGGCCTAGATTTTCATGCCTTATACCAATTCACCAAGTTCATGTTTGAAGTCAAATTCCTATTTTATGCCAAGATTTTTAGATTTATTAGATTAAATCTCTCACCTTAATTTTTAAATCTAGATTTTGTGCCTTTTTCCAAAAGACATATCACATGTTTATTTTTATCCTAGCTTTTATGCCACAATTGGCCAAAAGACCTAGAAACTTTTATTTATTTAGATTAGAATTATTTGGAACACCTTGTGCTTACAGTTTGAAATTTTGGATTTATTTCATTCACTTGACCTTTTGTGTGTAAGACATTTAATGTTACTCATATGATGTTAGACTAGTTTTGTACCATGTTTTAACATAGACCTTTTTGGAGATACAACTTTATTCCTTCGACCAAGTTAGACTAAGTTCAAACCCTTTATCCTTTGGACATTTTTTTTCAGATTTTATATAACTCTAGAACCCTTTTTATGAATAATTCATCATTTATTTAATGTCTCACTATACTAATAGTAGATCCATGTACAATCTAGGATATGGTAATATAGTTGCATAAGAAGACTTTGTTCAAGATCCTTATGGTGATGATGTACTTTGTGATACAAATACTTATCCACCTTAAAACACTTAATCAAAAGAACAAATACAAGATCTTTTAGTTTACAATTTGTTTAATACTCCTCCATACTTAGATTAGGACCAAGAATAAATAACATACTACCTAGCTAGTATACCTTCAGTTATAGACCAAGGCCAATAATAATGTTACTACATTATGATGCCATAAATTTATGATCCCTATTTATTTAATTGTCACTTGATTACAAATAAGGATTAAGTTTTAATCATATCCACAAAGGTAGGGGCCAAGTTTATAGTATATTTCCCCCACAAAAATTTTCCAAGTCTAATAATAGTGCCTTACAACATGCCTTATAATCAAAACATTGAACATGCCTCTTTCATCAATCATCAAGGTCTCAATTCGATGTTGTATCAAGACCCATTTATGATTGTCATAGTGAAGGAAATCATGGTGGACCACTTTATATATATTTAGATAGCATACTAAACCTATTTAAACTTAGTGCATAATTTCAATAACATAACCATGTCAAATTCTCCACTTATCGAGTTAGCTCCTTTAACAAGAATCTTAATCAAATTGACAAGCCAATAAAACTAGGGTATAGACCCATTTACACAAATAAATTCAATGGGTGACATGTTTAATGCCCCCACTATTGAAGAAGTGTCCTCTGCTTCTATGCAAAAAAATGTGCCAAACACTATGTATAACACACAAGTGTCATCCAATAAATAACAAGGTGGTGTAACTACACAAACAACTAGTCCACAAAAAAATGTGCCTTTATTTAACACAATTAGTGGTTAAAATTTTTATGGGGTAGAAACTTATACCTCTTAACCACAAAAAACTACCTATAATCCTCAACCAGTGCCTTACCTCAATAATATGTAATGAATGTTACTCCACCACAATAGGTGATGAATAACATTCCATAATAATAGGAATAGTATAATATACCAATGAAATAGAGACAAGAAATTCCTCCACCTCAATAGGAGGCAACCAATTTTCCACCTTTTTAGGTAGTGATAAACATACCTCTTTAGTCATAGACCATTATACTATTACAATCACAAATGATGTATAATCAATAGTGTATGCCTATTGGTCAATGATAAATGTCTAACACTCTATAAACATTTACTCCATAGTAATTATTGACATAACAAAGAGGTACCACTATCCCACAAGTAAAACCATTGTATTTTATGTAAAATATGCCACAAATCCAATGATAGGGCCTTGGTTCACAAGATCCACTTATTCAACAAAGTTTGACTAGGTGACAAGTCCTTACTCAACAAAAATATGCATAATACTTTAATTAGAGCTATATCCTTCTATCCAAGCCATAATTTCCCTAGAAATAGGCCTTTATACCAAATTGCAATCATAATATCACATCAATGTGTGAAATTTCAATAATTACATCCTAATCCATTTATGCATATTCATGGTCAATTCTCTAACCAAACTAACATTCCACAAAAAACCATGTATCAAATATACCCTATTCAAATTAATCCACTTTTGATAGCCCATCCTCTACCTCAAGCCAATGTTACATCTAATTCTCTAACATAATAACTACAATAAATGAAGGATGTAATTGCTACCATCCAAGCTAGGAAACATACCAAGATGTTTAATTTGGATGATGTGTGTTCCTACCCATTCAACATGGAGTATTTATAAATATAATTTATTCCAAGGTAAGAACCACTGAATTTTGACAAATATAAGGGTAAAGGAGACCCCAAATCCCATTTAATCAAATTGTTTGTTATTTTCCAACAAGTAGATTACAATGATATATATTTCCTACTTTTATTTCCTCAAAGTCTAGTAGAACAAGCTTTGGAATAGTTTTTAAAATTACTAAGGAACTCAGTATCTAATTTTGATGACCTTTCAAACAAGTTTGTGCAACATTTCTCATAGAATCTCAAACATTAGATTTTATTGGTATATATGACACAATCCAAATAGAAAGCTAGTGAAAGTTTCATGAGTTATCTATAGTGATGGAGATAGCGTTCTAGTCATTTCACCCATAGTGTACTAGATAATCAATTAGCCTCTATATTTACCAAAAAATTTCATAACAAGATATCTTATCATCTAGAGCTATATTGTTCACACAATTTTATGAAATTAATTGATAAAGGTTTGTTGATCAAACTATCCCTTATTAACAAAGGGATTACTAATCTTACCTCATCAAATCATAACTAAACCATAAAATAAGGAAATGTCCAAGTTTAAAATTAGAACCAAGTCTAAGCATAAGCATCATAACCCATCGAAGCCAAAATTATGAAAATTCTAGGATGTTTAATCATTATATTAATGTTGTTGGAAATGGAGTAACCAAGTCTTGACATGTACAAACAGTGGACACACTATTTAATCAACTTATGTTGCATTCAAAAATAACTCCTAACCAAAAACCTATGCATCAAGTGCAACCTTTTTAGTAACCTAGACCAGTTCCATAAATGCAATAAACTTTGCCTTTGCAAATTCACCCTCCTCCAAAGAGAACTGTGCCTACTCATCACATCTTTAGTAACCTTGAAGAACCCATTAAATCCATGTTTTTTAAACTAACCACCACTATTCTAATTAGTTGGCCCATACTAAAACATTATTATGAGGGAATTCCTTATCCATATTAGTACTGACAAAATAAATTCTATGAGTATCACTAGGTTAATGGACATAATCTATATTATTATGTGTAGATCAGACATCTTATTTAGAATATGTTGTAAAATGAGGAGATAACATTAGATAATGAATCTTCTACATTTAATCAAAACTTGGGTATCTATCAAAACCCCTTTCTACAACATAACAAATATAAGCAACAACAAAGTCTAGAGTAGTAGAAAAAATAGTATCAATAGCTATGAAAATAATAACAAAATCAATAATACCAACAATAATATCAGCCAAATGGATGTAACTAAGGCCACAATGATGCCAATAACCAATAGACCTACCACACAGTTGTATATGCCTATAACAATGTTGTATGCCATATTGAAGGAGGTTGCATTTCCACCATTACCATTAATATGAGGCCAAGTGACAACCAAATAAGACCATTGCTAACCAAGTCTAACCAATTAAACTCTACCATTAATCCTTCCTTGGCCTTGGACAACATACAAAAATACTAGTAAATAGGGATTACTACTTTTTGACCTTATATTGACAACTCTTCATTGACCTGTGACCATATACAAGTGCATCAAAAACCAAGACTTATCCTATTTGGACCCTCATTACCATCATTTATTAGAAACAATGGTTCTATATTTAATCCCAATTATGTAATCACTACTCAACAGTTAAATATGACCATCCTAGGCCTACTTCCATCCACCACTACACCCACATAACCCACCATTCTAGTTAGAAATAAGTTATTTACCATTGTGAAAGAAAAATCATTTGATATCATCGAATAACTATAGAATATGCCTATGTAAATCTCCATTTTATATATATTATATATGTCTATAATCCAAAAGAACATCTTGATAGAGTTCCTTGGCCAATCCCAAGTTCGAAATGACATAAGCCTAGACAAATTCTAATATTTGGTTGGACATCTAGCCCTAAACCAATAACTAACTTTTGACAAAAGTGATATATCATCACTTAGACATCTACATAACAATCCATTGTATATTTAAGTTGTCATAACATGGTACAAAGTGAAATGTTTCCTCATAAAAAATGCATTGGACCTAAATATTTTTTATGTCAAGCTCATCAAACTTCTTGGGTACACAATAGTTGATCTCTAGCCAAAAATGATGACAATCAAGGACTATAATAATGAAAAGTAAGAATCATAAGGCACCATCAAATTGTTAGTTATCATTGGGCCTTTGACCCATGATACACATTATCATGTGATAGACCTTGATTTATCATATAATTTACTTTTAGGTAGATCTTGGATACACAAAATTTTTATAATTCTACAAAAATTTCACTATTGTATCAATTTTTCTCATTCAGGTATAGAGATCACTATCCATGGATATTTATAACCATACAGACATTATAAAAATTTGGAGGCTGAGTATGAATTTATAATTATTATTTTGCCTTAAACTTGGTTTCCAAATAGGAAAAAAGGATTGAAATTCTTGTTGATTTATTGAGACTAATTATATTGACCCAGATACCCTTGATTCACTTTCCCACATACCACCTCCTGAAGTGTCTAGTCATTTTAATTTCATAGCCAATAGTCTAGGAGAATATCTGACCCATGATACATTCCATATTGCTAAGCTTCCATAGAACCCCAAGTAATATGGAAGACCTAAAGCCAAACCACTAAGCATGGAATGGAAACAAAATGGAAATGACAACCTATATAGTCTAGCTCCTATCATCTTTACACTTGCCACTGGCTAAGAACAAGACCCACAAGTAGATGATGAATCTTGGTTAATAATGACAAACTATCTAAATATTACCAAAATCCCAAGTATCCCATTCCTAACTGGACCATGGAGAATCATGCCTAATTAAGGAGGAGGACTCAAGCCCAATTAGTAAGGTACATTTGAGCCCATTTATACCACTAAGTATAAAGTAACCTATGGTCTTAGATTTAAACCACTTGTGGATGACCCCACATATCTTATTCATCTCCCAATGTCAATGACTAGTGATGATGATGCTAAAAAAAAGGTAAAGTTCTATCATAGTATTTATGAAGACCTAGCTAGTACCAATTTGTTTAACACTAATGTTATTTTTACCCTTTGACCAATCATTCATAATAATCCACTTCCTCTTTATCACCCTTAACTTATATATATTGGGATCAACAAGAATCCATAGTGCTTATTGATGAGTTTGAGAATGATGAGGCCTTTTTCTATTTTTAGGCCTAAGAGACAATATTCTATTGCGAGACCATGAATAAGGGGTCTCAATCAAACTATATCTTATAGCCTATTTTGAAGAATAGGTGAACAACCTTAGACACAAATAATTAAATAAAACATTAAGGTCCCAAAGTGAAAACATATTTGAGGCACATTTGGAATAGGAGTAAAGTAAAGAGAAAGGTCAGTATAGTGGTGAAAACTTATTTTATGCACCATTAGATGGGGGTGTTCAACCTCATTCAAACATAGCTTAGGATACCACCAATGATGAACTTGCCTATGGGTCTAAGTTCAATTCTAAAGATCAGCATGCCTTTGACCAAATCACTCAAGAGTTTCTAACCATGTTTAATGGTCATACTTACCATTAGAAGATTCTAATTCATCTTGCCTAGGGGAACTTGAAGATCCAATCCAAGAAGAGGACTCTATTGTTACATGCCAATTTAAATCTTTTCCAACCATTCTATAATATGGTTCAACTCTTCTTATAGAGGACACTACATAAGTTAACATCAGGACTCCATATGACCCTAAATGGATCAAATAAGGCATGTCACTCACTAAGGAGGAACATGAAGTCTTTACATCCCTATTGAGGGAATTTGTTGTAATATTTGCTTAGGTCTATTTAGAAATGCCAATTTTAAGCCCCACCTTGGTTATACACCATCTTATTATACATCCTAATTCCAAGCCTATGAAACATTAATTGTGTAAGATGCATCCTCACATTGATGTATTAGTAAAGAAATAATTGGAAAAACTCTTTGAAGTGAGATGTATTTGACTGATCAACTATTTAGAGTGGATCTCAAATGTTGTTCCCATTAGAAAGAATCCATAAGCAATCATAATATGCATTCATTTTATTGAAATAAACAAGGACTACCCCAAGGATGACTTTCCTCTACGAAACATTGACATGATAATCAACTCCATAGTGTGGTATGAAATGCTTTCATTGATGGATATAGTTTTAGGATACAACTAAATATAGATTACACTAAAATACCAACATAAAATATCATTCACCACTCCATGGGAAATGTTATGGTATCAAGTTATGCCATTTGGTATTAAAAATATTGGGGCCACATACCATAGATCCATGACCATCATATTTCATGATATGATGCATGACATTGTTAAAGACTACATCAATGAGATACTTGGAAAATCAAATGCCAGGATTGATCATCCAATAACACTACAAAAGATATTGCTATTCCTATCGGTAAGTTGAATTGTCATATTGTTGAAGCATCTACAGCCCTTCAAACCATTAAATTAGTTGTTGAATCAGGATATTCTAAATTATGGTTGGAAGGTGACTCCCTGAATATCATTAACATCTTAAATAACAAAAAATTAGTTTCATGGTCTATAGAGGTAATGGTGATGGAAATGAAAGTCTTAATTCAATAATTTGAGAAAGTAACCATAACCCATACTTACCGTGAAGCCAATGGGGTTGCTGATTGGATAGCAAATCATGCAGTTCGAACAGGACACAAGGTGAGTTGGTAGGGTACATTAAATAAGAATGTGGATCTTAGAGCACTCATTAATTATGATGCAATTCATTTAAAGGAGGGAAAGATCTACTTGGAATAGAAAATCAATGATTTGGTAGAGTGGCCTCATGGAGGAAGGATTACACTCATTAAACAGAAATATTCTAGAGAACGTGAAGTGGGTTTTGTATGTGCCAAAAAATAGGCAAATCTCATTACAAGTTGATAATAGTTGGTCTCATTGCTCAGTAATCAGTGTTTGGGTGTTACTAGATAATTATATGGCTTGCATAATGAAAGGAGAACCAAGGAAGCAGGAACCTAAAAGTTGCGAAGAATGGAAGGCAAAACAAGATCTCTAGAAGATCCTTCAGAGAGGAAAGGTTGTGAGCTACTTGGAATGGCTACATGGTTCAAAACCCCATATAACTATGGATTTTTTCAAAAATTGGGTCAATGATAGGGTAACCCTCCATGGCATCATGGTGAAGCTCATCGAGGAATTCATAGCAGAGGTCATAGGGCTTCCAATGGAGGGAATCAAATTCTCAAAGCAGACCAACATATCTAATGAGGCATTTAGCGAATTCCCAAAGACGGATGCTGAGGAGTAGCAACTAGAAAAGAGTGGGGTTTTTTTTGACTTGGAGCAGATTAAAGGAATCTAGAGAGACATCTTATGTTGCATTTGTGAGTATTTCATACTTGATGGAAGAAGCAAAAGAGACCATAAATTTTATTTTGTCTTTCTAAATCATTTTAGTCACAAAGTTAGAATTTTCTTTCCTTTCTATTTGTGCTTCTCGCTGCTCCAAAGTCTGTTTGCTCATAGAAAAAAGGAGTCTCATCCTATATTGCATGAGGGATTAATATTAATAATAGAAGGTTTTTGAAAAATAAGGCCATTGTCTTGAATCCTTATTCAGACAAAAACAAGGACTCACAGAGTAAGAAGAATGAAACAGTGAAGAGGAAGGAAAAAGTTAAACCCAAATCCTCCACCTTCAAAAAATAGATTGTTGATGAGAAAACATAGTGGGAAAGCACTGAAAGTTCTGAGGAGGAGAGTATGGAGGAAGAGGAAGGAACAGATAGCAGGGAATCCAGCTCTAGTGAGGAAGGAGAAGATAAAGGTAAGAATGAGAAAGAAGGGATCACTATAGAGGAAAAAAATAAAAAGAATAATCATGATCTTGAGGAAAATTAGCAAGTGCTAGGGGAAACTAAAAAAGACATGGATGTTCTATTTGAGGATCCTGCTTTGAAAATAGAGAAGGAACATCCAGTTTAGGAGGCCTATCATGCAATGGAAACTAGAGAACAAGTAAAGGATGATCTAATTCATAATGAAAGCCCTGTTGAAACTAAGGAATATAAAAGAATGGAAAGGGAGGATTATATGGAAAAGGATGAAGACAATCCAAAAGAGAACACAGAAGATTTAAGTGATATAGGGCAGAATGACAGAAGGCACCCCTTTATGAGTTTGGCTAAATGCAAAGCAGATGCTATCCTTCAAGTTGACTCATGGATGTATAAGGAGATAACGGGCCTTAAGAAGAAAAAGGAAATATTGGAACATAATCAGGAAGTAGATCGGAATAAAATCAATAATATGGAAATGAAGATGAGGGATATTCCTATCAAAGTTAACGACTATGAGAACAATCTAAGGGAGCTTATAAAGAAAAGCAGAATGAAGATGGAGGAGGTAACTGCTAGCATATGTTCAGCTGCTATAAACATTGGAAAATGAGCAAATGAGGAAATTAAATCCTTGGAGGGGCCTAGCAAGAGAACCAGATAGAGCTCAAGGAAGAAAGTTATGCAAGAGGTTGCTACGTCAGCGGCTATATCTATACAGGACACTGCTGTGATTGGAAAGGAAGCAATAAAGATGATTTTGGAATTAGAAGAATAGGATCTTTGAGTTATTACTATCCTAGTCCTTTTAGGTGGATTCTATAACTGGTTCCATTATCTATTTTTTTGTTTTCTTTTCACACTAGAGTTTCCAAGTCTCTATCAAACTTGGGGTGTATCTTTTGATGATCTTGTATTGAGGTTTCAAGTCCTTGTAAAACCTATTTTTGATACTATTTAGTAGTAGGTTATAGGTTTCACTTATGGACGTTATTGTTATATCCTTCTTCCTTTGTTTCAGGGTTTTGGTGTCCCTTCAAAACTTGCTTTTACCTTAATCTAAAACACTACAAAAGATATTTGAGAGACTATGTGGATATAAAGTTAGAGTCAATTGTAAGAATTTTTTTTTTGGAGTTACCTCAGACAAATTACTAGGATTCATTATGGCTCATAGAGGCATTATAGTCAATCCAACTAGAGTATAATCTAGTAGTGAGATGCCACTACCTTCTAATTTAAAGTAGCTTCATAGTTTGTATGGAAAAATCTAATCTATCAAATACTTCATTTCTTAGTTGGCTAATATATTTCATCCATTTACACACCTACTAAAGAAATATGTCACATTTCATTGGGATGATGAGTGCTAGAAAGCCTTTTAGCACCTCAAAAACTATCTTGCAAATCCACCTATTTTATTGCCTCATATGTCAGGAAAGTTATTATTATTGTATCTATCTATCATAGACAAAGCCCTAGAAAAAATTCTAGATTAAGATGATGATAATGGAAAAGAACATGTGATGTAATATTTAAGTCATACACTGATCACGTATGAACATAATTATATGCCCACTGAAAAAGCCTATTTAGCTATGGTCTTTATAGCTCAAAAATTATGACATTACATGTTAAAGAACAAGACTATGGTTATCTCCAAATTATATCTACTCAAGTATCTATTATCTAAAATAAAATTACAAGGTCACATGGCCAAATTGATTATGCTTCTTAGAAAGTTTGAGATAGAATATGTCAACCAAAAAACCATGAAGGGATAGGTTCTTATAGATCATCTTTCTAAAATACCACTTACAAATTTAGAACCACTAACATTCAATTTCCTATATGTGTTTATTATGACCATCATTGAAACATCTCTTAAGGACAAACACTATAATATGTATTCTGATGGATCATTCACAACACATGGATTAGGGTTAGGCCTTTTTTTTATTACACCATAGGGGTATGTCATCCCTAAATATTTTGATATCATCTTTCCTTGTACTAAAAACATGGCCAAATATGAATTAATAATTATAGGGCTTTTTTAGTTATTACAATGGAATATTCAACATCTAAAGGTTTATGGTGATCCTAAGTTAATCATCAATCAGGTTACAAACCATTTTTATACTAAGGATGATATGATGGTACTATACACAGCCATGGTCAACAATCTTAAATATTAGATTGCTTATGTAAAATTTGAACATATACCATGGGCCATTATAGAACAATAGATTCCATGGCCACCATTGGATCTTTTATTGGTCATACAAACATGGAAAATGAATATCAAGTATTCATTGAAAATTTTCTAGTTCTAGATCATGAACCTTCAACTATCATAATGATCTATGATATTTTTGGTCCCATATCTATATGGTATTTATACCTTTTCCCTACCTACATGACCACATTATGCCACCAATCCTATCCTACAAACAATCCAAGGCCTTTATCCAACATTCATCATGATATACCTTACTTGGACCCACCCTTTATCATTGTAACTTTGATGGAACTCTACTTCATTTTAACATTGATAGAATAAACATTATAAGAAGTTTAAGGAGTAGGTAGATCACACATGTGGGGGAATCCTAACCAAATATCTCCTATGTACTAGGTATTATTAGCCAATAATGGATGCATATGCAGATGCATATGTTAAAAAGTGTGATAAATGTTAGAGGCATGCCAATATAATTCATGCCCCATCCAAGACTTTGAAACCAATGATTACACAATGGAAATTTGTAACATGAGGCCTTGATCTCATTGGGAAGATAAATCCCACCTCATGTGATGGCCATAAACACATTTTTACCGCTACTGAATATTTCACCAAGTGGTTGAAGCTATACCCCTCACATGATTGCAAAGTAAATTTCCAAAATCATATTTAACAATCTCATTTGCTATTATGGTATCCCATTCAACATTATATATGATAATGGTGGATCATTCAATAATAAGGATGTAAATTACTATGTCAAGCACAAAATTACTCAACATTTTTCCTTGACATATTACCAAATAGGTAAAAACCAAGCAAAACTAACAAAACCATTATCAACATCCTTAAAAATATTATCAATAATTTCAGCCATGATTGGAACCTATAAATAATTTACGCCCTCTAGGCATATCACACCAATTATCTTACTATAATAGGAACCATTTCATATTCACTTCAACATGACACTAAGGACATTCTTCCCATCAAGGTTGAGTTAGCTTCTTTGTGCATCTGTTTGAAGCATGTCTTGGACGATGAAGATTGTTGAGTAGTTCACCTATAAGACCTAGAGTTACTTGATGAAAAATTAATGGCCATAATCAATAACCTTCAAGCATATCATAACTGACTTCATGATCATTATTACTGATAGGTCATACATAGAGAAATAACACTTGGTGATCTTGTACTTAAATAAAAGCAATAAAATACCTTGGATGAGAAGAAGAAAAAAGACAAGTTTAAACCCAAATAGATAGGCCCATTCATCATTGTTACAAACTATGGCTTTGAAGTATAGAGGTTTTCTATATTATATGATGTTGACCTTGATGATTTGATGAACATTATACACTTCAAGAATTATCTATCTTGAGAGACTGGATATATTGTCTAGGAATCATGTTTCAGTTATACCATAATATTGACATTATTCTTTGTAACATATAATTATATCACTTTACCATTCTACCATACCTTTTTTATCCACCAAAGTTGTTTTAACCCTCCCTATGAAACCCCTTTGACCTTGGTTCTATACCATTAGTTCTTTAATAACTTTCAATAATGTGTTTTAGATCAAGTTTTCATAGTTGATTCAAAATTATAGGTAATGACCATTTTTGGATTAGTATGATAGTGGTTTTGTAATTTCATCCTTCATTCCTTATTTTGTTCAATTCACATACTACTGATTATAACTACCTTTTGGAAAATCAAAGTGCTACCATCATGCTACTAATTATAACCACCTATGGAAAAATTAGTATCATTGACCTATGTTATTATTTACTAATTATAACCACCTATGGCAAAATTATAAAAAACACCTTTATCATGCCTTGAAGTGCCATCTTACCATGCCTATGTCATACTATGCCATTTGCCTTGTTTTCCTTTTTTATGAATTTTCTACTACCTAGTTAGATTCCTCTACTATAAGTTAAAACTATAGTGACTTGAGGTCCCATATTGGGACTATATACGTAGCACTCAATTTTCATTAAGTTCAGCTTAATCACCCCTTTTCCATGCTCTCAACATTTTATGAGAAATTTAAGTTTGAACTCTCCCATCATTTTACAATCTTGGACTGTTTAATATCTCATAATCCTCAATCAAGTTGAGATACTTAAAAAATCCCAAAATATTTGTAAAATTATTTATAAAATCCTAAACATAGACCACTTCTTTACCTTAAGGAGTATGGGATTTCTATCTATATCATAAGAAACCACTTGTCATTTAGTTTCCCAATCCTTATTAGCCTAGCATCCTATGCTCTCATTGCTTTTCAAGACTATTCCCATATTCCTCTATAACACAATCCTATTTCTCTCGATCAGTATTTTATTATATCTTATATCTTATGAGAACTACATTTAGCCTAAATTTTGTGTTGGATCTTAAATCCATGGAACTATGTAGGTAGCAGCCACTTGCCTAGTCCATTTAGAGTTAGTTCGGCCACCCCCTTCCTTTTCTTCTATTCCCCCCATTTTGTTTGTGACAATGTCTCCTATCACCTAGGGGCATTATATATTCTTTTGTTTATGTCGTGTTGTTTCTATTAACTTTATGATTAACCATTATTTGTGCTTATTTCATGTTTTTTTGTTTTGTCTATTCTTTCTTTTCTTCATGTTTTGTTTATTTACTTGTTTGCCTATTTATTTGATTTCCTATTGTGCCTTGATTCAGTCTATGTGCATTCATTGGGTGATTCCTTGTGACTTATTCTTGAATCCATCCATATTCATATGTCAACATTATCATCATGGGTTTCATCATGGCTACATTATTTTTAAATATTTATTAGATCACATGTCAGTCCTTATGCATATTTTGTCCAAGTTATCATGGTGTTCTATCATGATGCCTACCATCATGTGATATAGTAAAAATCAGCTCAAGAAGTCTATATAATAATCTAGATATGATACTCCTTGGCACCTAAAAAAATCTTGATCTATCCAAATCATTCCCATATAGTGTAATCAAATCTTGAAATAATTTTGATCCTTGATAATTCATATGAGCATCTCTTTACTAGCAAGTTGCCCAAATTCATCTTTCTCCTCTATTACAATTTGACATCATATTTATACAATGATTATAAGTAACTTTGGCAAGAACATTATATACCATCTCCTTGTAATGCCACTGATTATAAATACTCTAGGAAAATCATTGTCTCATCCCACCCACTACACCAATGACTATAACCACCTTTGGGTAAATCATTATGTTTTGATCTATTTGAAGGTTAATGATTATATCCACCTTTTGGAAAATAATAATATTTATTATACCTAATTTGGGCACACTTTCATTGTGATAATGCTTATAACTTCCTTTGGTAAAACCATTATCTCTGTTTGCCCAAGTGGGGCATGTTTTATCCTAGCAATCACTATAATCATCTATGAGCAAATCATTATTTTCCCTTCTCAAATATTATACCCACCTTTAGTCAAATCATTATCTTGTTACCCTAATCCTTTTTTAATAATTGTAATCTCATTTGGGTAAATCATTACCTTTGTTGTCCCACCTATGCCTATGATTATAACTTCATATGGGAAAATCATCTTGTTTGTCTGCCCAACTAGGGTAGAACCATATGCCACTGATTATAACCACATATGGTAAAATTAGTCTTTTAAACTCTCCTCTCCTTTTCTTCATCCCATTATTTCCTCTTTTTGAGGGACTATCACTAACCCTTTTTTCTAGCCTCTCCCTTGAGGGACACCTATAATTCATCCATTATCATTATAGTCATAGGTATACGTGATATTTTCATTATTTGAGAAAACTTTACTATTAATATAGTTTGTAACACATTCCCAAATAGGGTAAAATTATAGACACCTAAAACTAACCACAACTAGCATTTGATTAGACTTCATATTGATTCCTACTAACCATTGTGAATTAAGCCTAAGACTCATTGAATGTCCCAAATTCTTTTGTGCATCATTCATTAAAGCCCAAAATCATGTTGAGACATCCCTAATTGGGGTATCCTATCATATTAAACAAAAAAATCTCATTGATTCATCCCTAATCACCTTATGACATTACAAAAGTCAATTTGGCCTATGGACCTATTAAGTAGGGCACTTCCACACTTAAATCAAATATTGAAATATATAAATGGCTAATCAGAGTTAATCAACAAGTTAAACTAAATTAAATTCCTAGCTTAATTATCTATTTAAAATTAATGAATATATAAAAAATAAAATAAAAAAATTCAAAATATCCTAGCCTTTCATCGTTACTTTTATGAGTTTTCAATCTCTTTGAAAATATCTTTAAATATCTCATTTTGGAAGCAATGCATGTTCATTAAAAATCATAATTACTTGAAAACTATTAACTCTAATGGAGTTATATTTAACTCACCTAGGTTTTTTTTGAACCCATTACAATCTTTAACTTAACCTTAACTCACCCTAGATGAGAGTTAAATCTAAAGGCTATAAATGCAATCCCTTGCCTATCGAATTATAATATATTTTGGTGAAAAGTTATTATGCTCAATTATCTTCAAAAATATCTTTGATATAGTGTTATAATTCCCATATTGCCTTGAAAATAATGTTATAATGCTAAAATATTAAGACAATCCACAACACAAGCCATGGTGCCAATGAAAAAAGGAGCTAGCAAGATTCATTTACTAAAGACTTATTGATGCACAAGCCAAACAAGCCACTCAACATAGAATTTAGAACTCCCACAGAAGGTAATGATTTTTTTTCCTTTCATATTTTAGTTATGCTTTCATTTGGTTTTTTTTACTAATTTCTCCCTATTGTCTAGGATTGGAGTGTAAGTGTTAGTATGTTTTATTTTATTCTTTGTTTCTTAAACTAACATATTACTAACCTCACTTCTTAGATTCATATGGTCATAGGTTTAACAATGCCATGCCTATGCTAATCCCCATCTTGAATTGAGTGATAAGGATAGGATTCTTAATTTGTTATTTTACAATGAATGTCTTACTTAAGAGAAGCCACTTTCCTAGTGCTTACTCCACATTATTTCCTTTCTTCCAAGTGACTATGGTTTGAAAGTCAAATGTAACATCTATAACAGGGAGACTCAAATACCTCATGAATGCTTCTCTAGAGATGTACGTGTTGATTGTGCTATTATCAACATAGTGTAGGTAACCATTGTTTGAAATTATACCTTTGAATAATAGTATTCATAACAATTATATACATAGCATGACCTCTAACTTACAAATTTAATAGTGAAGGGCTTATCGCTTGAATGGGAGTAGGTCCTTTATAAGTCATTTCTCCTTAGTCAATATGTCTTCTTCTAATGCAAATGAATCCACATTATTTATGACCTCCCATAAATTTGAGAAATTAGGATATAGACCATTAAACATAGTTTCATCAAAAGACATGTCTAAGTATTCATTAGAGTCCTTAATGGAAAACCTATAGGGTGTTGAAGGTACATTTAGTGACCTAGACAAATATTCCATGGTTATTTGATGGATGATGGTATGATTCAAGCTTTTGAAAATGGTAGGCACTAAAATAAATTATTCTAATTTTAATTCATCCTAGGCCTAACTAAGGATTTTGAGATTATGAAGGGATAAGTTTACTTGATATCTTAAAAATTGAGTGAGATGAACTCTATTTGGGGCTCAATGTTATAGATTTTGACATTCATTCTAGTTCATGCACCATTAATCACTATTTTATATGATATTGTCGTCACCTTCATTCAATTTGAATTTGACCACCCAATCCTAGTTTACATGCCATGTAATATGCTTGATCATTTGGGGTGTCACAATGTTACCTTTCTCTTTTGGCATTTTTTATTATATGTTCTGGTCAGGGAAGTCAAACTTTACCTTCAGTTTCTAAAAGATCCTAAAAATCAAAACACTCTTCGAAGAAATTCATTCTAATAGGGTTTGTATGAAAGCCTCTCAAGGAATGGTTTTTGAAGACTACATACTCTTTGATAGGATTGTTTTTGGGGAGGAATTTGTCTCATAGAAATTTCTTAAAGTTAAACTATCTAAATGAAACATGCCAAATAGAAACCTTCTAAAGTAAATTTTCCAACTGTAATATTATCAAAGATAAAGTTTTCAAAGTGAAGCTTCCAACCACAAAGTTGTTGAATAAAAACCTTTTAAAGAGAAAGTTTCCATCTGAAACAAAAATCCCAAAGACAAAGTTTTTGAATGAAATTTTTTTGATGATAAACTTCCCAAAGAGAAAGTTTCTGAATGAAAAACCTTATGAAGAGAAAGTTTCTTACTGGAACAAAGTTGCTTAATAGAAATTTTTTGAATTGAAAGTTTATAAAGAGAAACCTTACAAAGTAAAGCTTCTAAAGACCAAAAGTTTCTAAAGAGAAACCTTCTAAAGAGAAGCTTTCAAAGACCAAAAGTTTCTAAGGATAAACCTTATTAATTGAAGCTTCCCACATGAAAAAATCCAAATGAGCCAATCTAAATACCTTGATATTTTTTCATACTTTCCATTAATAGATTAGTTTGAACAAGTCATTTTAAATGGAAAATATGTGGAACCTAATGTAATTCAATGTTAAAAACTCTAAGCTTTTACAAATAATAATAACTCGTAAAAACACATATATATCTAGATAAAATATACATAAATTAAAAACAAAGGGGGTCCTCACTTTTCAAAGAAAAATACAAGGAGGGGTGTGTTGAATACAATAGTCCTAACTTATAAATATCATAACTTTATTGACTTCATGATTTTTTGTCATCATAGGTTTTTTCATCACTCAAATTGGTTTCCATGTCTTCACAAGCTTTTATCTTCACTAATTTTGTCTTAAAATTTTTCTAAAAATGGAAAATATTTATTTTAACAAAAATTTTGACATGTGAAATCCATGAGTATTCACATTTCATGCATCGTAGGCATCACGAGATTTGACTAAACTAGTTTAGATAAAAATTTTGACACTTGACTTCAGAGAGTACACTGCATGGCATAACCAATTTACCACAAAACTAGAAATAAGTTGAAATTTATCTAGGGATAACAATGTGTCATCCTTCTGAATGTATGAATGATATATGTGTCATACCCACCAAATCATATTTATGAATTCAAATTAAAAGAGAAAATCAAGCCCAGATCCATTGAATATTAATGGTGCATGAATTGGAATTAAAGTCCCCATCCTTGAAGCTATATGATCAAATTATAAAGAGACATATTAACTATTGATTACCAAATAACTCTAGAGAAGTTACACCCCATAGAGAACTAATCCCTAATTATCTATGTTTACTTATGAGATACTTTTAGTAAATGATCAACCAGTTAAATTGTCATGAGAACTATGTTAGTAAAATAGATAAAAAAATATCTTCATCATCAAAGGTATTCAAGGGAATTTCACCACCATTTAAATTTTCTATCAAGGATTATATATATATTTCATGGACATAATTTTTGATGCATTAGTATTCAACAAAAAATATTTTAAGATGTTGATACCCATGCAGGCAAATAAATATTGATCATTGAGTAGATGCAGTTAGTAGTGGATTTGCTATCATTAAAATGCCAACAATTATATTTTATAATATCCAAGCCTAAGGTGATTCCATACATTGACCTACTACAAAACTTTTTCTTCATAGGAATGGTGTTTAACAACTTCTTACACCATATCAATTATAAATAGTTATGGCCTATATTTTAAGGGATGTATTATAGAAATACCTAAATTTTCCATTACATACACCACACATTATGGACACCAAATTACATTATGAAATAAGATGAGCACCATTGAGAGTACACTGAAGAAATTGATTATCTCAAGGGAGAAAGTGACCATAAATGCCACTACTCCCATACTAATTACCGAATTTAGGATGGGAGTTCATATTTGGATGGACCTATTGAATAGATTATATGGGTGCGCAAGCATACACTTCCTTAAAATAGAATGGGTATAACTGATTGATTTATTGATTAAATTTTAGTTGACCTTTGCCTTAGGATATATTATTAGTGCTAAAATTTAGGATCAAATGATACAAAAAGATAAGACCAGTTGGAGACAATTTATTTATGACGACTTGTTATATGTGGTTATGGTGATTTTTTACATTCACAATGGATCACTCTGAAGCCTAACCTTAGACTATATCAAAAATAGGCTATGTGAATTCTATTATTTCCTATATATCTACTCATATATGATGAATATTATCTAGATTTATGAGAATGTTTACCCTCAAGTATAGAAGGTAATCTGTGAAGAACCATTGGCCCAAGTCTTGAGAAAATCAAGATCTCATTATGACCAAGGGGTGATTATATGTTGTACCTAGATTATATAATAATTATGGTTGTGGGAACTAATTTTTTACCTTTATGACTACTCAAGTACATCCTAGACAAATTGGTTGAATAATAAATTACATGTTATCTTTGGTAGAGCATTGATGAAGACATGAAGAACAAACACAAGCCTTTTTCATGGATATTCTTTAATGATAGGTCAAATGTGTTATACACACAAGAAACACTTTGGTGAGTTTGATAAAATTAGGGAATTGTATTCATTAGCATTATTATAGAATAGGGATTAGGATCCTAACGGCCACATTTAAAATCATATCACATGCCTAGGCATTCCTTACCAACATGATCCATATGAGCACGATTTTATTTTCTTAAATGAAAACAATTATGTTTAGGTCATGTATAGAGCACAAATGATTGGACTATTAGATGATATATTGATGGAAATACAATAGGATCCCTCCCTCACAATCCAAGAGGAATACACTAGACTTCGACCACTAAGTGGATGGGATTAAATAGATTATTGGTCATTAGATCCTTCCTAATTAGCTTAAATAGAAGGAGATCCATCCTAAGCACTCCCACTCCATGTGATGATGGATATAAAGCAAGATCAAGGTGTAGAGGAATCCCCTGTTATTAAAATTTAATTGGGAGGAGTAATAAATATGATTAGGATTGATTATTCTAACTCTAAATATTCAAGACTCAATTCTGTAAGTTGGGTTCTTATAACCCCAAGTGTGAAAATTTAATATTCTATCACACAGTATATTACTCCCATGGTTGAGAAGCTAGTGATTAATTACAACATAAAATTAATATCCTCTAATGTTCCCAAAAGTTAAATCATTGAGATATTGTCCCAAGGATAAATTATAAACCCAAGAGAGACCCTAGTGTAGGTAGAGGTGATAATACAAGGTGTACAAACTCTTATGGTTAATAACCCAAAGGATGAAGAGGAGGAACTATAAAGGATAAGATCTTAAAACAATAGGGAGTCAAAGGAAAGGAACCAATGGAGACTCAATAATTAGGTTATTACATTACTACTTCATCTTCTATAGATCCTATTATTTCCTCAATTCATATTATCTCTCATGTTAATGTTGTTTCCTAGGTTCCAACTATCTCTACTATTTGCATATATCATGTTGTTTACCCATTATTTTTATCTCTCATGTTTATATTTCTCTTACTATTTGTTTTATCATTATTTATACTATTATCTATTCAATTCCGATAGCTATTTATATTGATTCAACTAATATGAATCATAATTTTTATCCTTCCCAAGTTTTGTCAAAAGTTCATGTTGGTAATTTGCCTTGTCAAGGCCAAATGCCAACCCCTACAATTGAAAAATTTTCATGAGTATCATAGTGTTAATTAATTATCAAGTTAAGGGAGTATGTCTCTATGTCATTTCAATTGTGTTAAGTGTCATTATGATGTTTTGACAAAGAATTCAAGTGGTCTTGTGATTTAAAGTGCCTTGATGGAGATGTATAAGACATGGTAAATAGAAAATTAATATGATTTTATTTGATATATTTGATATATTTAGGGTATGTATATTTATATTAAAGTTTAAGTATGATTAAAATACATAGAATTCATTTCAAACCTTTCATAATGCTATATGATACTCTCTATGACATTCAGTAGCAAATCATCTTTGTGAAACTATGCAAACATTGTCTAAAAGGAAGATTTTGGATTTAAAATGGAAAAACTACACCTTAAAATGTCATTAAATAATTCATAATACTTTGAAACACCTTGATATTCATTGCTTTACTTTAAGTCAAATGTTCATACTTTGAAAATATCTCCTCATGCAAGCCTAAAGTGTTGTTTAGAATTCAATGATTTCCCACATGTCAAAATATCTCATTTTGATCTAAAAAAGGTTTATTATTTGTTTTAATAAGACAAATGACTCATAATCATCCTTTTATTTCCCTAAATTAGTGGTTCTAAACTTGAAGTGTGAAGAAAAGGCAAGAGGAAGGTCCTTTTTATGTGTTTTCATGTAGAAATATAGATTTGTAAAACTATTCCATATTGAAGAGGGAAAGGTTTTGAAAATGGTTTAATAATAGGAATTCCAAAATATATTTAAGTTAAAAATATTTCATATAGGCTCAAAACTGATTCACAAACACCATCTAGTTTCATTGCAAAGAGAGAGCCCTTTAAGTTTGCAGATGGTACAACCATGAGAGAATCAAGATCTATAATTTTTGGCAAAGGAAGGGGTTTTAGAGAGATTCCATATTTGGGATTTTTTTTATAAATTTGGATCTCTCTCATTTATGAAAAATCATTTACAAGTTAAGGAAATTAGTATGGATTCTTCATTTAACCA
This sequence comes from Torreya grandis, assembly GCA_037957365.1. Classification (NCBI taxonomy): domain Eukaryota; kingdom Viridiplantae; phylum Streptophyta; class Pinopsida; order Cupressales; family Taxaceae; genus Torreya; species Torreya grandis. Next base: position 1,388,360 of record JARHVA010002962.1, read on the forward strand.
AGCAACTGGTTTTTTGAGATTTCTCCTCTTTTGAGCATCATGACATAAAAATAAAAGTTTGTAGAGATTATCAGGAGTATGAGACACCTTCCCATGATAGTATTGATATTATTTACATTCGTTTAAGGGTATATGTATATAAATAATAAATTCACTCCTAATATTTAGTTTGCAAGTAAATAAAGAGAGATTGTGCAGTTCATGAGAGAGAGAATATCAAGATTTATTGGAATTTTGTTTACAAGGTTTCATTTATGTCATATGTCCTTCAATAAAATCCATAAATTTAACTCATATTATTATGGACTCAATCACCCTCCATCACCCTCAAACCTCCTCTTAGTCATAATTTAGTAGATCCTAAGGAAAGTTTGCATTCTTTAAGGTATTTGATGATTCCTAGCTTTCTATTTTTAGAAGTATATGCTTATCAAAGACATCCAAAATGGTATTTTTGGTTAAGGAATGTGTATATACTTCCCTCATGTTATTCATGAATAAATTTATATTTGAGTCATGTTATTTTCACCTCCATAATGTTTCATCTTCTCCCATAGTCAATACACTACCTTTCATCATTGTTTTAAACTTTCCACTCCATCTCCTTTCGCATTCTCCATGATCCATTGTCATCATACCAATTTTCATCCACTTCCACCTTATTGTTTCACTATTTTAATGAGTCAAGAGTGTTATAAATCATCATTGTAATTCCAATTTTATAAAACATTATAACCCTACAAAACAAAGATGAATAAACACCTACATCCAAATCAACCATAATAAAGAAATTTTCATGGAAAGTCGTAAGAAAGGAGAGACAAATAAGTTTCATTAAAGGTATTTGTTTAAATCATCTCATAAATATTAAATAAATATATTATAATTTCATGAATAAGTTTTTGATATTTTTAATATCACTTTCTACCATAGTTCATACAAGTAACACAAGAATATCCACCTATAGCCATGCTAAGAAGAGGTGAGATCAAGGATGCAAACAAGAAGAAGCTTTGGTGTTTGAAAAAAGAGTTGGGATCATTTAAAATTTCAAAGAAATAAAAGAAAATTTAAATTAACTTGGAGGTATATTTATTTCAAGTTTAAGACCTAAAACTTGTACATGGTTTATACAAGGGCTAAACTTTCATACATAGTCAAAACTATAAGGAGGAAAAGACAAATTTCAAAAAAGTACAATAATGAGTCAAAAAATATAGTGTTATAAGTTGATGGATATGAGACTTGGATCAGAGGAAAACCCTAAGGATGGATAAAATCTTAGATTAGGACATATTTTCATATGAATCTTCACCTACAGTAGTGGTTGAATGTCTCTTAAAGTATGCCAATACTAGACCACATCAAGATTATAAGGAAAGTATTGTCATGCATTTAGGTTCAATAAGGTTTTATAAATAGGTTTGAGAGTCACTTGGAATTTTTTGGAGATTTATATTAAGCCATTAGGTTCAAATATAGAATAGCATAGCCATTCATCTCATAAAAGAGCATCTATAACCTTGCTAAGTTAAATCTATCTCCAAGTTGCAAAGATGATATGAGGAGAGTAGTCTATAGAAGATTTCCATGATCAAATGGAATATTCATGAGAATTATGAAGATGTGAAATAGGTTAGGTTGTGAATAATATTTTCCTAATCAATGTTTCTCTCCAAGGTTAACCTTGAAATGTTCACCCACAACCATACTAGGGTCAATTATATTGACATATCCACATACCCTAGAAAGTTGCAATTCGATATCAAATTCAGTCAAGAAAAAAACCTATGAAGTAACCTATGCACTAAAATGGTAATTTTAATGTATTAAAACCTTCACAAATATCATATTACATCTACTATAAACTCATGAAGATACCGGTACTTAGGCTTGTGCATAAAATAGAGATAGTAGGAGCCTAAGAACACCCTTGAAAAGAAAAATATACTAAAGGAAAAAATGAGAAGAGGTTAATAATGAATTGGTAGGTATTAAAAATTATAAGTGGTGATGGAATGGATAAAAACACTTCCAATTCCCTAATGATCACCTATAGTAGTGTTGGTAGAGGCAATCATATTGAGGGAAATGAAGAGAAATGCTGTTTTGATAGGGTACATAAGAATAAAAAATGACTAATGAAGGATAATTACTATTTAAATAATATACTTAAAAAATCATAAAATACTTTTTGATGCTCTCATTTTAAATTGACAAGGTGAAAAGAAGTAAACTCAGTCATGAACCTATGAAACATGAAAACACAAACAACCCACTAGCTAGTTTTTTAAAAAAGGAGTTTTAAGGCATCTATAGTAATGATCCATTTATTAAAATTGGTTAAATTTATGGTGATTAGTGGTTTTAACTTCCAATTTTTTTTATGGTCACACTAGTAGTGGGGTATTCTACTATTTTATCACAATCTTATGCTTGTCTGTTGATAGTCAATAACAGAGCTAAGAAAACTTTTTAAAGGGATATAGGTATGATAGAGGCTTATAAATTCATGAGAGGGTTTATGAGGAAATTAAGTGTTATTTTTAGTCTTCACACACCTTTTGCGAGTTGTCATATTCATGATTTCATTCAAATATTCTCTTGAGGGATAGAACATGTAGACATGCTTTAAACCCTTGAGAGACCTTGCCACCATTTTGAACTTATCTAAGATTTATTTTAACATCATGATAATCATAATAATGTTGAATATCATTTAAAACCTTTAAGGAGGTATTGGAGTGGATGGAATATAGCAAACTTGTCTCTTTTGGCTCTTAAACCTTTCTTTCTACTTGCATAGTATAAGACAACCATCGAAGCACCAATTCACCATGTACACATATTGAGTAATATTTTTCATGGGATATATATCTATTTAAAGTAATTAAAATATATGGAAAAAAAATTCCATTAGGGTTCCATACACTATGAACTATAACTAAGAATTTTAGACCCCTAAAATCATTGTAAAACCCATAAACATACTCGATGGAGTAAAATGGCCTAAATGTGAATTATAATGATGTTTTTGAGAAATGAAATGGTGTTGGGGGTCTTATCAACTCTCCCAATCATCTGCATATCCCATTGGTTGGCATGTGCATGAGTTTTATTGTATAGATTAGGCCAAAGAAGGAAAATTTGAGCCTATAATAAAGTTAATGGAATATTTTTGCATATAAAATGAGTTTTATAAGTAATATTTAATCCTAAAATTCCTAAATAACCTTAATAGAGACATATATAGGGGTATTTATGAATATTTACATAAGTAGATAGGCTTGGATGTTTAGACAAAGAGTTGTGTACATAGAGATAGATGGTGAATGGATTGATTAAGCCAATACCATTGTTCCAAAATACCTCATGTATGATATTCAAGTTATATATAGTGTATAAGAGTATTTAAAATCATCATGAGGTTAGGATCATGAAGAAACCTACATACATATGTGCTTGTCTATTGACTTCATGAGATTGTGTCATCAAGAGGGGGTATAAGAAGGAAAGTAAGGTCATGAATTATCTTCAAATATTAATTAGAATCATTAAAATTATTTTAAAAATGTGTATTCCTAATTTTATTCATAGAATAATCATTATAAGTGATCATTTTGGCTTTAAAATACCAAACATACTCAGAAAGCCTATTGTCTACTCTAAGAGGTGAATTAAAATTATCACCATAGTAAAGATATTTTGCATGAGAGGATAAGTATTTATATACAGGTATAAGGACTAATATTATAATGTTTTATGTAATTGGTTTAGACATTAAATACCTAATCTTTATGAATCATCGTAAAGAGTCTTGAGTATACTTAAGCCCTCCCAAAACCCTAAAACAAAACCAATAGAGAATAATTGAAGGAGAAGGCATAAAAATAGTTTTAAAGCACCTTAATACCACTTTTATCATATATTACACTCTGATAACATCATATCCATGCCTTTTTTATATAAATGATGTATGGACTTATTAGAAAATAGGGTTTTGAGAGGAAAATGTATAGAAAGAGAAGTACAAGAAAGTTTAATAAATTTAAAATAATTGGAGAGTGAATATTGAAACTTTTTATATCCCCTAAATTCATAAAATTATCAAAATCATGCTTGTACGTTCCCATTTTAGTTCCTTCAAATCAAACATCTACGGGAATGAAGGACAAGGTGACCTAATTAGCTAGTTTGATAGATTTACAGGTGTTTCGTACCCAAGAGAACCTATTTCATGATATGTAAGGTTTATCCAAGCCTAAAAATCAATATATTTATAGGTTATGAATTTTTAATTTAGGGTTTCATATCCATCAGGTATAAATAGCTAGGCTATTAGGCCTAATTGGCCTAGTAGACCAACTTGGTCAATAAAATGAAGATAAAGATAGTGTAAAAGACTATTGAGAGGGTTAGCTTAGGTGATAATCAAGTAATAACCAATCCTCACACCACATAACTACCCCTTGAGTTTTAATAAAATTCATATATGGTCTTCAAGTGGTAATTCCATGCACATCTAGTCTTCAACTGCCAATCACATGCATAACTCATCTTGAGTGTCAATACATGAGTTAACTCACCCTTAAGTGGAAAGATATGGGAGTTATCTAAAAAATTAAGGACATATAATTATTTATTAAGAGTTTTAATCAGTTAAACGTATCTTTAAATACCTCTTTTTAATGCATAGGATTATGTAGGAGCATCAATCATGAAGAGACTTCTTGTGGACTATTTATAGATATTTGTAACTAAATTGACACTTGAATTATGTTGAAGTTTATGTTATTGTCTTCTCCTTTACACCATGCTTATTTTTATCACCTATTTTTATATATATTCAAGGCCTTATGGCTTATTTTATTATCCCTTAGGATCGTATATAAAAACTATGCTAAAATTATAACTCGCACCTTGAGTTAATGAGAAAATTTTGTTGCAGACATCTTCATGGTTGTTAGTGTGTTTATTGATTATTGATTTGCAGATAAGTGTGATATTTTTCTTATTTTTTATGTCCTCTCATTCACATAATAATATGTTTTCATCCTCCATAGGTCACATGAACTGTTAAATGATAGAAATTATGTTGAAGAGTGTTAGTATGCAATGCCTTCACACACATTCATCCCTCTACCTTCAAGTTGGAGATCTTCTATCTAAACTTAATATGAAAAAATAATTTTAAATATTATATTAAGAAATTATTATTTATAATATATTCCCTTTTTATTCATAATTTTTCTCAATAATAATTTTTTTAGAGGAGCATTCAAGAATAGGTGCATCACCTTCATTAGTATAGTCTTTCCCTTTCAATTATCTTTCTAACTTTTTTCACCCCAAAATAAAAATAGATCTTAGGAATAGGATTAAAATTTATATATTCAAAGTATGTAGCCTCATAATATAAAATTTTATTCTAGTTATTAGTATCCCATAACCTCAAACCAATCCTATAGTCTAGTTTTGAAAGAGATCTGAGCAATCTACTTTAGTAAGGTGCAACTTGGGTTGCTAACATTTATAGCATGCTTGGTGGAGCTACTTATTAATAGTATTTGGATCATACACATGCATATTTAATTAAATTATCAAGCTTTAAAGGTCTCAGAGGTAGATTTACAAATATTTCATGCCAAGAGTGGTTACATGATCTTCCTCAAAAGGGAAAGAGACAAAATTCACTAAGTTATATTTTCATACAATTAAGAAAAAGAAGTCTTCTCAGTCTAATCTAGATCCTACACCTCCTATTTCTTCTATTATTTCCCAAATATATCCTTTTGTCTAAACAAATATTATCCAACCAAACATTGTTGTAAATACCATACCTCAAATGGCTATTCCCAAGAGACAATTTTTTTTGCCTTTTAATGGTGGCAGACCATTGAACCTCAATCAAGTTGATGTCATTCATGTTAATAAACTAAATATCCTTCCCTATTTTGTAGGATAAAATATATTTACTCTTATTAAGCATATTGTAGATATAGCCAATCTTTGTTTAGTGTATTATGAAACCCAAGATAATGTGGCTATGAGATTGTTGGAAACTTCATTTAAAGGTAAGGCACTCTAATGGTACATAGGCTTGACACCTATATCCATTAATACCAAGGATGAATTTGGATAACTCTTTTATAATCATTTTGAAGACAAAAGTGATCATATTTCCCTAGTGGAGTAAATTATTACAATCAAGTTAATACCTAAGATTTCATGGTAGACTTCAACTAAAGCTTTCAAAAAACCTATAATAAGATCCCTATAGTTATCAAACCCACCCCTAACTATGCATTCTTATATTAACTAGAAGATTTTTGTTCATATGTGGTGGTTATGATATAATCATAGGTAGGAAATACATTACTAGAGGCATATGAAGTGGCCATAAGAACTAATAATTGCATAATCCAAGAGGGAAAACTCTCTCCTAGACCTCTTATGACTTTATTTTCAGATATTAAACCTCATGTTCCTACCATTACTCCATTACCACCTTCAAATAATATTGATCAAATAGATGGTAATCAGGTAGATATATTAGGTAAGATAGAGATTACAATTAAGGCTCAAAATAACAAGTGTATTTAGAAAGGTAACAAGTTCCACCTTATAGGCCTTACCAATATCCTAACCAATATTATCAGTTTAATATTCCTTTTTATTAGCCTAATCAAGAAGTTCAAGGGTAGAATACATAATCAAGATCTTACAATTTTTATAATCCTAAAGTTGCTAGTAGTTTCAAAGCTTTGGTTCCAACTCAAAGTAATTATGCTTAAGAAGGTCAATGGCTGAATCAATGGGAGAAATAAAAAAATATGGAAATGGCTCTAAACGGTAAGGGGAGTCATCAATCTTTTATGAAACAAGGTTTTTTCTTCCATCACATGATAATTATCCACCTTCATAACACAAAGAAGCTTCTCTATCATATGGAGACATTCCTTCTTTCACTTAAGCTGATGTACCAAGTTAGCAAGGAGTGGGTAGTATGACAACACATTTTGAAACTACCTTTGATAATCTATAAGAAGGTTAAAATACTTTTGATTAAATGACATCCAATCAAGGTTAGAATATGTCTAATGTGGACAACTCAGTTATAACTCATACAAGATCCAAAAGAAGGGTAGTTGGTGATCATTTGAGCCCTAAAAAGGAAATTACTCTACCTTATCAACTAACTCAAAAGACTAACACTCAGTATTCACCTAAAAATTCATCATCAATGTAGAAAGTATAAGATGGTAAGGGGAAAAATTATAAGGGTCCTTTCATACCAATATTTACACAACATTTATGCAACACTTTTATTCCTAAATTATAGCCTAGGATAGCCTCTTATCTTCTTAACATTGTTGATCAGATTAAGAAAGCCCCTATCTCTATTTATATGTGGGACACATTGATTATTATAGGATAAAAGGATCTCCTCTAAGAAGAGCTCTCCAAGGTTCATGTTTCAAACAAATAATCAGAAAAAGTATGCATTTTTATTAAAAATTATAATCAACCTCTTGAGCCTCAAGTACCAAAGGTGATTAATCCACCTCTCTTCTATCTGTCATTTGTCATCGGTGATTGTCTTGTTCATAATTGCATGAATGATAGTGGGGTTAGTATCTTTATCATGCCTAAATCCATAGCTGATAAGTTAGGACTTCAATATGAGCCTCATGAGAAGGGAGTTTTACATTTGGATAGGTCTCCTACTAAGATCTTGGGTGATTTTAGGGATATTAAGGTCATTTTAAATACTTTTCCTAATCTTACTATCTCTAAATATGTGGTAGTAGTTGATCTTCCCCCTACTTTACCTTATGCTTATCCAGGGATTACACTACTAAAATAGGCGATACATTTTTTCTAATTGGTCCTACGTGGTTTTTATAACTAGGTATGGGATAAAATTTACCATAAGGTCTAAACATATATCTAGATTCCATTTAGAACCTTATATACCTAACTTTTCAAATATAAATTGCTCTTTCTCAGAGGAGGATGAACATTTCAGTGATCAAGAACCTACCAAATCACTTAAAGGTATACCATATTTACTCCTTAATGAGTGGGATACTGGTAATCAATGTTATGATCCTTAAAAAATCATTTAAAATTAGGTTTAGGTGTTTATTTCATGCATGAATAAGGTGACATAATGCCAAGTCTCACTAGCACAACACAAGATCATGAAGGACTGTGGAATTTGGTTTTTGATGGATCCAAATCGAACAATGGGAGTGGGTCAAGTGTAATTCTTGTTTCTCCTCTCAATAAAAGTTATTATTATTTTATAATATTTTAGTTTATTTGTACCTCAAATATTATAGAATATGAGGCTTTCATTCATGGTTTATAATGGGTAAGGAAGAGGGCTATTGAGCTTTTGTAGGTTAAGGGAGATAGTGAACTAGTAGTGTATCAAGTAAGAGGTCTGAGTGCAGCCAATAATCCACTCTTGAAGGCTTAAAAACATAAGGTTTGGGATATTATTAAGGACTTACAAGCATTTGACATTTTCTCCATTCCTAGAGGAGATAATCAACATGTAAACAAGTTGGCTACCACTAGGGCACAATATGATAGTGTTGACAAGATCAAGGACACGAAGGAGTAGTCCTAAATTAAGGTGGTATTTAGGCCCTCTATTCCTAAAAATGAGGTAATCTGGAAAGTATTTGATAGCGATAAAAAAAATTTCTTGTTTCCTATAACATGAGGCATAATTCTACCCAAAGAACTATGGTAAGTTACAATACCAATATGAAGACCAAATTGTCCAATTAAATTCAAATAAGTTACCTAATGGATTGGTAACTTTGGAAATTATTTTTAATTAGTATGATAAACTAATAAAATATAAGGTAAGCATCTCTAACATAAAGGAACATTATGAAAAAATTGCCATAGCTGAAGATAAGCTACTCAAGTTAGGAAAAGTGAATATTAAGGATGAGAGAGAAGCATTCATAGCATTGTGAAAGGATTTTATGGATTTTATTGCATGGGAATATCATGATTTTAAGGGTTTTGATCTTAGGTTGGCACAACATACCATATAGCTATAAAAAAATGCCAAATTGGTGAGACAAAAACAAAGACCATGTTGATTCCTAAATATGTATCACAAGGTGCTCAGAGTGTTTAAGAAACACTTATCATTTTAGAATTAAAATAATTTTTTGAATGAGTTGTAGTTTGTGATAATCATATTATTTGTGGTGGAATAGAGGCAAAATTAATGATTGTTTCATAATATTTATATTAGTTGGTGGTTAGGAGCCATCGTGGCCTATAAATATTTGTAAATAAGAAGATGATATATGATAATTAAGGCAAATTATGCTCAATTATAAATATAAATCTAAACTAAGATGGACATATACAATGAATATTTATTTTAAAGTGAGTTAGTTTTAAAAGAAAAGAAAAGGGAAGGGTAGGTTAGAGAATAAAGATGTGACTAATATTTATTTTAGACATCATGAAAAAGTTCAAATGTTTCCTAGGTATGTAATTAAAAATATATATGAAGTAAAATAGCTTAAGATCAAATCAAAACATATATCAAGTGAAATTCTAAGGAATATATGGAGAAATTCAAATAATAACTCAGCCTACTTTAAATATTTACTCATTTAAGTAGATAGTTGATGGATATCTAAAAATATAGAGTAAATAAAATGAAGAAAACTATAAAACCTTCAATTAACATAGCATTAATACAAGTTAAAAACTCTGTATTAAAATTTACACACCAAGAATTCACTATAATAATTCAAATCCAAAATTAAGAACATGCAATTGAGAGAGAATCCACATAATGATTCACACAAACAAAATGAGATAATATTTTTATAATTCTCTATTTACATTAGTTGCTCAAAGTTTACACTAGTTTTTATCTCAAAAACTCCCTTATATTTATAAATGACAATGTTCCTTTTACAATAAACAAGGTAGCATGTCATTTGGTCATATCCACTTACAAGTGTACAAGTATAAGGACAATTATCCTTTCTATAAAAGTTTCTAGAATAAACTAAACCTTTCCAAGTGGATTGACGTATAGGAAATGTGATTTTAAAAAGTACACATGCATTAATAAAAAAATATTATATTTCAAAATTTTAAAAGGCTACTAAAAATATAATATTCCTAATTAACTTTTATTATAGGGCCCTTGTGCTAATGAAGTCCTCTTTTGTTGTTATTTTCTAGCCTATGAGATTGTCAACCTATAATGTTGTTCACTAATAAATTGAAGATCCACCACTAGCTTTAAGAAAATATCCTTTACATAATCCTTGAGTTATTTAAGGTTGTTTTCAATTTTCTCCATATCTCATTTTAATCCCCTAGTATCACCCATTTTCTCCTTAAATGATAAGAGTAAGCCCATGACTTTGTTATTACCATATGTTATCTAGTTTTTCCCCTAATTTCTTACTTCTTGCATGAATTGAAAGGTCTTGTGTTTTAAATATTCATCAGTTATGATACCCAGTGAGTTGATGGATCCTTTATCAATCTATCTAAGATATGAGATGATCTATCTTCCAGCTACTTGAAGTCCTTGGCAAGGTCATCCATTTGTTTGGACTAGTTATTCAAGTCCTTAATCTTGTCAACTAATATGGCCATGGCCATATTCAAATGTGCCTTATTGATACTTATAAAATTTGGGAATATATTATTATACAAGGAATTAATCAAGTATTTCACCTAAATACTTGTAGCTTACCTTTGGCCAACTTGGCCTATTGCTTTAGAGATTTATTTCTCTATTTCTCCTTGTCTAGTCTTGACTGATTTTAAAGAGTTGAATAGGTTAGTCATGGTATCTTAAAACTTCTTAAATCTATCCTCATGAATTGATAAGACAAAAAACTCTTTCAAATTCTTGTTCTCTTATAATATGCCCTTGATCATTATTTGTAACTGATCCCTTTGAGCTTGGGCTACTTCAAGGATCTTCTCTTCAAACATCTTGTCTTGTCCTAGATTTTGCCCTACCATTAGAGTTAGACCAACAAAATGATATATCTTCTAAAAGGTGAACTATTCACCTTTTACCATGATTTTATTCTCAATTATTCTCTCCATGTTGGCCATCTCTAGGTTAAACCAAACTCTCACTAATGTTTGTCACTTAAGAAATAGGGATCTTAACTTGTGATCCACTTGAAGTTCCAAGAGCATCCACCTATGTCCCACTTGACCCTATAAGGGTAGGCATGCATCTTTCCTTTTCCTTTTGTTATAATGTCACAATCTAAGGCTTGCATTCATCATGCACATGGATGTTAATAGACTTTGTAATAACCCAATGGTGGTGCATGGTTGGAACTTTTTACAACTTGCCACATATGAAGTATTCTGGAATGGAAGGTCCATATATTAGATTATCTTCACTAAAAAAGTTTATTTCATTCTAAGGTTGATTAAAATTCCACTTTGGCTTCTTTCCTCCTACTTGAACAAGATCCATCTCAACTTTCATTTTCTGTTGGATTACAATCAGGACTAAGTCTAGAGCTACCTCCTTTTACTTCCTCCTCAGCTTTAGATTGAGGTTCTTCCCATTTGTACTTATTCTTCATCTAATTCATAAGTTCTAGTTAGTGATTTTAAGGTATCCTCTACTATCTCCTTAGGATCCAATGTAAATATGTCAATTTATTCAACTTGTGACTCTAGTTCTTCAAAGATGACCTGAAGAAGATGCCACCTAACTAGGTCTCCTCTCCTTAGGTATATTTTCTTCTAGCCTTTGTGCAACTTATGATTCAGGCTATTGTGTCATTGATTATGGTTGTATGGGAGGATATATAAAATATGGTCTTAGTATTAAATGATATTACTTGGGTCCCATCTACCATACATCTTTATTTGGTTTTTTCTCTTTAAATAACCTAGCCTATAGCTTAATATTAAGTTTCTTCAATATTGCTAATATTTTTCTGATTGAAGAAGCTCTAGTGTACAAGTGGTCATAGACACTGGGGTGATGATCATAGGCCATATTGATCTACTTGGCCTTCAAATGTTTTACAACCCTTTCATTGGTATCTCAATGGCCCAATTCATCAATTTGTAAATTGAAGGAGGTATTATGCCTAGAGATAGTGTTTACATGTTCCCAATTTTGGTTCATAATCCTACTAATAGTTAAATGAAAAGAATGGATCAGTCCTTTCCTTTTTATTTCACATATGTTATCTATACCATGGAACAATTGGTATGCTACCTCTTGCTCCACCAAATTTGTGGGTGCATGGACTGGTAACCTAAGGGGTTGACTTAGGGTTCCCTCTATCCATATTATAATGTAATATCATTATATCCAAATGTCCCCAATGAGCTCAATATAATTATTGATCAAAGGGTTGACCCTCATCATAGTGATCTATGTAATGGTTTCAAATAAGGCTGGGTATATGCAGTCACATGTGAACTAAATATGGTCCCTATACTTGAATATATACAATTTAGAATAATATTGGGAAACTCTTTATCTCCCATTGCTTGACCATTATTTTATGTTGGGGGGTTTCATTATGGCTAGTAAGGGATCGAAAAGTTAAGACATCATATAAAAGTGCTTGCCAATTTTCTTTTTTATTGCAAAGAATTACTGCTTCAAGTAGATATTGATCATTTCTCCAAGAGGGGGAATAAGTCCTTTCTCAACCATGAAATATACAAAAGGGACCCAAATTTTTATAACATTTGTGGTTGATGGGATTCCAAATAACCTATTGAGTAATGTCATTATCATTTTAATACCAACCCTAAATTGGGTAATTGGTATTCTTCTATTGAGGTTAGATATTACCTAGGCTCTTAAATACAACCATGGGGAAAGGATGGTTTTTAGGTCATTCTTAAAAGACCATTATTTAATTATGGGCAAATCCACCTGAGGCTTAGGTACCTTATAGTATTTTTTCAAGGAAATGGGGGAGATAGAATCAATTATTTTAAAAGTATGATCATGTACTATCATGTCCTAATCAATTTTACAGTCTTTAAAAATAGGATCAATAACATTAATGTAATGTAATACCTCTGGCTTTACTACTACATAGTGAAGAATTTTCATTTTAATGGTAAGAAGGTCATCATATTTCTTATTGACTGATACAATATTTTCATCCTCTTTTGTAATGGTTGGTATCTCCTTAATGGTTCAAAAAACCTTGGATCAATTGTTATCTCTAATGTTTCATTATATAACATCAAAGTTGGTATCATTGAAGACTCTCCCTTCTAAATCTATAGTCAAATAGAGCTCTGTGTCCTCTCGGTGTTATTTTTGATCCACCATGACTATGGGTTTATGTAAATTGCTCACTAGTGGACTATAGTTCACCCCTAGATTGGTTGGCACTTGTTCAAATGGCGATTAGAATCTCTTAGGCTCAATTATGATCAATTTATGATTGAATTAGGGCTTTGTAGATGCTAGGATTCTTTTTCAAGTCCTAAAGAGATTTAATGGAAATAAATTTTTTAATTGAGTGAGTTTGTGCCTTAGATTTGATTTAGACCTTTGCATTTATATCTTTGCCTTTTTGTGCACACAAGATCTTCAACTTTATCACTTTCTACTGATGTGGCATCATCATTGAACTTATGTGGCATTTTCATGGGAAGTTTCTTATTAATGTTAAAAATTTGATCATTGCCTTTTGAAAAAAATCCACTTTATCTCTCTCCATTAGATCATTATACATAGATCAATGTAAATCACTAATCTTGATCAACAAGAGTTACACTCCATTAGTCATTATATATAATTGGCTCTGAGATTATGCCACTTGACAACCCATGGGCCTCCCAAGCTATGTCTCCTATCAGCCTTGTCAATTAGTGTAATTTTTCCATTTGGTGATTTTACACTTGTTCTGAGCTTAGTTACAACCTTGACTCGACCTCACTCCATCAGATCAATTTTATCCATGTGAATGTGAATCGTAGATCATGCAAATATGCACAATTTTTAATTTAGGGTTGAGACATAAATAACTTAGGTTATAAACTTTAGACTATGGTTTTATTTCATGTTAATAAACACAAAATACACATTAGACTAAAAATATTTAATTTAAGCTTAGTGCATTGTAAAATGGGACCCTAAATAATAATAAAAGGACTTAAGTTTTTTAACTAAAGGTTTCATCATATTAATGAATAAGATAAAACTTTAGGATAAAATATCTAAGATAAGTTTTATGACAATAGGGACCTGCATTTGTTAGATCAAGCCAATAAAATAGACTAGAAGATCATGGATCATATAAGGACCAAGCATAAGATTTTGCAATAAGGTTTGGTCAAATGTTAAGAAACATGAATAAATACTATTTATAGTCTATGGTGTTCAAAATTTCTCCCACACAAATTTATACTTGGTTAGAAGGGTCTCAGGTCAAAACATGGCTTCAAATAGATCCAATTAATATTACAACATGGAGAAAAACATGTTCACTTATCTAAGTGAGATTGGTTCTTGAACTTGAATTTGATGGTTTCATGAATGTCAATGATGGCATCATGGGTGTCAAATTATGGGTGTGAGAATGTCAAATTTAATTCCTATTAATAGTAGGTACCATAAGAACTTTGAATTGATACACGCTATTTGATAGATTTAACCTGAGCAATTGTGGGCCATCAATTATGATCTAGGTAGTTGGATGTAATTGGGTCCTACAGTCATAAAGGATTTAAGTGGGCTTGAGACCATTTAGAATTTAGACCATAATTCCTTAACATAGTTTCTTAAATCATAATAAAATGAAGATGCTTCAAATAATTAAAGTCATAACATAAGTTTTATCCTAAGGTTTTATCATATTGATAAATATGATAAAACTTTAGGGTAAAACCTAGGCTAGGTCTATGTTATAATAAAAAGGGACCCATTTTGATCCATGATGATTTCACTCCATTCAATCAAATTCACCCAATTAAGTGTGGACCATTGATCTTGAAAACAACCACATAGTTTAAGTCAAGGCTTAGAAATATATGAGACTTAGGATAAAGTCTTAAGACTAAGGTCATGTTTATGTTAATAAACATGAATGAGACCTTACGATTAAGATATTAGTCTAAGTTAGCAACAAGAGAGACCATGTAAATAATAAAGTAGGACCAAGTTAGGAACATAATGAAAGGACCCTACAAACATTAACATTAGACCTTGCTAAAATAAAAGGGGATAAAGGCTTCAAGATATGAAAGAGACCTAGTATATAATTTTTAGACAAAGTTTTGGTCAAATGTTTAAAAACATGACTAAGAATTAGTATAAGGAATTAACTAAGTCCATAGCATATTAAAAAGTTCCCACATACTTTTATTCCCACCAAATTTTAATTCAAATGAAGGCCTAAGCTAGGGTTTTTGAATGATAGTTTTAGGAAGATTGAACATGGATTTAATTTGACTTATAACAAACCAAATGCAAGTAAAAGGTTAGATTAAGATATAATAATTAAAATCATGAAACCTAGACATTTTTGCCTTTAATGGACATCTGTTAGACCTGTAACCTAAAACAAGAAGATTCAAGGTGAGAAAAATTTAGACAAAGTTAAAATAGAGCCATCAACAAGCAAACCAACTAGAACATGGTGTGGATGGTGAATACTATGAAAACATGGTAATGATGTTCTAATCAAATGGATTTTCAATTTTAAAGTATAAATTTACATAATTTTAGCACAAGGGTCCCTAATTTTTAGAAATGAGGATATTTTGACCTCAACAAATGGTGACTTATGGGAGAAACATAGTAATATGTTAGAATTTAGAGACTTTGGTTCAGACAAATAACTAGATTATATATTCCACTTGACCAATAGCCTTATCAAGATAAATTTATGGTTAAAACAAGCCTTATACCTATATAATTATGATCCAACATCAAAACCTAGCCATATTGTGTGTGTGCTTTGATTCCACTTACTATTTACCATGGGATTTAGGGAATAACTTCTAAGTTTCATATCTTTAACTATTAACATTGACCTTTTTCATGTTTAAATATCCATTAAGAATCATACTTTATTTTAGGAAGGCTTGGGCAATGCTCTACTACCAATCAAGTGTCCATATCCTTGACAAAGATACCTCTGGCTCCACTTAAGGCATCACTCCTTTGTTAGCCAAGCATCCATATCCCCATTGGAGATTACCAAAATCACCTTTGCTTGGAAATCTTTTGATTTTGTAATCAACTCTTTTTTTTTTGTATTTTTTAGGCCATTTTGGCTTTCTAAGAAAGGTTGGGAACCAAGTTTATCTAGGTTTAAGGATTTGGTCTAATATTTAATCCTTAGAAATGACCTATGGTTACAACCTTCTTTCCAAACAAGGATATTTGTTAAGTGAAAAGATGACTATGTTCTAATAATTTAAGCTTTCATCTTATATGTGAAATTATCCCTAAAACTAATTTCAAATAAAAACTATGCTTAAGTTCTTATGGAACAATTAACTTATCTATTGGTCTTTATAAATTTCTCTAAACTATATCATTAATCTTATATTTTAGATCCATGATCAATATTTGCTTAAGATTTATACCTATATTCCTAAAATGTGGATTTCTTAAGCAATTAGGATGAACTCTAAGTTGAGGTTTGTCCAAAAGGTCTTATTAGGAGCAAGGAATGAAGCATAGAAAGCAAATACATAGAAAAAAAGAAAAGAAAGGAAAATAAAACAAATATATACAAGCATATGTACAAATAAGGGATAGGAAGGAAATAACATAAATGAACTAACATAGCATACCTACACTAACTCTAACTATTCTTACAATTTACTCCATGAATACATCAAGGGGAGAAGTAGAAAAATAATGATTAAGGTACTATCCATTGGTGGGCAGTGCAAATTCTACTCCTTATAGGTCTTTCAATTTGAAGGTGTTATTTCCAAGTGTCTCATCATTATGATAGGGACCTATTCATAAGGGTGTGAACTTCCCATATTTACCCTTAGGATTATATGTATTGTCCCAAAAAAAACTAAGTCCCCTTATCTAAACACCTTAGTCTTTGATCACTTATCAAACCACGTTTTCATCATGGTTTGGTGCCTGATAAAGTTGGCAAAATCCTCTTCTCATGTACCCTCCATTTGAATAATGTCCATCAGTCTTGAATTTGCAAGTTCCTGATCTTCCTCTATATATTCCTACATGAAATTATATGTTGGTAACTTAAGAGTGATGGGGAAGATGGGTTCTTGTCCATGAACCAACAATAATGGTTATGCCTTAAGAGCTTTCTTGATTCTTGTTTTCTCTACCCATAGTGCATATTTGAGAAGTTTGTGTCATATTTTAGGCTTGTTTGTTATAGACTTCTTTATTGCCTTTATAAATTTCTTATTAGTCAACTCAGATACTCCATTACCTTGAGGATAATGGTTGGATGAGAACTTGAGAATGATTTTATTATCATATTCCCATCTTCACATCTTTATGGATATAAAGGCTAATTCATTATCACATACTAGAGAGACCAGTATTCTAAACCTAGTACATATGTTTTCCTCTTTAAAATTAATCACTTCTTCAGTTCTACACTCCTTAGTGGCCATTACCTTCATCCATCTAGTGTAGTAATTAGTGGTAGTAAAACTTATTTGTGATCTTATTTTGAATTGGGGTTGATTACCCCCATGAGATATATTCCTCATTGAGCAAAAGGTTTATCTACCATAACTATCTATAGCGGCACGCCTGCTTTGGGATCCTTTGTGCTAAAGACTTAACATAAATGGCATTATCTTACATGATTATGGGAATCCTTAAAGATTTTGGGCTAGTAGTAACCAAATCTAAGGATTTTTTGAATTATTGTCCTTTCAGATGGATGTCCACTTCTTAGCTTCTCATGATCTCAATTGCTTCTTCTTTAGATACACACCTCAATTAAATGCCATTGAAGTTTTTTCTATACCATAATTAATTAGGTAGTGGGATGCCTTAAGTGTTATGCCTCTTCTTTTTTCCCTCATTAACCCTATAGGATAAGTTCCATTGATTAGTAGATGGACAATAGGATCATACCAATCATTGGACTAAAAACTTTCTTGCTCAACCTGTATGACATTTAACTTGGTGTTAACGTTAGTAATCATTTGAATCAGACCTTAGCATCTTACCAATATTGAAATCTTTAGTTCAATTTCATATTATTGTAGCACAGATATCCACTTACCTCTTCTTTCTCCTAGCTCATTTTAACTTATCATGAGCTTTGTGGCAAGGCTAGGTAAGATAACATGCACCTTATTCCTAAGAATGTAGTGCCTAAATTTCTTCAATGACTTTACTAATGCACATGCTTATTTTTTAACTAAATATTAATTTAAATCAGAATTTTTAAAGTTTATGCTTATGAAAGCAATTATATGGTCACATCCATCAATTTTTTGAGTTAATACTAAAACAATAGTATGATTAAAAGAAAAGGAGTAAAGATAAAAATCTTTAGAGAAATTTAGACTTATCAGGATTAGAGCTTGACCAATTGCTTCCTTGATGTCCTTGAAGGCATTCTTATATTCATCATTCCATGAGATTTTTTCATCCTTTTTAGCATGTCATTCAGTGGTTTGATAATTTATATAAAGCCAAACATAAACTTTATTACAAAGTTAATTTTACCAAAGACTAATATTAGTTATTTACCACTATTAGGAGGCTCTATTTATGATATAGCATCTACTCTATCTAGATCTATAGAGATTACCTATTTAGTAATGACACGGCCTAAAAGCTTTTCCTCAATAACATAAAAAATAATTTTATTTAGGCTGAGAGAAATCTTATACCTTCTACACCTTTTAAATACCTATTATAAATGCATGATGTGGTCCTCCCTATTTTAAGAAAAAATAGTTAGATCATCATGTATATAATAATGCATTTACCTACCAAACCTTGGAAAGCATGATGCATGGCTCTTTGTAACATTACCCTTATGTTTATCAACCCAAATGGCATTCTTTTATAAGTAGATGTACCACACTTGGTAGTGAAAGCAATCTTCATCCTATCCTCTTGATTTACCAACACCTAGTTATACCTTGAAAATCCATCAAGAAAGGACATCATAGTAAAACCAAAAATGATTTGTGTAACTTGATCTAGAGAAGGCAAAGGATAGTTTTTTTTTTTTAGATTGTCTATTAAGATTCTTAAAATTAATGCATAGTCTTATTTCAACATTATTTTTCCTAACTAGGACCAAATTGGTGACCTGAGCAGCGTGCCTAATGGGAAATAAAATATTAACATCTAACAAATTTTAACTTCTTTATAAATCATAAGTTCTAAAATAGGGTTGATATGCCTCTCATTTTGTCTGAAATGTTTGTAGTTTTCCTTCAAGGGTATGGTATGGGTGATGAATTTTGGATCAAAAATCTTCAAATCATCACAAGACCATGAAATTATGTCCTTATAGTTTGTAAACAAGTCTTTGGCCCTCTTATTTTCAATGTTTATATATGTTGTGCTAATTTTAACTAGTTGAGGATGATCTTGAAGTCTAAGATTAATTAGCTTATAATCCTTCCCATTTGCCTTGGGAATCCTAGTGTTCTCAGCTAGCTTATCCTGATCAAATAACCTCTCCAAGCCAATCATGCCTTTTATAATTTTGTTGTAATTTATTTGAATGACTTTATTATCAAATATTTCATCCTCTTTAATAGTATTTTCATTGGCCTCATATAAAACATGGTCCAAAATGCTCCTAAGTTGGTTATGAAATACAAGATTTATTGGTCATCACTAAGAACTTGTAGATGATTTACATTATCTAGGATCAAAGGGCATAGAACCAACTCAATGCTAAAGTTTTGAGAGTCATGGTTTGGTATAAGATTAGTTGTAGCTGAGGAAAGCTCATCAACAACCTTGTTATCTTCCCTAGGTATGAAAACAATGTTGAAATCATTAAAATATTCTATCAAATCTCAGACACTAAACTTATATATCTTGAGATAAGACAATTTAGATTGATATTTACTCCTTACCTAATTGACTACAAGTTTTGAGTCACCATGAACCAAGATTTATTTAAACTTATGTTTAATAACAAATTATAATCCTAGAATCAAGGATTCATATTTTGAAAGATTATTGGTACAAGGAAACTGAAGTCTATAAGTATATTATAGTTCTTTTCCAAAATGATTGGTAATAACAAATTCTACTCCAAGTCTAGACTTACACCTAGGACCATCAAAATATAGTTTCTAAATTATACACAAAGCATGAGAATTATTAGGTCTATGTACCTTAGAAGTTTTGAGAGTATACACTATTAATTTAGAATCCATCATGTCGATCTCATCAGAGTCCAACATGTTAACCCTTTCATTCACAACATTATATTATGTGATCATGTACTACATCTAAGGCGCTATTTCCACTTTGATCTGTTTAGGACTCCTTTCCATGGTAGCCATAAATGTGAATAGTCAATGGATATATATCTAATTAGGACCTTTGTCCATTCTCTACTTAACAATAACCCATAAGCATCAGGTATGTCTACCACCTAGATATCAACAAATTGTTGGACTATAGGCTTAGATGCAAGCTACATATGACATTTGATAATTCCATAATTATGTTGACTCTAGAATTATCTAATTGAGTTAAAACTATGTTAGATTTAACATGATTCAAGCCAAGCTATTTACAAATTCTTGTTGGCATAATGTTTGTGGATGAACCAAAATCTAATAAAAAATTATGTAAATTCTTACCAAACATTTTGACAATAAGTAGGAAAGGTGGGGATTATATTTTAGCTTTATACATAATAACATTGGTGTTGTCAATTTTGGGTGGCCTATCAAGTTTTTTAGACAAGGACTCCAACAACAAGTCTCTTTGCTCAGTGATCTATGTTAATTCATGAAATGTAATATTAGCCTTAATTTTCTTCATGTCTTCCACAATATTATACACAATTTTATTAGAAGAATTAAATGCATTAGTACTATACTTGGAATTACTTCTCTTTGGAGACTTTGGGTTATTATTTGAAGTAGTATATGGAGGAGTGCTGAAGTTATTAGGGGGAGTTAAAGTAGTCAAAGGCTAATTCTACTCCCTATTCTTTAGAGGTTAGGTTTTCTTTAGGAACTAATAGAAAGCATATACTTCTATAATAACATCATCAGGATTATTGTCTTGTTAGAAAGGGAAATCAAACATCTCTACCATAAAGGCTTGGTTAGAAAATTTAGATCTTGATGTACCTACACCATTATGTTTATTAGGAACTACTTCAAATGTATCCAAATATTCTTTAAAGGCCTCAAAAGCTTTACAAAATTCAATGCAATCTATCTCATCATGCCTAGAAGTGTAATGTACTCTATAATAATTAGGCAAAGTAATATCAATAAAATTTATATCCATTGTTTTCTTGTCAAAAGATGGCTCATTATTCTTATTGTTGTTTTAATTGTCATTATGTAATCTATTATTAGGCCTATTAAACCTTTGGAAAGAAAATTTCCTACCCAAACTCTCTCGAGTATTACCAACATGTTCTGTAGTTAAATAAAATTAGTGCTTAAATTTTGGACCATTTTTAAGATAGAGTCATTTTCATTTTTAGATGTCTCAAAATTATGAACCTAATTATTATTAGTACCAGTGGTTGGTACTAAGGATTTTTGATAATTTGGATTAAATTAAGTTTTAGTAGTGTTTAAGAATCCTGAGTTCTAGGTAAGATTAGCATGACTTAAGGGTAATTAGTTCAAAATTGGGAATTAGTTCAAAGAAGGTATGTTATAGTTGTTATTTGGAAAGACATTCAAGGTAGGAAAATGTGGGTTGACATTGGGAATTGAGTACACCATTTTAACTTAGGGTTACATATGATCATTTATGATCACTGATTCAGAATAAGCTAGGTTTAGAGTATTTATAGGTCTAACTACCCTCTTTATGAAAATAAAGGTCATAGGATCTAAAGCATCCTTATAGATTTCAAGAGCCAAAGCATCATTAGGCTTGTGAGGATATATGGTCTAGCTATAAATATTTTGGAACTTAAAATTAAATTATCTTATAGGTTCATTTTCTCCCCTTTTAATTGTGGTGAATCTTTAGTACAAGACATAAGGACTAATACTTTTTCCAAATTAGTGGATTAAGACATTGTTAAAGTGGTCCCAATTATTAATATAATTTCTAGGTAGATTAAAAAACCATTCATAAGTAGCATCCTTAAAGTAAAAGGAAATAACCTACATGTTATGTCCTCATGGACTACATTTAGAAATCTTAATGCAACTTTGAATGACTTAATATGCTCCTATGTAGTTACAATACTAGTAGGACTAAATATTGGAAAATATTTCTCAAGGTTATAAGGAAGGTTATGTAACACACCTGGTGCATTGATAAAATAACCACCCAGCCAAGCCATACCTTGATTGGGGTTCAATATGTGAGCACCCTGAATTAGTAAAGTTGGCAAAGACTTTGAAATCCTACGCTTACCTTTATCCTATCTAGCACTTCTATGGATTTCTAATTCAAGCAGAGGTCTTGTTCTAGTTCATGGTAGTTCCATCTTGAGAATTTTGAATCCTATTTGAAATGTAATTTATCAAATTAATATTTATAGAGAACAATGAATAGAAATGCACATTAAATAAATTTTGCAAAGATTCATACAAAGAATGATAAAAGAAGGCAATATTTAATTGAATTAGGTCAAATATGTATCCAAATATGTAATTAAGATCAACCTTTACATGTTTTAAGCATAGATGAACTCAATTGAGCAAAATATCTAAGAATCTTTTATCAAAACAACTATCACTAAACTCAAACCTTTTGGGTTCATAATTCTAAAGCTATCTTTATCGTAATCTAGTATATATTTTTAAAGAATGTCAATATTTGTACAAATAAGCACAAAGATGAGTTTAAAACCATGAAGATCACCAATATTTACATGATTATGCTAAAATAAACATAGATACACAAATAATAGAGTAATCTTTTATCAAAATTATCAAAAACTAGTAAAGATACTACAAATTTGAAAAGAATGGCCCTCCTTCTAGTGCTAGTGAAGTGTTAGGGTGTGGAGCTAAAAGCTTCACCAAGGAGCATACTTCAACAGGTTCGGGTCTACACAGACACTGGCATCGGTCAGGAGCGACTGACGTCAGTCAGGAGCAGTTACAGAAATGCTGACATCGACAAAGGATCGGCCGACGGCGGTCACAGGCAAGCAACAAGAACCAACGTCGGTTACCTATGCATCTAGAAAGCTATTTCCAAGGACAGAAGCGTGTGTTTGCATGATGAGTTTGAGTTGTAGTCTTAAGCTCACATCTCTATTATTAGTAATATTATTTTTAGAGCCCTTGTTCAAGTGGCTTAACTGTTTGTTGGATGTGCATGCTCAAGTCTCCTAATTCTATATGTAGAATTAGATCTTCCTAGCTTATTGTAGTTATTGTGGATTATTGTTGTAATTCATTGTATGTTGAAGAACAGTACAGACTTGAATCAATCCAGGCTTGTTGGAGTTGATTGTTTTTGAGAGAGAGAGCTCTTGAGGAATAGAGATCTATTGAGAGATCTATACATATAGGAGAGGTGTGGAAGAAAGAAATTTCTTCAATTGTATTCCTTTTGTAAAGAGTTTGTTAATACAAGTTTTCAGGGTGGTTTCTTGTATCTCTTGTTCTTGCTATTATCTCATTTAGTTACTTGTCTATCTGATTTAATTCCACATTTATTGCTTTTGCAAGTGTAATCTATTGTTGGTTGATCCCCATCAAGTGGTATCAGAGCCTTAGTTGTAGGTTCAAGAGCTGATACCAACCAATGGTATCAGAGCTTAGGTTCACTAACAGGTGGTTCAAATCTGTGTAGTGTGTATTGATTATAGGTTCTCATAGGGGTTTCTGCAGGGATTTCTATTTGAGTGGGAGAATCAATGGCAAATGAAAGTAAATTGAGAATGGAAAAGTTCAATGGCAAAAATTACCAACACTAGAGAATGTAGATAGAGGATTATCTGTATCAAAAAGATCTCTACTTACCGTTAGGTGGGGTTGCAAAGAAGCCCAAAGACATGGAGGATGAAGAATGGGAAGTTCTTGACAGAAAGGCTCTGGGGTCTATAAGACTAAGTCTAGTATCCGCTGTGATATCTAATTTATAATAGGCAAAGTCTACGGTAGAGTTGATGACTACATTAGCAAATTTGTATGAAAAACCCTCAGCTTATAATAAGGTATATCTTATGAAGCATTTATTTAATTTGCATATGAATTAAGGTGGATCTATTTCTACTCATCTGAATGATTTCAATGGAATTGTGAATCAATTAAGTTCAATGAATATAGTGTTTGATGATGAAATAAAAGCTCTTTTAATATTATGTTCTTTGCTTGAAAGCTGGCATGGCTTAGTAATGGTAGTAAGTAATACTACATCTGCATCAAATATTTTGAAAGTAGAGGATGTTGTTAGTGTTATCTTGAATGAGGAAATTTGTAGGAAAAGCAAAGAAGAGACATCTGGGAATGCTTTAAGTTTTGAGAGCAGGGGAAGGCAGAAAGAGAAGAGCAAGAAAGGCAGATCAAGATCCAAATCTAAGGGGAAAGGCATATCTAAATCCAGAAATGGCAGAAGGCCACAATGCTGGAATTGTGGAAAGATGGGGCATATAAGCAGAGATTGTTTGTCAAAGCCTAAGGAGGACAATCAGCATGAAGGAAAGGAAGAAGCCAAGGTTGCAGGTATTGCACAAGATGCTTTAATTTTCTCTCTGCATAATAATATAGAATCTTGGGTGTTAGATTTTGGTGCATCTTTTCATGCTACCCCTAACAGGGAATATTTTAGTGACTATATCCATGGAGATTTTGGAATAGTGTATCTAGGGGATGATGAGCCCTATAAAATAATTGGCAAAGGTAAAGTGCAGTTGAAGATGCAGAATAGCAACACATGGGTGTTGAGAGATGTGATGCATGTTCCTAGCTTGAAGAGAAATTTGATTTCTATAGGAAAGTTAGGGGATGAGGGTTGTACAGTAACTCTCATAGCAGAATCTTGGAAGGTGACCAAGGGTGCACTTGTTATGGCCAAAGGTAAGAGAGAAGGTACTCTCTATTTGTGTAATTGTGTTACTAACAAATTTCCTTCTGTATTATCTACTTCAGATGTGGATGCTAAATTGTGGCACTCAAGGCTTGGCCACATGAGTGAGAAGGGGATGTCAATTCTTAAGTCCAAAGGTATGCTTTCAGATTTAAAAGGCATAGATCTAGAGTTTTGTGAGCACCATGTATTTGGAAAATAGAAAAGCGTTAGTTTTCTCAAGACTGGGTCTACTAAGAAGAGGCATAAGTTGTAGCTTGTTCACACAGACGTGTGGGGACTGACTCAGGTTGCTTCCATTAGAGGATCACAGTACTATGTATCTTTCATAGATGATGCTATAAGGAAGGTATGGATCTATTGTATTAAAAGAAAATCTGATGTATTTGAGACTTTTATGATTTGGAAAGCTATGGTAGAGAATGAAACAAGTAAAAGATTGAAGTGCCCAAGATCTGACAATAGTGGTGAGTTCTGCAGTCATAAGTTCAAAGATTATTGTTATATGCATGGAATTCATAGGCAAAGGATGGTTCCAAGGACACCTCAGTAGAATGGAATTGTTGAAAGGATGAACAGGACAATAATGGAGCGTGCAAGATGTATGAGATTGCATGCTGGTTTGCCCTTACAGTTTTGGGCACAAGCTGTTGACACTGCAATATACCTGATTAATAGAGGACCCTCTACAGCTCTGGATGGTGGTATTCTAGAAGAGGCATGGACAGGTAAAAAGGTTGATCTCTCATATCTCAAAGTTTTTGGCTATGAAGCCTTTGTGCACATAGATAAAGAAAATAGAAAGAAGCTTGATGCTAAGTCTATGAGGTGCACATTTATTGGCTATGGCTCAGATGATTTTGGTTATAGATTGTGGAATCTAGAAACTAACAAGGTAATCAAGAGCCGTGATGTTGTTTTCAATGAAAGAGTGATGTATTGTGATCAGCTAAGGAAGCTAAATCAATCTAAGCAGAGCAATGGTGAATTGGACGAGGTGAAAGTCCAAGATGAGCTCACAGAAAAAAGAAATAATCACTTGTAGAAAAACACAGAGACCGACGTCGGCAAGTTAGGAACCGGTGTCGGCAGTAAAAAAACTGGCGTCGGCTGTACAGAGACCGACGTCAGTAGGACATGCACTGAGGTCAGTCAGGCAAAACTGACGTCGGCCAGTAACAGGTCTGGAAATGACCGAGGTCGGTCACTGTCAGAGAATTTGGGTGGACAGCGTGTTGTAAAGGAGTCTCAGACACCCATCAGGAGGTCAGAAAGGGTGAGTAAGCCTCCAATTAGATATTCTCCTTCTTTATTTTATTTATAGCTAATTGATGGTGGAGAACCAGAGAGTTTTGAAGAAGCAATATAGGTGGAGTCCAAGAGTCAGTGGGAGCGTGGCATGGTTGAGGAGTTGGAGTCCTTAAGAGAGAACCAAACATGGGATTTGGTTGAATTGCTAGCAGGTAAGAGAACACTCAAGAACAGATGGACCTACAGGTTGAAAGAAGGCGAGAATGGACAAATGAGATATAAGGCTAGATTGGTGGTAAAAGGATTTGCACAAAAGCCAGGTATTGACTTTGGTGAGATTTTTTCTCCTATTGTTAAAATGACTTCTATAAGGGTTGTATTGTCTTTGGTTGCTTTTGAGGATTTGCATCTTAAGCAGCTAGATGTTAAGACATCATTTCTTCATGGAGACTTGGATGAGGAAATTTATATGGAATAGCTAGAAGGATTTGAGGTCAAGGGTAAGGAGAAGTTTGTGTGCAGATTGAAGAAAAGCTTGTATGGCCTCAAGCAAGCTCCTAGGCAATGGTACTTAAAAATTTTCAGGTTTATGACTGAGCATGGCTACAATAGGTGTCAATCTGACAATTGCATGTATTTTAAGAGATTTGATAATGATAGATATATTATTATATTGTTGTATGTAGATGATATGTTGGTTGTAGGATCACACATGCAGGATATCTCTGAGCTTAAGGTGAAATTAGCTAAAACGTTTGCTATGAAGGATTTGGGAGCAGCAAAGAAAATCCTTGGCATGAGCATTAAGAGAGACAGGAAAAATCACAGGTTGATATTATCTCAAGAAGATTATGTGGACAAGGTGTTGAAACGGTTTAATATGCAGGATGCTAAACTGGTAAGCACACCTTTGGTTGGACATTTTAAGTTGAGTAAAGAACAATGTCCTAATTCATATGATGAGGTAGAGTACATGAGTAAGGTTCCATATTCTTCTGCAGTAGGGAGTTTGATGTATGCAATGGTGTGTACTAGACTGGATATTGCCCAAGCAGTGGGAGTGGTAAGTAAGTATATGGCCAATCCAGGTAAGGAACATTGGAAATCAGTTTAGTGGATCCTTAGATATCTGAGAGGAACCAGTAGTAGGCACTTGTGCTATGGAGGTTCAGATACTTCTGTACATGGTTATGTAGATTCAGATATGGTAGGTGATTTGGATGGCAGGAGGAGCACTACAGGTTATGTTTTCACTGTAGGTGGAATGGTGGTTAGCTAGATATCTAAGTTGCAGAAGGTTGTTGCCTTGTCAACTACAAAAGCAAAGTATATTGCAGCCACTAAGGCTAGCAAAGAGATGATATGGATGACACGATTCATGGATGAGCTTGGTAGGGAGCATGAGAGTTGTAGATTGTATAGTGACAGTCAGAGTGCAATCCATTTGGCTTAGAATTCAGCCTTTCATTCAAGAACAAAGCACATACAGCTAAGGTATCACTTCATACGATAGGTATTGGAAGATGGTGAGTTGAAGCTGGAGAAGATCCATACAGATAAGAATCCTGCTGATATGTTAACCAAGCCAGTTACAAAGGAGAAGTTGAATCTTCATTCAACTTCTATTGGTCTTCATGATTGAGTTGAAGATGGAGGAGCTAAAAGATGTTGCTGTACAGGTACTGGTGCAGTTGTTTATCTCCAAGTGGGAGATTATTAGGGTGTGGAGCTAAAAGCTTCACCAAGGAGCATACTTTAATAGGTTCAGGTCTACACAGACACCGGCGTCAGTCAAGAGTGATCGACGTCGGTCAGGAGCAGTTGTAGAAATGTCGACGTCAGTAGAGGATCGGCCGATGGCGGTCACAGGCAAGCAGCAGGAACCGACATCAGTTACCTGTGCATCCAAAAAGCTATTTCTGAGGATAGAAATGAGTGTTTGCATGATGAGTTTGAGTTGTAGTCTTAAGCTCACATATCTATTATTAGTAATATTATTTTTAGAGCCCTTGTTCAAGTGGCTTAACTATTTGTTGGATGTGCATGCTCAAGTCTCCTAATTCTATATGTAGAATTAGATCTTCCTAGCTTATTGTAGTTATTGTGGATTATCGTTGTAATTCATTGTATGTTGAAGAATAGTACATAATTGAATCAATCCAAGCTTGTTGGAGTTGATTATTCTTGAGAGAGAGAGCTCTTGAGGAATAGAGATCTATTGAGAGATCTATACATCTAGGAGAGGTGTGGAAGAAAGAAGTTTCTTCAATTGTAATCCTTTTGTAAAGAGTTTGCTAATACAAGTTTTTAGGGTGGTTTCTTGTATCTCTTATTCTTGCTATTATCTCATTCAGTTACTTGTCTATCTGATTTAATTTCGCATTTATTGCTTTCACAAGTGTAATCTATTGTTGGTTGATCCCCAACATGAAGCTGACCTGATTGATGCTTAATATGTAACACAAAGTTATTATAGTGTTTAAGAAGAACTTATAATTTTAGAATTCAAATAATTTAGAGAATTAGTTACAGTTTGTGATAATCTTAGTATTTGTGGTGGAATGGAGGTAGAATAAATGACTATTTCACAATATTTATATTAATTGGTGGTTAGGAGCCATGGTGGCCTATAAATATTTGTAAATAAGAAGAGGATATATTCTAATTAAGATCAATAATTCTCAATTGTAAGTCTAAACTAAACTAATATGGACATATACAATGAAGTTTTAATCTAAAGTGAATTGGTTAAAAAGAAGCAAAAGGAAGGGTAGGGTAGAGAAAAAAGATGTGACTAATATTTATTTAATACATCATGACAAAGTTTACATGTTTCCTAAGTGTGCACTTAATCTCAAATCACAACATTTATCAAGAAAACTTCTAAAGAAGATAAGTAACATTGAAAATAAGAACTAAGATTACTTTAAATATTTCCTCCATTAAGTAGATAGATGATGCACATCTACAAATGTAGAGAAAATAAAATGAATAAAACTAAATAACCTTTAATTATGCTATCATTAACACAAGTTAACAATTTTTAATTAAAATTTACACACCAAGAATTCATCAAAATAATTCAAATTTAAAATTTAGAATAGATAATTGAGAGAGAAGCCATGCAACCATTCACACAAACAAAATGAGATAATATTTTCAGAATTCTCTACTTGCATTAGTTGCTTAAATTTTACACTAGTTTTTACCTCAAAAAAACCCTTATATTTAAAAATGAAAATTCTCCTTTTATGAGAAACAAGGTAGCATGTCATTCGCTCATATCTACTTAAAGTGTAAGGATAGTTGTCCATTCTATAAAAGTTTCTAGAATACACTAAACCTCTCCAAGTGGACTGACCTATAGGTAATGTGCTTTTACAAATTACACATGCATTTAAAAAAGAATATTCTATTTAAATTTTTTACAAAACTACTACAAAGAGAATATTCTTGACTACCTTTTTCTTTGAGGCCCTTATGTTGATGAAGTCCCCTGTTGTTGTTATCTAGCCTATATGATTGTTAACATATAATGTTTTTCACTGATAAATTAAAGATCCACCAATGGATTTAATAAAATATCATTTCCATGATCCTTTAAGTCTTTAAGGTTATTTTCAATTTATTTAATGTCTCATTTTATGCCTATCTCCCATTTTATCCTCAAATGATAGAAGTAGTCCCATGACTTTCTTGTTGCCATCTATTTTCTAGTTTTACCCTTGGTTTCTTACTTCTTTCATAAACTAAAAGGTCCTATGTTTGAAATATTCATCAATTATGATACCTATTGAGTTGAGGGCTATGGGCTCCATTATCAAGTTGTCTAAGATATGAGAATTTATATCTTCTAGCTGCTTGAAGTCCTTGGCAAGGTCATCCATTCTTTTAGATCAGCTATCCAAGGCCTCAATCTTGTCAACTAATATGACCATGGCCATATTCAAATGTGACCTACTGATAGTTTTAAAATTTGGGATTATATTCTTGGATAAGGCCTTAATCAAGTCTTTCACCTAAAGATTTACAACTTGCCATTGGATAACTTGGCTTGTTGCTTTAGAGATTTGTTTCTCTATTTCTCCTCATCTAGTATTTACTACTTTTAAATAGATGAATAGGTTAGTCATGGTATCTTTAACCTTATTGAATCTAACCTCATGAATTGATAAGATAAAAAATTATTTCAAATTCTTGTTCTCTTGATATATTCCCTTGATCATTCTTTGCAATTGATCACTTTGAGCCTAGGCCACTTCAAGGATATTATCTTTAAACATCTTATCTTGTTATGGATTTTTCCATGCCACTATATTTAAACCAAAAAAGGCTAACTCTTCTAAAAGGTGAACTATTCACCTTTAACCATGGATTTATTCTCAATTATTCTCTCCATGATAGCCATCTTTGGCTTGACCTAAACTCCCACTGATGTTTCTATCACTTGAGTAGGGATCTCAAATTGTGTTCCACTTGAAGTCTTAGGAGCATCCACCTATATCCCACTTGACCCTCCAAGGGTAGAAATGTGTTTTTTATTTTCTTGTTATTGTAATGTCATAATCCAATGCTTGAATTCATCATGTATATGGATGTTAACAAACTTTGTAACACCCAATGGTGGTGCATCATTGGAACCTTTTATAACTTACCATTTATGAAGTATTCTAGAATGGAAGGGCCATAAATTAGATTTTCTTCATTGAAAAAGTTGATTTCACTCCAAGGTTGACTAAAATTAAAGTTTGGCTTCTTTACTCTTGCTTAAATAAGAGACAACTCATCTTTCCTTTTGGGTTGGATTACAACTGGGACCAAGTCCATAGCTACCTCCTTTTCCTTTTCTTCCTTTGCTTCCTCCTTAGTTTTAGACTGAGGTTCTTCCATTTATACTTCTTCTTCATCTAATTCATAAGTGTTATCTAGTGTTTTTAAAGCATCATCTACTATCTCATCAACATCCAATGTAATTATATCATTTTTTTCAACTTATGACTTTGGTTCTTTAGGCTAAGTTGAAGAAGATGCCACCTCATCAGGTCTCCTCTCCTCATGTATTCTTTATTATAGCCTTTATGTAACTTGTGCTTTGGGCTATTGTGTCTCTACCTATGGCTACATGGGAGGAGGTATATAACATGGTCTTGGTAGTAAACTATATTTCTTGGGTCCCATTTACCATATATCCTTAATTGGTTTTTACTCTCTCAACAACCTAGCCTTTGGATTAATATTGAGTTTATTCAATCTTTATAATACTTTTATGAATGAAGAAGCTCTAGTGTATAAGTCATCATAGACACTAGGGTGATGATCATTGATTTGCTTATCCTTTAAATGTTTTTCAACCCCTTTATTGGGGTCCCAATGTCTCAATTCATCAATTTGTAAATTGAAGGAGGTCTTGTGCCTATAGATAGTCTCTACATGTTCCCAATTTTTGAGCATAGTCCTACAAATAGCTAAAGGAAAGGAATGGAGTAGTCCATTACTTTTTATATTAAATATATTATCTATGCCATGGAAGAATTGGTATGCCACCTCCTGCTTCAAAAAATTTATGGGTACGTGGACTGAGAACCTAAAGGGTTAACTCAGGGTTCCCTCTATATAGATTATAGTATAATCTAGATATAGCCAAATGTCCTCAATAATCTCAAAATAATTCTTTATCAAAGGGATAACCCTCATCATAGTCATCCCTGTAATGGCTTCAAATAAGGTTGGGCATACACAGTCACATATGAACTAAATATGGTCCATGTACTTAAATATATATAATTTATAACAATATTAGGAGACTATTTTTCTCCCATAAGTGACCATTATTTTATGGTGGGGATTTTAGTAATGGTTAGTAAGGCATATAAAATATAAGACATCATATAAAAGTGGTTGTCAATTTTCTTCTTTATTGTAAAGAATTGTTGCTTTAAGTAGATATTGATCATTTCTCCAAGAGGGGGAGTAATCCTTTCTCAACCATGAAATATAAAAAAGGGACCCAAATTTTACTAACAAAGGTGGTTGAGGGACTTTTAAATAATCTATTCAAAAATTTAATTATCATTCTACTATCAGCCCTAAATTGGGTGATTGGGATTCTTCCATTGAGGTCAAAGATTACATAGGTTCCTGAATAAAACCATGGGGCATGGATGGTTTTTAGATCATTCTTACTAGGCCATTCTTTGTTTATGGGTACATCCACTAGAGGCTTGGGTATATTATATTAATTTTTGAAGGTAATAGGGGAGATACAAATAATTATTTCAAAACTTTGCTCATGTACTATCATATATTGATCAATTTTATAATCCTTAAAACTAGGATCAATAACATCAATGCAATATAGTACCTCTGGTTTTGCTACTGCATAGTGAAGACGTGTCATTTGAATGGTGAAAATTTTATCATATCTCTAGCTTACTGATGTAATATTTTCATCCTCTTTTATAATCATTGGTAGTTCCTTAATGGTCTAGAAAAGGTTAGACCAATTGTTATCTCTAGTGTTCAAGGCTATAGCATCATATTCAATATCTTTGAATACTCTCCCTTCTGAATCTATAGTGAAATAGATCTTTTTGTCCTCTTAGTGTTGTTTTTGAGCCACCATGACTATGATTTTATGTAAATTTCTCACTAGTGGACTATAGTTCACCCCTAAATTAGTTTGAACTTACTCAAATGACAATTAGACTCTTTCAAACTCAATTATGATTAATTTGTGATTGAATTAAGCCTTTATAGATGCTATGGTTTTTATACAAGTCCTATCAATATTTAATGATGATGGATTTTGTAATTAAGTGAGTTTGTGCCTTAAATTAGATTTTTACCTTTGAATTTATACATTTTCCTTTTTATACCCATAAGATCTTCAACTTTGTCACTTTCTACCAATGTGGCATCATCATGGCACTTATGTGGAATTTTCACATCAAGCTACTCATTAATATTAAAAAATTGATCTTTGCCTTTTGAAAAAACCTATTTTATCTCACTCTATTGGATCATTATTAAAAAATCAATCTAATTCATTGATCTCAATCCTAATAGTTGCACACCATTGGTCATTATATATACTTGGCTTTAGGATTATGCCACTTGGAAACCCCATAGGCCTCTCAAGTTATTTCTCCTATCAACCTTTTTAGTTACCATTATTTCACTACTTGGTGATTTTATGATTTCTCAAAGCTTAGTTAAAACCTTAACTCGACCTCTCTTTGTCAGATCAATCTCATTCATGTTAATGAGAGCCATAGATCTTGCGAAGATGCACAATGTTTAAGTTACGGTTGAGACATAAACAACATAGGTTACAAAATTTAGACTATGGTTTTATTTTGTGTTAATAAACATGAAATAAACCTTAGGCTAAAATATTTAAGCTAAGCTTAGTGCATAGTAAAAGGGGACCCTGAATAATAAAAAAGACATAATGTAAGTTTTTTAACAAAAGGTTTTATCATATTAATTAATATGATAAAAGTTTAAGATAAAATATCTAATCTATGTTTTATGACAATAGGGTCTTGCATTTATTAGATCAATAAATAAAATATACCAAGATATCATGGATCATATATGGACCAAGCATAATATTTTGGACTGAGGTTTGGTCAAATGTTAAGAAAAATGACAAAATCCTAGTTACACTAAGTCTATGATGTTCAAATTTTCTCCCATGCAAATTTAGACTTTGTTAGAAGGGTCTCAGGTCAAAACATGGATTTATATAGATCTACTTAATCTTGAAATATGAAGACAAGCATGTTCATTCATCTAAGTGAGATTAGTTCTTGAACTTAAATTTGATGGTTTTGTAGAAATCAATGATGGCCTCACAGATGTCAATTAATGGTCACAATAATGTCAAATTTAATCTCATGTAATTATCTATAGGGGCCAAAGTTTAACGATCTCATGGATGTCAATGATAGCCTTATAGATGTCAAATTTAATCTTGCATAAATAGCCATAGGGACTATAATTTGATGTCCTTACAAACATCAATGATAGCCACATGAGCATAAAATTATGGGTGTGAGAATGTCAAATTTAAGTCTTATGAATAGTAGGTCCCATAGAAACTTTGAATCTATACATGTCATTTAATCAATCTTGCTTGAGTAAATGTAGGTCATTGATTATGATCCTAGTAGTTGAACATCATTGGCTCCTGTAGTCATAGATTGATTAAGTGAGATTGAGACCATTTATAATTTAGACCATAAGTATAACATAAGTGATTGTCATAGGTTATTAAAGCATAATAAAATGAATACCCTTTGAATAGTTAAATCCATAAGTTTCATCCTAAGGTTTTATTGTATTGATAAATATGACAAAAATTTAGGGTAAAACTTAGGATTTGTATTATTATTATAATAAAAAGGAACCTATTTTTATCCATGATGATTTATCTCCATTTTATCAACTTTTTTCGATTGAGTGTGGGTTGTTGATCCTACAAATAAGCACATGGTTTAAGTCAGTGCTTGGAGACATATAACACTTAAGATAAAGTCTTAAGACTAGGGTCTTGTTTATGTTAATAAACATGAATGGGGCCTTAGGATTAAGACATTAGTATAAATTATCAAAAATAGGACCATGTAAATAATAAATTAGGACCAAGCTAGGAACACAATTAAATGACCCTACAAACATTAATGTTAGACCATGCTAAAATAAAACGGGACAAAGGGCTCAGGATATGAAAGAGACCTAGTATGTAGTTTTTATACTAAGGTTTGGTTAAATGTTTAAAAATATGACTTAGACTTAGTATAAATATTTAACTAAGTCCATAAAATATTAAAAATTTGTCACATAATTTCATTCTCACCAAATTTGAATTCGAATGAGGGGTCTAAGCTAGGGTTTTTGAATGAGGGTTTCAGGTAGCTTGAACATGGATTTAATTTGACTTACAATAAACCAAATGCAATTAAAAGGTTATATTGATATATAGTCTTTAAAATAATGAAACCCAAACATTTTCTACCTTTAATGGACATCTGTTAGAACTATAATCGAAAACAAGAAGATCTAAAGCTAGAAATTTTTAGATAAGGTTAAACGAGAGCCATGAATAATTAAACAAACTAAAACATGTGAATGGTGAATAATATGTAAACATGGTAATGATGTTTTTGATCAAATGGATTTTCAACTTTAAGCTATAAATTTTCCCAATTTTGACATAAGGGTCCCCAATTTTTAGAAATGGGGGTATGTTGATCTCAACAAACTAATCAACCCCAAGGTTAAGATCCTTATGATGAAATAACTTAAGAATATTATTGAATCAAACACAATATTTCCCATCAAACACTATATAGGGGTGGAAAATCTTATACCTATAAATTAAGAAAAGGGGAGATAATTTTGTGTGTAGATTTCAGAGATCTTAATAGGGTGTCATTGAGAGATCACCACCCTCTTCCCTCCCTAGATCAGATTTTACAAAGAGACTCAATTTCATAAATTTATTTTCATACTTGATGTATACTCAAGGTATAATCATATATTGGTGAAGGATAAAGATCAATATAAAACTACCTTCACAACTAAGTGGGGTACCTATGCATATAAGAAAATTATTGTTGGACTCTCCAATGCTAGAGATACTTTGCAAAGGGAAAGGGATGTGGATTTTCAAGGAATCATTATTTAAATGGTACTTATTTATCTTTCTAATATTACTATGCTTTATAAATATCCTAAAGATCATTTGACACATTTGATATTGGTATTTGATAGGTGTAGATAATTTGGGGTCTCTTTGAACCCTAATAAGTGTATCTTTGTAGTGCATGAAGGAAGTCTTCTTGGACATGTTGTATCCAAGGTTGTTCTCTATATTTATCCTAATATAATAGAGACAATCCTTTATTTTTCCTTATCCAAATGCAAGAAGGGATTACAAATCTTTTTGGGAAAGATCAATTTCATTAAGAGGTTCATACCTAGATTTGCAAAATTGGTAAGGCCACTAACTTACATGCTCAAAAAACATCAAGAGTTCTCATGGATAAAAGAAGGTAAGAGAAGTTTTGAGGCCATAAAATAGTCCATCATTAAATATCCTACTCTAATCAACCCTAATTTTACTAAATATTTCTTTATTTATGCCTTCTCCACATGTAACACAATTTATGCCATGCTTATGCAATAAAATAGTGAAAGATTAGAGTAGCCTATTGCTTTTTTAAATAAATCATTAGAAATATATGAGGAAAATTATAAAAAAAATTAAATTCATTTTCTTTATTTAATAATATGTCTAAAAATTTTTAGACATTTCGTCTCTAACAATAAGATATTTTTTATGGTATCTTAACCTAGTGTGAAGGACTTTATCCTTAATATAGACCTAAGTGAAAAGAGGGCTGGTTGGGTGACCAAATGCAAGAAATATAAAATATAAGTTAAGGTTAAAATTTTTATTAAAGTTATGGGACTTTCTTATCACCTTGAATAATATTTTAAAGATGAAAAAGAAGTGATTTTAACAGTCCAAGATACTCAACATGTAACCACAACTATCTTTCCTTCCATCTGGACATAATACATAAAAATATTCCTCAAAATAGGAGAGTTTTCTATAGGATTATATGGTAAAAATAGGATACATTTAAATATTAAATATATCCCTTACATATTGACTAATGGATTGCTCTTAAATAAGAACATTAGAGGTATGTTTCTAAGATGTGTAGAAACTAGCCAAGTAGAAAAAATGTTAGAACAATTTCATGATGGGCCTACAAGAGACCAAATTGTAGCTAAGACTAAAACATAAAATAACATAAGAGATATTTATTTTTTCCTAATTTTTTCAAATATTCATGTGCATGGGTTAGAACATGTTTTAAGTGTGTAATGTTTGTAGATAAACATAAACTAGCTGTCATGCATTTGAAACCTATTCAAGTTGAGCAACCCTTCATGAAATGGGGTTTAAAATGATTGGAATGATTCCTCCTCCATAAATTTATAAGCATAAGTGGGTTTTTACATCCATAGATTACTTTTTCAGCTGAGAGGAGGTAGTTGAATTTAAAAAAGAAAATGAGAACTCAATTTTAGAGTTCTATGATAGCCTAGTGACTCATTTTAGGGTCCCTTCAACCATATATCAGATAATGTTTTGGATTTTAGTAGTGAAAAGGTATGTGAATTGGATATTTATCATGGAATTTATCTCAAATATTAATAAAACTACTATCCTTAGGGTAATGGACTATCAAAGCCCACCAATAATAATTTGATTAGAATCATCAAGAGAATAATGGAGGATAGTCAAAGAGGATGGCATACCAAGTTGAATACTACCTTATGGGAAGATATAATTAATCCAAAGAAGGATATTGGTCACTCTCCTTAACTCTTAATTTATGGTAGAGAATCAAGGCTACCCATTTCATTATAAATTCTAGCCTTGGAGCTTTCACATTTGTTGGATCTTATGGAGAATGATACAATGGAGGTAAGAATGAATGAGGTGAGATAGTTGGAGGAAAAAAGAGACAACTCTATACACACTATGTGGTCCAACAAAGAATAATTAAAAATATGTTTGGACAAGATATCTGTAACCAAGACCTTTTATCAAGGTGATATTAAGCTCAAGAGGGATGAAGATCATGCCAAACTAGGTAAACATTCCAAATTTGATAGTATTTGGATTGGTCCATATGTCATTAATAGTTGTAAGGAAATTAATGCTTTCCAATTGTCCAATTTTAGTGGTTAGGAGCTCCATATTTTCTTCAATGGGATGTTCCTCATGTATTAGTATTAGGAGAGTCAATCCTTTTGTACATATTTATCATTTCATTCCTCTAAGTGTTATTGCACATGCTTGATTAATTTTTGTTTTATTTTTGTTTTATCTTGTTGTTTCCTATTTTGTGTTTAATTAGTTTGTTTTGTGTCAAGCTACAAGTTTTGATAGTTTTAGAGTGTAGTCCAAATTATGATATAGCATATAGATTCTAATTTTTTGTGACCAGTAGGCTAGCAAACCCTTATGAGTCACTAAAAATGTTGGCAATTTATACTATAAAGTCCAAATGCCAACCCTTACAATAGAAAAAATTTCATGGTCATCTTAGTGTTTATTAACTATCAAGTGAAGGAAGTATGTCTCAATGTCATGTTAATGGTTTGAAGTGTCATTATTATTTTTTGATAGAATTTAAGTGGTATTGTGATTTAAAGTGCCTTGATGGAGATGTATAAGAAGTGGAAATTGGAAACTTACTATGGTTTTCTTTGATATATTTGGTATATTCAAGGTATGTGTATGTCTATGAACTTTGAAGTATGATTAAAATACATAGAAGTCATTTCAAACCTTTCAAAAGGCTATAATATACTATCTATGACATTTAGTAGTAAATATCCTTTGTGAAACTATGTAAACATTGTCTAAAAGGAATATTTTGGATTTAAAATGGATTAATTACACCTTAAAAGGCCACAAAATCATTCATAATACTTTGGAACACCTTCATATTCATGAATTTTCTTTAAGTCAAATGTTCATACTTTCAAAATATCTCCTCATGCAAGCCTAAAGCATTGTTTTGGCTTTTAATGATTTCCAGATGTAATAATATCCCATTTTTCTCTCAAAAAGGTTTATTATTTTTTTATTATTCCAAATAAATCATATTCATCCTTGTCTTTCCCTAACTTTGTGGTTCTAAACTTGAAGTATGAAGAAAAGGCAAGGTCATTTTTATGTGTTTTCATGTAAAAGTAAAGATTTATACAAACTATTCCATATAGAAGAGGTCAAAATCTTGAAGAGGATTTCATAAAAAGTGTTAAAGAAAATATTTAAAGTAAAATTATCTCATACAAGATCAAAACTGATTCCCAAACACCACCTAGTTTCCTTGATAAGATAGAGATCCCTTAAGGTTTATAGATGGTACAATCATGATAGAGAAAATAGAGATATAGAATTCTGGAAAAATAATGGGTCTTAGAGAGCTTCCATATATGGGAATTGGTTATCAATTTTTATCTCTCTCGTTTATGAACAATCCCTTACAAGTTAAGACAATCATTATGGCTTCTTCATTTAAGCAAGCAACTGGTTTTTGAGATTTTTCCTCTTCTAAGCATCATGATAGAAAATGGATGTTCATGGAGCTTGTCAAGAGTATTAGCCACCTTCCCATGATATACTTAAACTTACTTCCACATGTGTGAGGGTACATGGATGTCAAGAAGACACATTTCTAATCTATAGTCTACAAGAAAATAAAGAGAGATTAGATGGTTCATGAGAGAGAGAATATTAAGATTTGTTGAAATTTTTTTGCAAGGTTTCATTTATGTCAGATGTACTTCACTCAAATACCTCAAGGTACCTCATATTACTATGGAATAAATCAAAATACATAACCCTCAAACCTCCTCTTAGTTATAATTTATAAGATATTAAGGAAAGTTATCATTCTTTAAGGTATTTGATTATTCCAAGGTTTCCATTTTTAGAAGTATATGCTTGTCAAAGACCTCACAAATGGTATATTTTGTTAAAGAATATGTCTATGATTACCTCATGGTATTCATGACTACATTGATAGTGAATTAATTTTATTTTCACCTCCATAATGTTTCATCTTTTCACACAGTCAGTACATTACATTTCATCACCATTTCAAGCTTTCCACTCCATCACCTTTCTCATTTTCCATGATCCATTGTCATCATACCACTTTTCATCCACTTCACCTCATTATTTAACTATTTTGAGGATTAAAGAGTGTTATAAAGAATAATGTTCATTTAAATTACGTAAAAAATTAGGACCCTACTAAATAGAGATGAATAAACACCTACAGCCAAAGTAAACATAGTCAAGAACATTTCATGGAAAGTTGTAAGAAAGGAGAGACTAGAAGATATTTCATTAAAGGTCTTTATTTAAACCATCTCATAAAGTTACAATGAATATATGATAATTTTATGAATATGTGTTTGATATTATCAAGACCACTTTCTTCCATAGTCCATACAAGTAACACAAGAATATCCACCTACAACCATGTTAAGAAGAGGTGAGATTAAAGATGCAAACAAGAAGAAGATAACGTGTTTGAAATAAGAGTTGGACTCATTAAGATTTTAAAGAAAGGTAAGAACATTTTAGTGAAATTGGAGGTCTATTTTTGTTAATTTTAAGACCTAAAACTTGCACACAGTCTATATAATGGCCAAACTTTCATACATAGTCAAACCTATAAGGAGGAAAAACCTATTTTCAAAAAGGTAAGATAATGAGTTAGAAAATATAATGTTTTAAGGTGATGGATATGAGACTTGGATCAGAAGAAAACACTACAGGTGGATCAAACCTCATATTATCAAATATTTTCATATGAATCTTCTCCTACAGGAATGGTTGAATGCCTCTTAAAGTATGCCAATACTATATCACATCAAGATTGTGAGGAAGGTATTGTCATGTATTTAGGTTCAACAAGGTTTTATACCTAGGTTTGAGAGCCACATGGAATGGTGTGGAGATTCATATCAAGCCATGAGGTTTAATTATATAATAGCATAGCCATTCCTCTTATAAAATAACACCTATAACCTTACTAAGTTAGATTTGTCTCCAAGTTACAAAGAGGATGGTAACAAAGTAGTCTATGGAAGAGTTACATGATCAAATGGAATATTCATGAGAATTATGAATATGTGAAATAGGATAGGGTATGAATAATGTTTTCCTAATCAAGGTTTTTCTCCAAGGTCAACCTTGAAATGTCCACCTAAAACCATACTAGGGTCAATTATATTGACATATCCACATACCCTAGATACCTATAATTCAAGATGAAATTTAGTCAAGAAGGAAACTTGTGAAGTCACATATGAACTTAAATGGAAAATTTGATGTATTAAATCCTTCATAAAGATCATATGACCTCTATTTCTAACTCATGAAGGTACCAATACTTAGCCCTATATATGAAATAGAGATAGTAGGAGTCTGAGAACACCCTTGAAGAGAAAATATACGAAAGGAACACTTGAGAAGAGGTTAAAAATGAATTTAGAGGTATTAAAAATGATAATTTGTGATTTAATGGATAAAAATACTTCCAATTTCGTAATGATCACCTATAATAGTGTTGGTGAGGCAATCACATTGAGGGAAATGAAGAGAAATGGTGTTTTGATAAGGAACATAGAACTTTAAAATGACTAATGAAGGTTAAAAAACTATTGTAAGGTCACTAAAACATCATAAAATCCTTATTGACACCTCATTCCATAGTGATAAGGTTAAAATAAGCAACCTTAGTCATGAAGCTATGAAACATGAAAACACAAGCAACCCACTTGCTAGTTTTAAGAAAAAAGAGTTTTAAGGCCTCTATAGTTATGATCCAACTATCAAAATGGTAATTTTGATGGTAATGAGTGGTTTTAACTGACCTTAGTTTTTTTAGGGTCACACTTATAGTTAA
The DNA here is from genome assembly GCA_037957365.1 of Torreya grandis. Taxonomy (NCBI): domain Eukaryota; kingdom Viridiplantae; phylum Streptophyta; class Pinopsida; order Cupressales; family Taxaceae; genus Torreya; species Torreya grandis. Next base: position 1,430,333 of record JARHVA010002962.1, read on the forward strand.
ATCATCCACTCTTTTTTTGCATTCCTGTGCTTGTCTATTGATAGTTAACAATGGAGTTAGGAAGACCTTTTGAAGGTCTATAAGTATGACAAAGGGTTTTAAATTCATGAGAGGGTTTTTAAGGAAATGAAAGGTGATGTTTAGTCATCAAAAACCTTGTGAGAGTGATTATAGTCATTAATTCATGCAAATATGCCCTTGAGGGCTAGAATAGGTAGATAGGCTTTAAACCCTTGAGAGACCCTACCACCATTTTGAACTCATCTAGGCTTTATTTTCACATGATGATAATTAGAATAAGATATAGGGTTATTTTAAACCCTGAGGGAGGTATTGGAATGGATGAAATAAATCAAACTTGTATTTTTTCCCTTTAAACCTTCCTTTTGGCTTACACAGTATAAGCTAACCATCAAAGCACCACTTCACCACATACACATGTTGGGTGATATTTTCAATGGGGCATCAAGCTGTTGGAAATATTGTCATTAATGTCAAATGTCTAGAATTTTTAGTAATAAAGGCCCCATTGCATTTAATGTTATTTGTAATAGATATATCTTGGCTAATGTAAGTTCATATTTATTTAATATTAATGAATACATTTTTGGTTGCATATGAGACAAAAGAAGGGCCCATGGAGAAGTCAAAGAGCCATGGGGTAAAAACAAAAGGATGGGATGCATTTTCCCATAAAGAGTCATCTTGGGGAATTCCAAGAGTCACCAAGTGAAGACAAAAGAGGAAGGGCACAATTTCTCATGAAGGGACACTTTGTGGAATATGAAAAGTGACCAAGATAAGGACAAAAGTGGGAAGGATGTTTTTTCTCATGAAGGGTCACCACATGACTTTTCAAAGGAAAGAATATGAAGGGTCATACAAGTTTGGGACCATTTTCCATAAGGATTGAAGGGTCACAAAGGGGGAAGGCCAAAGGTCATTTGGAAAGCTATAAATAAAGGCTTGAGAAGCCATTTGTAATATGAAATATAGATGTTGATTTGATATTGTAATATATAGCTTAGAAGAGCGATTGTGAGAGATGAATATGATTCGTATTTGTTATATTTAACCTAGAAGAGAAAAGGTGAGAGAGAGGAAAGAGATGTTGTATTGAACTATCATTTATTGAGATAGAAACATTGAGAGATAGGTGTGTGGTATACACAAAGGGGTTGGTGCTCACAAATTATTGCTGGGTTGGTGCTCGATAAAGGGGTTGGTGCTCTTGTGGGTTGGTGCTTAGAAATTATTGCTGGGTTGGTGCTTGGCAAAGGGGTTGGTGCTCCTGTGGGTTGCTGCTCATGAATTGTTGTTGGGTTTGTGCTCAACAAAGGGGTTGGTACTCCTGTGGGTTGGTACTCATGAATTATAACTGGGTTGGTGCTCATAAAATGGGTTGGTGCTCCTATGGGTTGGTGCTCACAAATAATTGATGGGTTGGTGCCTAGCAAAGGGGTTGGTACTCCTGCAAGTTGGTGCTTGCAAATATTGTTTGGGTTTGTGCTCATTCATATACTTGAGATTGTTCTTTGTGGTTTTTCCCACATTGGGTTTCCACGTTATATCTAGTGTCTCTCTCTATCTTGTGTGGTGTTTATTGTTTGATTTTTATTACATATCTTGAATGTTTGATTAAGTGGAATTTGGTTAAGGGAAAATTTTATATGATATATTATATACTAATTCACCCCCCCTCAGTATATCACGTGCTTAAAAATTGGTATCAGAGTAGGTTTCTTTTTGAAAAGTTTTACAGCTTGAAGGTAGATCAGGAAAGCATGATGGCTGGGTCACAGGAAGGATTTTCTACAAATAAGGCAGCTTTGTTTGATGGGATGAATTATGCTTTTTGGAGCATGAGAATGAAGGTTTATTTGATGGCCCTTGGATTTGACATATGGAAAGTAATGGTGGAGGAATATGAAGAGCCATAGACATCTAAAATTACTCTAGTAGAAAAGAAGGCAAGTGAATGTAATGCTAAATCTTTAAATGCTATTTTATGTGGTTTATGTGAATTTGAATTTGTTGAAGTTATGTAATGTAATAATGAAACTTGGGTAAAACTTGAGAATATTTACAAAGTTGATGGAAAGGTTCAGCAAGCTAAGCTTCAAAATTTTAGAAGACAGTTTGAAAGTTTGAAGATGGAAGAAGAAGAAGATATAGCATGTTATCTTTTGTGAGTTGATCATTGTAAATCAAATTCAAGGTCTTGGAGAAATGTTGGAAGAGTCAATGGTGGTGCAAAAGGTTTTTCTATCTCTACTAATGAGATATGATTCAAAGGATTTGGCAATTGAGGAGATGAAGAATTTAGGCAAGCTAAAGATGGATGAGCTTCATGGTATTCTCACGGCATATGAGATGCAAATAGAAAAAGATAAACCCTCAAAGAGAGAAGCAGTTTTCAAGACATCAAAGAAAGAGAAAGATAAGATTCAAGAATCAAGTGATAGTTCCAGTGATGATGAAGATGATAACAAAGCACTTTTCATTCTCAAGATAAAAAGAGGAATAGGTAAATATCAAGGAAAATTACCTATATATGTTTTAATTGTGGAAAGATTGGACATTTTTCAGCTAGATGCCCAAATAAGGGTAATGATGATGAAGAAGAAAATCCTACATACAAGAAGAATATCAAAGGAAAATCTAAGAAGGGATTCAAGAAGAAGAGCCTATATTCTAAAGATCCTAGCTCAGTTGAAGATAGTGGAGTCAATGATTCAAAAGAAGAAGATATTATTCATGGCCATGCATGAAGATGATCAAGAAGAAGAAGAGGAAGAAGTTGAAGTGAATATGGAAGGAGAGCTCATTTGTGCTTTAGAGTAGTTAGAAGCTATTCAAAAGAAGAATCGAAGATTAAAGTGCCAAATCAAGAAAAATGAAAAGGAGTCAAAGGAAATTATTGATGATCTAACAACACACTTGGAAGAAGCTAAGAAGAATGAAGAAGATCTCACACCACAGTTGGAAATAGAAAGAAAATAATGTCAAAGGTATGTTATTGAAATCGCCTCTTTAAAAGAAGATATTGAGAAAATAATCAATGATAAAGTAGTTAGTGATTCAAAATTTGAGGAAAGCACTAACATGTTGAATAAGATATTGGAAAGTCAAAAAGCAAATTTAGATAAGACAAGGATTAGATTTTAAAAGAAAAAGAGATATGATAAAACTCTTACAAAAGAGGAAACAAAAAGGGGAGAAGTGAAGAATACAGATGACATTTCAGATAGAGAAGGATGGAGAGAACAAAGCTATAAAAGACAATTAGGTCAGAGATATACAGATAGGTCTTATTTTTATGGCTATTATTTTTATTGTAATGGATATGGTCACAAGAAATTAGAATGTATAAAAATAGCTAACAATTTCAAAAATAAGGAGAAGGAAAGTCAAGTAGAGTCAAGTAGATGCCACAACTCTTTTGCTCCTTTATCAAGCTTTGATGAAGAGACCATAATATGCTACAAGTGCAAGAACTTCAGACACATAGCTCAGTATTATAGAAGTGTGTTTGAGTCAGTCAAGAAGGATTAGAGTTTTAAAACTCCACTCATCAGGAAGAAGGTTTAGACATGTTCATTGTAGAAGAAACACCCTAAAGATTCTATGATGGTTCAGACAACCCTGCATGTAAGAGGTAAAGATCAGTCATGGTTAATTGATAGTAGATGTTCGAGGCATATGATAGGAGATACAAGTAAGCTCATAACTCTAAAGAAGATCAATGGTGGTACAGTGAGATTTAGAGATAAAACCACTACCATGATAGCCAAAAAAGGTACATTGAGTTTGGATTATGGTAGAACTAAGAATAAGAATGTTTTATATGTGAAAGGTCTTAAATATAATCTATTGAGTGTTAGTCAAATATGTGATCAAGGATACACATTAAAATTTCATGCTGAAGGTTGTGAGATTAGAAGAAAAGATTCAAATGAGTTGATTATAGATGCTCAAAGGATAGGGAACAATGTATATGTATTTTCAGATATCTTCTCAAAGACACGATCAAAAGACACATTCAAAGATTTGCAGAGGAGTTGGGAGTAATTTCTATTACTTCTTGCCATTGATATTTAGCATCAATTGAGGGGGAGCTAAGTATTAGATCCAGGTAGGCCCTTTGCCATTGATGTCAAAGGGGGAGAATAATAGGTATAGATACAGGTGCAAAAATAGGTACAGGGAATAGGTACAGGTTGCTATAGTAAGGGAGAGTTACTTTATGTTTTCAAATGATAGTATGTACAGGTGATAGGATGTGGCAATTTTAGGATTGAGGTTTCCATCAATGACAAAGGGAGAGATTGTTGGAAATATTGTCATTGATGTCAAAGGTATAGCATTTTTAGTAATAAAGGCCCCATTGCATTTAATGTTATTTGTAATAGATATATCTTGGCTAATGTGAGTTAATATTTATTTAATATTAATGAATATATTTTTGGTTGCATATGAGACAAAAGAAGGGCCCATGGAGAAGTCAAAGAGCCATGGGGTAATGACAAAAGAAGGATATGACACATTTTCCCATGAAGAGTCATCTTGGGGAATTCCAAGAGTCACCAAGTGAAGACAAAAGAGGAAGGGTACAATTTCTCATGAAGGGACACTTTGTGGAATATGAAAAGTCACCAAGATAAGGACAAAAGTGGGAAGGACGTTTTTGCTCATGAAGGGTCACCACATGACTTTTCAAAGGAAAGAATATGAAGGGTCATACAAGTTTGGTGCCATTTTCCATGAGGATTGAAGGGTCACAAAGGGGGAAGGCGAAAGTTCATTTGGAAATCTATAAATAAATTCTTGAGAAGCCATTTTTAATATGAAATATAGAGGTTGATTTGATATTGTTATATCTAGTTTAGAAGAGCAATTGTGAGAGATGAATATGATTTGTATTTGTTATATCTAAGTTAGAAGAGCAAAGGTGAGAGAGAGGAAAGAGATGTTGTATTGAACTATCATTTGTTGAGATAGAAACATTGAGAGATAGGTGTGTGGTATACACAAAGTGGTTGGTGCCCCTATGGGTTGGTCCTCATGAATTGTTGTTGGGTTGGTGCTCGGCAAAAGGGTTGGTGCTCCTGTGGGTTGGTGCTCATGAATTGTTGTTGGTTTGGTGCTTAGCAAAGGGGTTAGTGCTCCTATGGGTTGGTGCTCGGTAAAGGGGTTGGTGCTCATGAATTATTGCTGGGTTGGTACTCAGTAAAGTGGTTGGTGCTCTTGTGGGTTGGTGCTCCTATGGGTTGGTGCTCATGAATAGTTATTAGGTTAGTGCTTAGTAAAGGGTTTGGTGCTCTTTCAAGTTGGTGATTGTGAATATTTTTTGGGTTGGTGCTCATTCATATACTTGAGATTGTTCTCCATGGTTTTTCCCACATTGGGTTTCCACATTATATCTAGTGTCTCTCTCTATCTTGTGTGGTGTTTATTGTTTGATTTTTATTACATATCTTGAATTTTTGATTAAGTGAAATTTGGTTGAGGGAAAGTTTTATAAGATATATCATATACTGATTCACCCCCCTCTCATTATATCCCATGCTTAACATGAGCTAGTAGGGGTAGTTCAAGGGAACAATATAATTCAAATATATGGCAATAATTTTTCCATCAAGGGTTCATATGCTATGAATTATTGCTAAGAAGTTAAAACCCCTAAAACCCTTACAAAACCTTGAAACATACCCGATGGAGTAAAGAGGCCTAAATTTTCATTCTAATTATGTGTTTGATCCATGAAATAGTGTTGGGGGTACTTTAAACTCTCTTTAAAATATCCATAGCCTATTGGTTGTCATGTGTAGGATTTTTACTATAGGTACTAGGTCAAATAAGGCAAATTTGATCCTATAAGGAAGTTAATGGAATATGTTTTCATATACAAGGAGTTTTATAAGTAATATTGTATCCTAAAATTCATAAATAACCTTTCTAGAGCCATCTATAATGGTCGTTATGACCATTTAGATAAGCAGATAGGCCTAGATGTTCAAACAAAGAGTTGTGTACATATAAATATAGGTTGAATAGATTTATCAAGCTAATACCATTTATATGAATGAGCTCATATAGGTTGTTCAAGCTATATACAATGTATAAGAGACTTTCAACTCATCATGAGGTCAGGATCCTGAAGAACCCTACATACAAATGCATTTATCTATTGACTTCATGAGATAATGTCATCAAGAAGGGGTATTAAAAAGAAAGTAAGGTCTTAAATGAAATTAAAATATTCATAAAAATCATCATAAAGATATTATATAGGTGTATTATTAATTTTATCCATAAGAGAAGCATTATAAGTGATCATTTTGGCTTTAGAACACCAAACATGCTTAGAAAACCTATTTTATACTATGAGAGGTGAAATCACATGCTCACCATGGTTACGTATGTTTTATATGGGAGGATAAGGAATTTGTGATAGGTATAGGGCCTAATATACTAATATTTTATGTCATTGATGTAGACATTTAATGCCCAATATTTATGAATCATCATTAAGAGTCTTGAATACTCTTAAACCCTCTGAAAACCCTAAAATAGACCTGATGGAGAATAATTAAAGGATAAAGCCTCCAAATAGATTTAAATACCCTAAATACCACCTATATCATCTATTAAACTTTGAGAGCTTCATGTCCATGCCATTCTTTTGTGTGGATGGTGTACAAACCTATCAAAAAATAGTGTTTTGAGAAGAAATAGTGCAAAGAGGTACAAGGTAATTTAACAAAGTGAAAATCATTAAATATTGAATATTGACACTTTTCATATTCCTTAAAGTCATCATATGATAAAAAAAATTCGTGTATGTACCCCTGTGAGTTCTTTCAAATCAGCTAGTCTATAAGAATGAAGGACAAGGTGACCTAGTTACCTTGTTTGATAGATTTGTATGTGTTTATTGACTAAGAGGACTTATTTTGTGATATGTAAGGTTGATCTAGGACTCATAATAACTATATAAATAGTTTTTAAAGGTTTAATGTAGGTTTTCATAGCCATCAAATATAAATAGTTAGGTTATTAGGCCTAATTAGCATAGTAGACCAAGTTGGTAAATCAAATGAAGATAAAGATGGCATAGAAGAATGTTGAGAGGGTTAAATTAAGTGATAATCAAGGAATAACTAAGCCTCATGTCACATAAATTCCCCTTTAGTTTCAATCACATCCATATCTGGTCTTGAAGTGGTAATTCCATGCATAACTGGTCTTCAATTGCCAATCACATGCATAACTCATCTTAAGTGTCAATACATGAATTAACTCACCCTTAAGTCACAAGGCATAGGATTTATCTAAAAAATTAAGGGTGTGGCATGATTTAAGAGTTTGTTTAATTAACTAAACCTATCTTCAACTACCTCTTTTTAATGCATAGGATCATGTAGGAGCATCAATCATGAAGAGACTTCTTTTGGACTCTTTGTAGCTATTTGCAACTAAAATGACACTTGAATTGTGTTTAAGTTGATGTTATTGTATTATCCTCTACACCATGTTTATCATTATCAAATATTTATATATATATATATATATATATATATATTTAAGTCCTTATGGATTAGTTTAGGATCCCTCAGGCTAGTAAATAAAAACTATGCTAAAATTGTAATTTGCACCTTGAGTTAATGGGAAATGTTTTTTGCAAGCTTCTTCATGGTTGTTAGTGTGTTTATTGATTGTTGATTTACAGATAAGTGTGATATTTATCTCCTTTTGTAGGTACATTCCACCTACTACTATTTTTTCATCCTCTACAAGTCACATAAAGTTTTAAATGATATAAATTGTGTTGAAGAGTGTTAGTATGTAGTGTCTCTAAAGACCTTCCTCTCTTTACCTTCAAGTTACAGAGCTTCTCTCTAACCTTCATCTAAAACACTCATGCTTAAGATTAAATTAAGAAAGTATTGTTGATAATATAATACCTTTTGATTCATAGGTGTGATCAAGAATAAGGTTTATAGAGGACCATTCAAGAATAGGTGCATCACCATCATTAGTATAGTCTTTCCCGTTCAGTTATCTTTCTAACTCTTTTCACCCCAAAATTAAAATAGATATTAGGAAAAGGATAAAAATTTATATATTTAGAGGATCTAGCTTCATAATATATAGGTTTGGTCTAGTTATAGGTATCATATAATCTCAGACTAATCCAATGTTAGTCTAGGTTTGAATAAAATATGAGCAATCTACTTCAATAGGGTGCAACATAGGTTACTAACATGTCCTATAGCTAAGAAGGTTCATTTTAATAAAACTGTGTGAGCACTTTTCAGTGATAATTATCTATCCCTTCTACTCATTTGGGTCTATCAATGCCAATTTATTATAGTTCTCAGTCTACTTTATATAATCCATAAGAGATAGTAGGAAAACCACATATATTTTGCATCCCATGCCTCAACTTGGTAATGTAGACTAGAATAAAATCATTTTTCCATCCTTACTAGACCCACTCCATGTGCAATAACTAAGTTAATCTTTTGAGGATTTTTTATTAAAATATTCTAATCAATAGACCTAGTCTATTAACCCTAAACAATTGGTAGCTCCATAGTGGGTGGTAGACTTAAAATCCCAAGTTGCTCAAAGGTCTAATGTAGGGATCATAAAGATACCCATTGTAAGTTCAATTTTTTATAAGTCAGTAAGGAATATACAAAGGGTTAGAAAAACAAAAGTAAAAGATGAATCCAATATGGGGGTGATCTTTGAGGAGAGGTAGGTTATTTTCTCCTTTTCTAAGTGAAAGAATTGGAGAAGTAGAGATTCTCCTTATAATGATTATTTTACAACTTATTTGGGAACCCACATAGAGGCTTTATTGAAACTCCATATATGAACTAAGAAAGAAAGATAAAATATATATTAAAATTTGAATCAATTGGAGGAGTATAAGAAAATCTTGCATGCTCCCCAAGAGATTTAGGATGATGTCCATAATATAGCCCTCAAAATGTACAATATTTTAGACACTATTAATTTAATAAAAATATAATGGTCTCCTCATTAAGTTGATACATACAAATTATTAAATTATTTGAAAGAGGATAAAAATAAATGTAATTTACTTTTAATATACATAACCAATAAGGAATTCAGCCATTTGGATCTAATAACACCACTTGAGGTAGCCAATGCTCTCAAATTAGTGGTCATCAAAACATAAGAAGCCCAAGATTGGGTGTCAAGTATACAAGCCTTGATCAAAAAATTAGTTGAGCATGAGAAATAGGTTCTAAAAATTTTAAAAGAATTGAGGTTGTCTCAATCTAGGTTCATTTCAAGAAAACTAATAGATAGGGCCAATTAGGATAAATAACTCTAGCAAGCATCTACTAATTTTAAATAGAGTCTTTAGGGGTGAAATTTGGAGGAAATAGAACTAGAAATTGGTTTTTATAGACATAAGGTCACTAAAGTGTAAATTTTATAGGTAGAGTTTCGAAATATGAAGGTTGAACACAGATGCTTATTGATAAAAGTTACTAGGGTGCATAGGGAACATGCATGCAATTAGATTTCAATATGATGTTAGATATATGAATTTTTAAGATTTAGAGGTGAAGAAATATGCCATGTATAAATCTTCTAGTTAAACTCCATCTTCCAGTTCAACTCCCTTTTTTACTCTAATTCCATTGACTACTTCAAGTGATACTCCACCAGCCATGTAGGCCTTGACAAAGAGTAAACTTAGATTTTTGAGTTAATTTTATATGTATTAATAAATTTAAATTAATGAATGTAACTAAAGATTATTTATACTTCGAAAATGCATATAAAATTTAATTGTAGAGTCTTGAAACATGCACACATTGCATGGTTTTGTAAGTACATATCTTCCACTAAAGACATACTTTTGGCCATGTTTAATTGTATATGCAAAGTTCACATCAAAGTAGAAATTTTGTCTTGATTAATATCACGTGATTTAGGTACTTTACATGAAATTTTAGGATGAGGAAACCCCTCCCCAAATCTATTTATACTTTTAATTCTCCCATTCCAAAAGGGAGAGAGGAATATTTATCAATATAAGAAGAGATATTTATTGTTAAAAAAAGGTGTTAATGATTTTCTATTCCTACTATATGTGAGTAACTATGTTTATTTTACTATTGATTGATCCAATAATTTGAAGTGTGCAAATGCTACTTAGAATTACTTATTGTCATTAGTAATGTATGTTGATTTAAGATGTGCAATAGCTATTGGATTATTGGAAAATAGTTTTAATTTTATGCAATAATATTGATTTTTTATTTTCTCTAAAGTGTGTAGAAGTGTCTTTTATAATATATTTTTTAAAGAGTGAGAAATAGATAACTTAGATACCTCTTTGATCCTATCTATAATATTCTATCATAAGGGTGTGTTATAGTTGTTATCACTCTGAAGAGCACCCTTTTTGAAGATGTGCAAGCACACTTTCTCTCCAACTGATACAATTGGAAATTCTTAGAGTGTGGGTGACTTTGTACTGAGAAGAACCTCTAGAGAGGGCTAGTTCCCTTAAGATTTATCTCTAAAGACTAAACTATTTGGATTTTTTGGGATGAAAAAGGAGAAGGAAACTAAAAATCTTATCTAATGGGGTGATGCACCTGAATGATTGGTATTCTTTGAAAACTTTCTAAAATTGAGTAAGATACACATATTAATATAAAATAAAACTTTTCATTCAATATTGAACATTAGTGTTTCAAAAGAAGGCCTAAAAGAAATATGTAATGCAAATTTAAATCCTAGCTCTTCCAATACCCTATCAAGGATGTCATTATCATAGTAGGTGTGGAAAGGACCTAAAAAAATGGAAAGTAGATTCCAATTGTATGCTGGTAAATATTAAAATTACACTCTATTCTAATCTAAAAAAAAATGAAAAAAATCTTCTTTATTTGATAAATGGTGTCAATTACATTTTTTTTGCTCTGCCTTAGGAATTAATGAAAAATGGCTTCAAAAATCCAATATATAAGTCTAAAACCTTAAATAAAGCCAAATTGGAATGGAAAATATAAATATTAGTCTTATTTGAGTTAAAATAAGACTAAAATCCTCTTACAATATTAAATAAAGGCTTTAAAATCTTCCAAGTCTTTAAAAATTACATGTTCTTAATTTTTGCCATAGAATTGAGAAGTGGTGGGCCTGTGTTGACTTGTCAACATTCCTTGAATGAAAATCATGCCATAAATTATAAGATAAGTCCTTATTAAAAGTGGGTTTATGTTCTTTAATTTCATTATCTTTCGTGAAAAGCATTGGAGATGCATGAAACTAGTCAACCGAATAGATTTGACCCTTAAGAACTAGTTAACTCAACTTGATCTCAACTTGCATGAATTGGAACTTTTATATTGAATTTATAATGATATATAAACTTTAAAAACATATATTTCATATGGTAAATCCAAAATTAATTCATTTTATATATATTTACAATGTCATTCTTTACTTGCTTGATTGACCAATTAAGCCTATTAGGCCAATTAGGCCTAATAGCCTATCTTCTTACATTTGGACTCCATTAAACCTTAAAAAATATGTATTGAAACCTAAAAAAATAATTAAATAGATATTTAAAAACTTTTATCATCACAATATATTTTATTCTTATGAGAAATAATCACCATTCAGTCAACAGGGTTGATTAGGCCTATTTTGCTCTATTTTCCTGCAGAGTGACCACTTTGATCAAGCTGGTTAAGATAATTCTAGAATAATTTATGACCAAATAAATTTTTTAATATGAATAAAAAGTATTATTATTTTACCTCCATTGATTATATTTTATTTGACTATCATATACTTCATTTTATATGTTTTTTCCATAAAAACATGATTTCTACCCTCAACCGTATAGCTCTATACATAAAATTGACATTTATGGATTCATATCTAAGTTTAATTAAAATTTAAAAATGTTTTAGGTTCATCCATGATTATTTTATAGTAATAAAATCAACTTTTTTGAAAACTAATTTTTAAAGGTTTTAGCTAGGCTTTGAAGATGAATCTTTAAAATAATGATGCATGAAGTACATACCTCCAAATCCAAAAATATTTCCATTTATGTATATAAAAATTACTCTAAAAACATCCATAAAAATATTGGGTTACCATGAAAAATATACTAAAAGTTATCACATGGAAAAATTTGGTTGTGGGGTTTTGGCTACATTTTGAGTTGTCTATGCTCTTAATGATTATTTATAAAGAACATCCCATAAAATAATCTCAATTTTTTATTAATTATAATTAAATATGGTTCTTAACAACATACTAATAATTTTCATCCAAAATCCACATGTGGTGAAAGATAGGAGCATCTAAATAGGAGGCTTGGAAGGGTGTCTAGAACTGTAGAAAATAAAAAAATCACTAAAATGAAAATAAATATTCAAGTAATTAAAAATTCTTAAAAAAATAATAATTAGGTATATATCATGATATCAAAACACTTTGAAATCACATTTTTCTTGAAAAGTCAAAAAACCCCTTTTTGGCCTTTATGCATGTTTGCTTACAAAAGCCTGTATGAGCATGACTTTATTAAAATTTGGAGTTTTGAAACTATATAAAAATATAATTATGATGTAAAAACATCATCTCATGCTTTTAAAACTTTTACATAGACTTAGAAGCTTTCATAGCACTCCAGAATGATGCTTGCTCCAATGGTGATCTCCAACAAACATGCTAAGGACTGTTATAAAATAGTGAGTATCTCCATTCATCTAATGGAAATTAATTTTTTTTAAAAGTTTCATAAATTCATGATGACCCTATGTAAAAAATTTAAGGTCTTGAAACTAATAGAAGTTCTTAGAATCCTTAATTTCCTTTAAAATTGACCCCTTGTGCATGGATTATCTACATATTTGAACTTGACAATGCTCTTTTGAAATAAAAACTATCCATTTACAATACATTTTTGACATTTTTTTACCAAAATTAATGATTTTAGGCCATAATTGATTGCTTTGACCTACTACAAAGTGATATTGGTGAGATTTAAGAAAGTTTCAAATGATAGGGGTAGTAATTTGACCTTAATAGGTCAAATTACTAACAATTTTGGTGACTTTTAGGGGTTGACCAGATTTTTGATCAAATAAATAAAAAACTTTGGCTATGAAAAAATTGGATATATACTAAATATTGGAAGATCTTTTATGGGAAAAGACACAAACAATACAATTGACACAAACAACAATAAACATGTGGATGTGTGCACTTAGAAGAATGGACAACAACAATCGAAAAGGGAAAAACTAAAACTAAAAGCATGTGTGGATATTCACCTATAGGAAATCAATAAAAATAATTATATTATGTACAAACTAACCTCTAACTTGTTGGCCATCTTGGATCAAAAGAAAAGCTATTTGATGCATCATGGAACTTTGAAACATGATTGCTTCTTGTTGATAGCCATCCTCTACAAATGAGACAACTTATATGTTTATGTGTTTTGAATGATGTAGCTAGGCCTCCAAATTCTATTTTTATGTGCATGGATTGAAGATCTAGGTCCAAGATCCAGTCATTTTCTTCCCATATTCTCCTTTCTTGTATTAAAAGTGTTATCTCTACCTCATTCATAGGTTGATCATGATTTCACACATTTTCATTTAACGCTTGTATTGGCAATTCAGCTAGTGTTGGGGGATCAAACCAACAATAGATTACACTTGTGAAAGCAATAAATGCGGAAATAAATCAGATAGATAAGTAACTGAAATGATAAATAGCACAGAACAAGATATACAAGAAAACACCCTGAAAACTTGTATTGAAACTCTTTACAATAGGAATACAATGAAGAAGCTTCGTTCTTCCACACCTCTCTCAGATGCACACAAGATCTCTCTCTAGATCTCTATTCCTCAAGAGCTCACTCTCAAGTACATTCAAATCCAACAACCTGGATTGATGCAACTCTATACTGTCCTTCAAACATTCACAATGTTCTACTCTTACATTTCTACACTCATTCTTCAATTCTAAGCTAAGAAGATCTTCCTACATATAGAAATAAGGAACTTGAGCATGCTCTTACAACAAACAGTTAAGCCTCTTGAACAAGGTCTCTAAAAATAGTATTGCTAACAATAGAGACGCAAGCTTGAGTCCACGACTCAAACTTATCATGCAAACACTCGCTGCCGTCCACGAAAATAGATTTCTGGACACGCAGGTAACCGACATCGGTTCCTTCCTGTTCGCCTATGACCGTCACCGGTCGACCATATCACCGACGTCGGTGCCTCTGCAACTGCTACTAACTGACGTCGGTCACTCCTGACCGACGCCGGCGTCTGTGTAGACCCGAACCTGTTTAAGTATGCTCCTTGGTGAAGCTTTTAGCTCCACACCCTAACAATCTCCCACTTGGAGATAAACCAGCTGCACCAACCTGTACAGCATCATCTTCTTGCTCCTCCATCTTCAACTCAATCATGAAGACCAATAGAAGTTGAATGAAGATTCAACTTCTCCATCGTAACTGGCTTTGTTAGCATATCAGCAGGATTCTTGTCTGTATGAATTTTCTCCAGCTTCAACTCACCATCTTCCAATACCTGCCGTATGAAGTGGTACCGTAGCTGTATGTGCTTGGTTCTAGAGTGAAAGGCTGAGTTCTTGGCCAAATGGATTGCACTCTGACTGTCACTGTACCATCTGCAACTCCCATGCTCCCTTCCAAGCTCTTCCATGAACCGTGTCATCCATATCATCTCCTTGCTAGCTTCTGTAGCTGCAATGTATTCTGCTTCTGTAGTTGACAAGGCTACAACCTTCTGCAACTTAGATATCCAACTAACCGCTGTTCCACCTACAGTAAAAACATAACCTGTGGTGCTCCTCCTACCATCCAAATCCCCTGCCATATCTGAATGTACATAGCCATGTAGAGAAGTATCTGAACCTCCATAGCATAGGTGCTTATTGCTGGTTCCTCTCAGATATCTAAGGATCCATTGAACCGCTTTCCAATGTTCCTTACCTGGATTGGCCATATACTTGCTTACTACTCCCACTGCTTGGGCAATATCAGGTCTAGTACATACCATTGCATACATCAAACTCCCTACTGCGGAAGAATATGGAACTGTACTCATGTACTCTACCTCATCATGTGAATTGGGACATTGTTCTTTGCTTAGCTTAAAATGTCCAGCCATAGGTGTACTCACCGGTTTTGCATCCTGCATATTAAACCTCTCCAACACCTTATTCACATAATCTTCTTGAGACAATATCAACCTGTGATTTTTCCTGTCTCTCCTAATGCTCATGCCAAGGATCTTCTTAGCTGCTCCCAAATCCTTCATGGGAAACTTTTGAGCTAACTTCTCCTTAAGCTCAGAGATATCCTGCATGTGAGACCCTGCAACCAGCATGTCATCTACATACAACAATAGAATAATATATCTACCGTTATCAAATCTCTTGAAATACACACAATGGTCTGATTGACACCTACTGTAGCCATGCTCAGTCATAAACCTGTCAAATTTCAAGTACCATTGCCTTGGAGCTTGCTTGAGGCCATACAAGCTTTTCTTTAACCTGCACACAAATTTCTCCTTACACTTGACCTCGAAACCTTCTGGCTGTTCCATATAGATTCCCTCATCCAAATCTCCATGAAGAAATGTTGTCTTAACATCTAGCTGCTCGAGATGCAAATCCTCAAAAGCAACCAAAGACAATACAACCCTTATAGAAGTCATCTTAACAACCGGAGAAAAAATTTCACCAAAGTCAATACCTGGCTTTTGTGCAAATCCTTTTACCACCAATCTGGCCTTATATCGCATCTGACCATCCTCACTTTCCTTCAACCTATAGGTCCATCTGTTCTTCAGTGTTCTCTTACCAGCTGGCAATTCAACCAAATCCCATGTTTGGTTCTCTCTTAAGGACTCCATCTCCTCAACCATGCCACGCTCCCACTTACTCCTGGACTCCACCTGTAATGCTTCTTCAAAACTTTCTGGTTCTCCACCATCAGTTAGCAATAAATAATATAAGGAAGGAGAATATCTAATTGGAGGCTTACTTACCCTTTCAGACCTCCTGGTGGGTGTCTTGGACTTGTTTTCAACAATCTGTCCACCCAAATTTTCTGACAGTGACCGACCTCGGCCACCTGTAGACCTGTCACTCGCCGTCGTCGGTTCCTCCTGACCGACCTCGGTGCCTGGTATGCCGATGTTGGTCTCTGTATGACCGACATCGGTTTCTTTACTGCCGACGCCGGTTCCAACCTTGCCGATGTCGGTCTCTGTGTTTTCCTGCAAGTGATTATTTCTTTTTCCCGCGAGCTCATTTTGGACCATAACTTCGTCCAATTCACTATTGCTCTGCCCAGATTGATCCAGCTTCCTTATCTGATCACTGTACATCACTCTTTCATTGAAAACAACATCATGGCTCCTGATTACCTTGTTAGTTCTTAGATTCCAAAATCTGAAACCAAAATCATCTGAGCCATAGCCTATAAACGTGCACCTCATAGACTTAGCATCAAGCTTCTTTCTATTTTCCTTATCTATATGCACAAAGGCTTCACTACCAAAAACTTTGAGATATGAGAGATCTACCTTTTTACCTGTCCATGCCTCTTCTGGAATTCCACCATCCAGAGCTGTAGAGGGTCCTCTGTTAATCAGGTACAGTGCGGTGTCAACTACTTCTGCCCAAAACTCTAAGGGCAACCCTGCATGCAATCTCATACATCTTGCACGCTCCATGATAGTTCTGTTCATCCTTTCAGCAATACCATTCTGCTGAGGTGTCCTTGGAACCGTCCTTTGCCTACGGATTCCTTGTGTATAACAATACAATTTGAACTTAAAATTGCAGAACTCACCGCCATTATCAGATCTCAAGCACTTTAACTTTCTGCCTGTTTCATTCTCAACCATGGCTTTCCAAAACTTAAAAGTCTCAAAAACATCAGATTTCTTTTGGCGTCATCTATGAATGTAACATAGTACCGTGATCCGCCAATAGAGGCTACCTGAGCCGGTCCCCACAAGTCTGTGTGAACAAGCTGCAACTTCTGCCTTTTCTTAGTAGATCCAGTCTTGAGAAAACTAACCCTTTTCTGTTTCCCAAATACACAGTGCTCACAAAACTCTAGATCCATACTTTTCAAATCTGAAAGCATACCTTTAGACTTAAGTATTGACATCCGCTTCTCACTCATGTGGCCAAGCCTTGAGTGCCACAATTTACAATCCACACCTGAAGTAGATAAAACTGAAGGAGATTTGTTAGTAACACAATTACACAAGTAGAGAGTACCTTCTCTCTTACCTCTGGCCATAACTAGTGCACCCTTGGTCACCTTCCAAGAATCTGCTGTGAGAGTTACTGTACAACCCTCATCACCTAGCTTACCTGCAGAAATCAAATTTCTCTTTAAACTAGGAACATGCATCACTTCTCTCAACACCCATGTGTTGCCATTCTGCATCTTCAGCTGCACTTTACCTTTGCCAATAATCTTACAAGGCTCGTCATCCCCTAAGTATACTATTCCAAATTCTCCATGGATATAGTCACTGAAATACTCTCTGTTAGGGGTAGCATGGAAAGAAGCACCGAAATCTAATACCCAAGATTCTATGTTATTATGCAAAGAGAAAATTAAAGCATCCTGTGCAATACCTGCAACCTTGGCTTCTTCCTTTCCTTCGTGTTGGTTGTCCTCCTTGGGCTTTGACCAACAATCTCTGCTTATGTGCCCCATCTTTCCACAGTTCCAGCATTGTGGCTTCCTGCCATTCTTGGATTTGGATCTTCCTCTCACCTTAGACTTGGATCTTGATCTCCTCTTGCTCTTTTCTTTTTGCCTTCCCCTGCTCTCAAAATTTAAAGCGTTCCCAGATGTCTCTTCTGTGCTTTTCCTGCGTATTTCCTCATTCAAGATAACACTAACCACATCCTCTACTTTCAAAATATTTGATGCAGATGCAGTATTAGAAACTGCCATTACTAAGCCATGCCAACTTTCGGGCAAAGAACATAATATCAAAAGAGCTTTTATTTCATCTTCAAATACAATATTGACAGAACTTAACTGATTAACAATTCCATTGAAATCATTCAGATGAGTAGAAACAGATCCACCTTCATTCATATGCAAATTAAATAATTGCTTCATAAGATATACCTTATTTGAAGCTGAGGGTTTTTCATACATATTTGCTAACGTGGTCATCAACTCTACCGTAGTTTTTGCCTGTGACAAATTACATATCACAGTGGAGGCCAGACTCAGTCTTATAGACCCAAGAGCCTTTCTGTCAAGAACTTCCGATTCTTCATCCTCCATGTCCTTGGGCTTCTTTGCTATCCCACCTAACGGTAAGTAGAGATCCTTCTGATACAGATAGTCCTCTATCTGCATTCTCCAATGTTGGTAGTTCTTGCCATTAAACTTTTCCATTCTCAGCTTACTTTCTTCTGCCATTGCTTCTCCCACTCAAACAGAAATTCCTGCAGAAACACCTGTGAGCAACCTGTAATCTGTAACCTGTAACCTGTAACCAAGGCTCTGATACCACTTGTTGGGGGATCAAACCAACAATATATTACACTTGTGAAAGCAATAAACGTGGAAATAAATCAGATAGATAAGTAACTGAAATGATAAATAGCACAGAACAAGATATACAAGAAAACACCGTGAAAACTTGTATTGAAACTCTTTACAATAGGAATACAATGAAGAAGCTTCGTTCTTCCACACCTCTCTCAGATGCACACAAGATCTCTCTCTAGATCTCTATTCCTCAAGAGCTCACTCTCAAGTACATTCAAATCCAACAACCTGGATTGATGCAACTCTATACTATCCTTCAAACATTCACAATGTTCTACTCTTACAGTTCTACACTCATTCTTCAATTCTAAGCTAAGAAGATCTTCCTACATATAGAAATAAGGAACTTGAGCATGCTCTTACAACAAACAGTTAAGCCTCTTGAACAAGGGCTCTAAAAATAGTATTGCTAACAATAGAGACACAAGCTTGAGTCCACGACTCAAACTTATCATGCAAACACTCGCTGCCATCCACGAAAATAGATTTCTGGACACGCAGGTAACCGACATCGGTTCCTGCCTGTTCGCCTGTGACCGTCGCCGGTCGACCATATCACCGACGTCGGCGCCTCTGCAACTACTACTAACCGACTTCGGTCGCTCCTGACCGACGCCGGCGTCTGTGTAGACCCGAACCTGTTTAAGTATGCTCCTTGGTGAAGCTTTTAGCTCCACACCCTAACAGCTAGTATACCTAGATTTATGTCTTCATTTGACTCCATTTGAAGTGGTAATTTTTCAAAGTCTTTAGATCCTTGATAAGCATCTATACATGGCTATAATATGAATTTAATTTCTTCCTGATGAATAACTGCAATAATACTCTTTACAAGACATTCATCAATCTCCACTTGGGATGGAGATAGACCATCAAATTTTGTACAAATACTCTACAAGTCATCCCAAAAGTATTATTCATCATGATCAATGTAAATACATGAAATTCATATATATTATTACCATTTAAAACATTTTGATCACATATTTCTACCTTTTAAATGATGTCAAATGAAATTCTTGATCTGCTACACTTGACTCATCTTTATCAGGAATATTCTCCATCTCAGTAATAGCTCTATGTGAGTTGTCTTCATGGCTTCCTTTTGAAGAAATATTTGTTTGTAATTCATTTATCTCAGCTACTTCAAACTCTTGAGAATCCTTCTATAAGTCATCCTCTTATTCATCATAAAAAACTAAATCATTTTTGTCTTTGTTGAGTGGTGTCCCAACTATGATTTCTTCTTCTTGATCATTAGAATTATCTTTATTATCTATCTCTTTAGTTGCATATTCTTCACTTTCCTCACAAATAATAGGTTATTTCTCTAAGAGTGGCATGGTAGACCCTTAAAAGTATTTAATAAGATGTGAAAGATCTATAGATACCTAATTTTGCTCATGAGGCTTGCTCTTCTTAGATCACCTTCACCTCATCTCTTTGCACTTTTTATTGAATGTCTTTCCATGAAGGAAATCATTTAGGTTTTTGATAAAGAAGGGATGAAGGCTAAATGATCTCTTGCTTGAATTCAACATCTTGAATAATGCTTGATTGTTCCACTTTATTGCTTGACTCCATGATATGGTTCTAAGATGGGAAAGATAAAGGCCCCTTGACCTTTTGATTATAGTTCTCCTCTTTCCTTTTCTTCATCTTCAACTCTTTGATTTTCTTATCAATATTCTCTTAGAACATCTTCTCTTTAAAGTGGTCAGTGATATCAATAGTAGGATGTGCCATAAAAATCTCTTTCTTTCTTTGATACTTCTCTTAGATAGATCTCCAAGAAGGGAAGGCCTGAGAAAAATATGAAGAGTTTGGAAAACTCAAAGGGGCTCTTGGAATGGTCTTTTCAGGAGGAATGGATGGCATATAAGAAGAGTGAGGCTGAACCTATTGTCTCTTAAGGCCTTCTAGTTTATCCTTAATACTTTGAATGTAACCACTTACATCCATTATCTCACCAATGACGTTGTCCCAATTTGCCCTCTCAATAGGTGCCCATACCTCTTTTATTTGCTACAATGACTCTCTTACATAATGGATCTAGTGAGTAGGGGTATCTTGGCCATAATATATTTGTGAGTACAACTCTAGTACATGATTTTCAAGGCTCACTAAAGTTTTTTTTAATTTTTAGTATGGATTAGGTAGCTATAAAGTGGCCATGACTATGTTGGCTAGATGGGTAGGACATCATATTATGATGGAATGGTTGTTCATAGGGAGGATCAAGGAAATATTCTTTTATATATGACTAATATAGATCTTCATATTACTAATGAGGATCATAATATGGTTGGTCATATTGATCATAGTGAGGATAATATGGATCTGTACTAAAACAAGCCATCTGAGACCATTAGTAAGCCAACTATTGAAAGTAATCAATATTGAAAAGATACTTGATTTTCAAAACCAGATTTGAATGCTTGAAAGTTGCACTAATTTTTTGAATGCCTCCAAAGGCTAGTGTGTAGAATAATGTCCCGCTAGGTGTCCCAAAAATTATTATCACTTTGGAGAGCACCCTATTTGAAGATGTACAAGAACACCTTCTCTCTAGCTGATAAAAATAGAACTTCTCAGAGTGTGGGTGAATCTTTACTAAGAAGAACCTCCAGAGAGAGGTAGTTCCCTTAAGAATTATCTCTAAACACTAAACTATTTTGATTTTTTAGGATAAAAAGGGGGAAAGAAACTGAAATGAAAATTCTATCGAATGGGGTGATGCACCTAAATGATTGGTATTATATAAAATATTTTTTAAACTAATTAATATACACATATGAATCTAAAAGAAAACTTTTCATTCAATTCTAAACATCAATGTTTCAAAGGAAGGCCTTAAAGAATTTTGTAATGCAAACTCAAATCCTAGCTCTTTCAAAGACCTGTAGAAGATGTGATTTTCATAGTAGGTGTGGAAATGACCTAAAAAAATGGAAAGTAGATAAATTTTTTATGATACTACATATTCAAATTACACTCTATTCTGATCCCAAAAAAATATGTAAAAAATCTTCTTTATTTGATAAATGGTGTTAATTACAATTTTTTTCTGTTATGCCTTAAAAATTAATGACAAATGGCTTCAAAAAGCTAATATATAAGTATTAAATAAGTCCAAATTAGTTTATAAAATAGAAGTAGACAAATCCTTTTACAATATTAAATAAAGGCTTTAAAATCTTCTAAGTCTACTAAAATTACAAGTTCTTCATTTTTGACATAGAATTGAGAAGTGGTAGGCCCATGTTGACTTGTAAACCTTCCTTTCATGAAAACAAAATCATAAATTTGAAGATAAATCCATATTAAAAGTAGGTTTAAGTTATTTAATTTCTTTATCTTGCATGAAAAGCATGGGATACACATGAAACTAGTCAAACTAGTCAACCGAAGAGATTTGACCCTTAAGGACTAGTTAACTCAATTTGAGCTCAAATTGCATGAATTGGAACTTGTAAATTTACTTTAGAATGATATATATAATTTAAAAACATATAAATCAAGTGGTAACTCCAAAATTAATTCATTTGATATATTTTCAATGCCATTCATTACTTGTTTGATTGACCAATTAAGCCTATTAGGCCAATTAGGCCTAATAGCCTATATTATTGCATTTAGGCTCCATTAAACCTAAAAAAATATGCCAATAAACCTAAACAAAAATTAAATATAGCTTTAAAAACTTATATCATCACAAGATATTTTATTTTGATGAGAAAACACTCACCATTCAATCAATAGGGTTGATTAGGCCTATTTTGTTCCATTTTCTTACAAACTGACTATTTTGATCAAGCTGGTTGGGAAAATTTTAGAATGATTTATAAAAAAAATTAATATGAATAAAATCTCTTATTATTTTACCTCCATTTATTATATTTTATTAAACTATTTTGTACTTCATTTTACATATTTTTTGCACAAAAAAATGATTTCTACCCTCATCCATATAGCTCCATACATAAAATTGAAATTTATAGAATAATATATAATTTTAATTGACATTTTAAATTTTTTCATGTTTATACATGATTATTTTATGGAAAAAAAAAACTAGTTTTTAAAGGTTTCAGGTGGGCTTTGAAGTTGAATTTTCAAAATGATGATTCATGAAGTACATGCCTCAAAATCAAAAAATATTTAAATTTATGTATATAAAACTTAATTCCCCAAAATACTTTAAAATATTGGGTTACCATGAAAAATATATGAAAATTTATCATGTGGAGAAATCTACCTATGGGGTTTTGACTGCATTCTGAGTTGCCTACGCTCTTAATGATTATTCATAAATCACAACCCCTCAACTAGTCTAAATTTTTAATTAATTATAATTAAATATGGGTCCTAAAAACATAATAATATCATTCATCCAAAATCCACACATGGTGAAAGATATGAGCATCTGAATAGGAGGATTGGAAGGGTGTCTAAAATTGTAAAAAAATAAAAAATTCACCAAAATGAAAAAAAAGCTTCACCTAATTCTCAATTATTTAAAACATCATCATGAGGTATGTACCATGATATCAAAACACTCTAAAAGTACATTTTTTTTAGAAGTCAAAAAACCCCTTTTTAGCCTTTATGTCTATTTACTTGAAAAAGCCTATATGAGCATGGTTTGATTAAAATTTAGTTTTTTGACACTATTTAAAAGTATTATTATGTTTAAAACATCATCCCATGATTTTCAAACATTTACCTGGACTTAGAAGGTTTTATAGTACTTCAAAATGATGCTTACTCTAATGGCGATCTCCAATGAGTATGTTGATAAATGTTACAAAATAGTGAGTATCTACACTCATAAAATGGAAATTAAATATTTTAAAAAGGTTCCTCAAGTCATGATTACCCTATTTACAAAATTTTAGGTCTTGAAACCACATGAAGCTCTTAGAATTCTCAATTTCCTTCAAAATTGACCCCCTGGCATGGATTGTCTGCATATTTGAAATTGACAATGTTATTTTTAAATGAAAATGACCCATTTATGATTGATTTTTTAGTTTTTTTACCAAAATTAATGATTTTACGCTATAATTTATTGGTTGAACTTGCTGCAAAGGGATATTGGTGAGATTTAAGAAAGTTTCAAATGATAGGGCTAATAATTTGACCTTGGCAAGTCAAATTATTAAAAATAGTTACTCTAAATAGGGTAAATATTTATCTTAAAATATTTTATTCTTATATATAATTTACCTTTAGATTCCCTCATTTTGTTTTTATTCATATGAGCTAAAACTACTAGTGACACATATTAGTTTGAAGACATTGGTCCATGAATGAGACTAGCCTAGAAGAAATCCCTCTTGTGATCACAAAGCTTTCTTTTATACTATAATTTCTCTTTTGAAATTTTGAATACACCCTTAACCATAATATTTCTATGAATATGTGTGATTGACTTGTGGCTTACATACCTTCACATTATCTTGTTGCATTTCTCTATGTTCTTAATATGGTCAGCCTATGGAATAAACATGGATAAGTAGAGTATATATATGAGGTAGTGGTTAGTATTTTGTCATCATCTTATGAATTATGTTATTATTCAATTGTTATGGAGGTTGCTCCATTGAAGTGTCTTAGTCATAATATTAAACTATTATGCTCTTTTGGTAATTATTATTATGGGTCTATTTATTTTGTTTTTAATTCTATGATATATAATTCTATTTTTGTGAATCATCTAATTAATTTCATTAAAATTTGTATCATAGATTCAATTTGTAAAAGTTTCTATGACACTATTTTTTTAGGTCTAGCATCTTGAGCTTTAGAAGGTCAAACAAACATTACTTGTCATCTAGTAGGAATATAATTTTTTGGTCACCATAGTTTTCTTCATGAGATTTTATTACCCTGTGAAAATTAGTAGTCATTGGATTCATCTTTACAAGATGATCTAAATTGTATATTCTAAAAGTAAATTTTTTGGGCTGATATTTTTCACCCTTGAGCACATTAGCATTTGTAGGATTCATATTGGCAAGGTGATCAAAATTACATCATTTATAGATACATTTTTTAGTTCGAAAACATCCTAGGGTTTATACATGGTAGGGCTTACCACTCATGGTTGTGATAAAGGGTAATAGATGCCTAAAAATCCTTATAAATATGACATGGAGTTATAAACTTCTAATCCAAGTATTTCAGAGATAGTTAAATAACTTAAGTTAGAGTTATAAGGTATGTTGCAGAAATATGATCTTGATGTGGTTAAAAGGGACTTCTTAGGGTTGAGAGGGGACTTGAAAAGATTTTAGGATCAATTAAAACAAATAATTGGGAAATTGGATAACTTTTCAACTCAAAAAATTGTAAAATAACCCTATACCACTTTAGTTTGGTTCTTCTCCAAACAATCACAATTCCAACCATGGTATGAAGTCATTATTTCTAAAAGTGGACCTAAAAAAGTTTGATGGTAATGATCCACTCACATGGGTTACTCAAATTGAAAATTTATTTGATCTACATCAGACTCCGTATTCACAAAAGGTAGTCATGGCCTCTCTATATCTATTACTTGAGAAGTTTATTTGGTATCTATAGTTGTGTACTTAAGATAAAAAAGGGTCTATTGGTTTCTTGGTCTATATTTTCTAAATAGTTAAAGCTCTAATATTGCAACAATTTCTCATAAAACTACTTTATCTAACTATCCAATATGCACCAAATTAGGATGGTAAAGGATTACATTCATCAATTTTAAAATATCTCCTTATGTGTGAGACTTCTTGCTTGATATGGGAGACTACTTGCTAGATTTCCCTATGTTTTTTATTCCCATGGGAGGAGCTAACATTATTTTTTGGAGTAAAGTGGATCACCACTTTGGGAACTATTGAGATGAATTTTGAGGAACTATTCATGAGGTCACATTCAGAAGGTGTGATGTTTGAATTGCATGGATTACATGATAAATATCCACAATTGGTTAGTTCCCATCAAATGATGAATTTTCTCACAAAAGGAGTAGAAGGATTTATGGCACTCTTATTTTTCATAGATGTTTAACCAATCAAGGAGTCTACACATCCTAATTTACAAAGGGTGATGGATGATCATTTTGTTATGTTTAGTGACATGCCAAATGGAATTCCTACATGTCATCCATGTGATAATGGAATTAGGTTCATTATAAGAAGTATACCACCCAACATCATACCCTAAAGGTATACCTATGCCTAGAAGAGTGAAAATGAAAAAATGTTATAAGAGATGTTGGAGATGGGAATCATCTAACATATTCAAAGTGAATATTCCTCCATAGTGGTCATGGTGTGGAACAAGGATTATAATTTTAGGATGTGAACATACTATAGAGAACTCAACAAGTATGCCATTAAAGATAAGTTTCATATTCTATTAATTGATGATTTTCTAGATGAATTGAATTGTGTTGTTTATTTTAGCAAGTTATACCTCTACTTTGGGTATCATCAGATTTGAAACTATGATTAGGACTTACCTAAAATAGATTTTGAAACTCATGAAGGCCATTATAAATTTATGGTCATGCCTTTTGGCCTCATAAATGCACCATCTACATTTTGAAGTTTGATGAATATTGTTTTTAAACCATTTTTTATAAAGTTTGTATTAGTGTTTTTTAATGATATCCTCATCTACAACAAAATTTTGGAAGACCATTTTAATCATGTGAAATAGGTACTTTTAGTTTTGGAACAACATTAGATTTATGCCAAACCTTCCAAATGTGATTTTAGTGTCCAAGAGGTGGAGTGCTTGGGTTATATTGTTTCACATTATGGAGTGAATTTTGATCCTAAAAAAATCTAGGCAATGATGGAATGGCAGGTTCCCAAGACCCTCAAGAACCTTCAAATATTTCTAGGATTAACTGGTTATTATCACATGTTTATCAAAAATTATGGTAGTATTTCATCTCCACTCACCTATTTGTTGAATAGATACTCCATTTAATGGATCGATTTAGCTACTAAGTAATTTGAGCAATTGAAAATGGCTGTGCACAACTACAATTTTGGCTACTCCTAATTTTTTAGAAACTTTTGTTGTGGAGTGTGATGCATCATGATATGGTATGGGGGTTATACTAATGTAAGAAGGCATACCACTATAATTTTAAAGTCATCATTTGAATGGAAAAAATATGATCAAACTAATATATGAGAGATATAAGATGGTTATTTTTCAATCAATGAAATATTGAAGACCTTGTATAATGGGTAATCCTTTTTAGGAAAATATTGATCGAGATAACCTCAAATATTTTTTGGATAAATGATTTTCATCTAAATAACTAAAAAAATGGGTGATTAAAATGTTAGAATATTATTTTGAAATAGTGTATAAGAAACAAAAAGAGATTTTGGTGGAATATCACCTCTCTTGATGGGATGAATTAGTTGAGGCTCTATTATGCACCATTACCATGTGGTAGGCAAATTGGCTAGAAGAAGTAATATCTAAATGGCAGAATGATAATGATACCAAGGATTTGATTCAAAATATTTATTAGGGTTTTGATGAATATTAAAAATATACATCAAAGGGGAAAAAATTATGGTATAAAAATAGATTATACCTCTATAATCATTCTCTCCTCAAACAATAAATTCTTCATGAAATTCATGACTCTCCACTTGGAGGTCACTCCAAAATTTTTGAAACATATCATAACTTCAATACAAATTTATTTTTGGAAGGACTCAATTGGGATGTCTATAAATATGTGGTTGAATTCATGGTATGATAACAAAACAAGTGAAACCATTAAGACCCCGAGTCTTTTATAGCCTTTATCCATCCCTAGTTAACGTTAGGAGGAGGTTTCCACATATTTAATTATGAGGTTACCATGTTCTAAGGGTAAAAATTTTATCATGGTATTTGTGGATAGACTCACCAAGTATGCTAATTTTTTCCCTTACCACAACCATTTATTTATACTAGAGTAGCTTCTGCTTTTCTCAATATGCTTCATAAATTACATGGTAGTCCAAATATCATTGCAACTGACTAAGATCCAATATTTACTAGTAACTTTTGGACTAAATTATTTTCATGTCTAAGCACCCAGTTAACTCATATATCATCATATCATCTTAAACATAATGGGAAAATATAGGTAGTTAATAAATGTCTATAAGGCTATCTTCATTGTTTTGTTTTTAACAAACTTGAAAAATGGATTTATTGGTTGCCACTTGTTAAATGGTGGTATAACACTTCTTTTCACACTTCTTCCAATATGTCTCCCTTTGTGGCATTATATAGGTATCACCCCCCATACATCACTTTAGATTTGATAGTGCACCCTAAGGTTTGATTTATTGAGGAACACATTCATCATCAACATGAGGTCCTAGTCAGTTTGATAGAGAATTTAACAATGGCACAAAATAAAATGAAGCAACAATCAAATCAATACCATGGTGAGTGGTATTTTAACATAAGTGATTGGGTATTTATACATTTATAAAAATATAATAATATGTCTTTGAAGTAACACAAAAAAGATAAAAGGCTATCACTTAAGTATTATGGCCCTTATCAAATATTACATAGAATTGGTAATGTGGCTTATAATCTAGAATTACCTCCATCCATTTGCATACATCCTATATTCCATGTATATTGTCTAAATAAGGTAATTGGACATATACTTTTTTCTCAAACTAAGTTACCTAAATTAGATGAATAAGGCTGATTCATTTTGGATTCTAAAGAGATCCTTCATATGTGCACTAATCAACTATAAACTAGAACCATTAAAGAATATTTTATCAAATGGAATAACCTACATTCTAAATATGCAACATGGGAGGATGAAGTATTCCTAAAACAACATCCTAGTTTGATTAAACATTGAGGATAATGCTATTTTGAATTGGAGGGGCATGTTATTACATTAACCTATAGTGCATATAGGGATATGTGTGTCTAACTTGTGGATTACACACCTTCATATTATTTTGTAGCATTTATTTATGTTTTTAGTGTCATTGACCTATGGAATGACCTTAGATATTTAGAGTATATATAGAAGGTAGTGGTTAGTATTTCATCATCATACTATAAATTTTGTTCTTATTGCATTATTTTGGAGGTTTACCCCATGAAGTGGCTCAATCATAATATTCAAGTGTTTTGATCTTTCACAAATTATTGATTTGGATCTATTTAGTTTACTCTTAATTCTATGATATATAATTATATTATTAAAAATCATATAAGTAATTACATTATAGTTTATGTTAAGATTTACCCACTTTGGCTTAGGTGTCCATCCATCCAACTTAGATAGGTTTTGATTTCATTTAGGTTTCACTCATTCACACACCTGATAATGAATGTGCATGCTCAAACTGAATATTCCACAACTTGGTTATTTAACCCATACTTGCAACTCATGTCCCAAACTAGAGTTTGCATACACATAATAATTTTTAATCTTTAATACTTATTAACACTTTCTCTATTATAAGAACCCATCAATTTTTAATCTCTATGAGTGCACACCTTAAAGGGTGCACTAATAAATGGGTGGGTATACCATTAGTGATTCACAATATTATTATTCCCTATACCACCACTTAAAAGCAATACATTTCCCTCTTATACATTTCCCTAAGCTTTGACACATCCCTTACACTCCTCTCTGAGAAATTCACTACCATAAATAGATCCTACCTAATACAAACCTACTTTTTACATCCTCTAAACATAACAAAATGAATTGAACCTATTATAATAATTGAACACATTACAGGACTAAGTCGGCCCAACCAACATAGTCTAGGATGTTACTATTTTATTTCCTAGACAACTAGGTCGACTGGGTTGACTATGTTAGCTAAAATTCTGCAAGTGTTTAGGATTATAACTAGATATATATACACATCCTTGACCTCATTTCCAATATAGATAATCAATAATTTTCACATCTTTATTTGCTTATCTACCATTGTACTTGAAGAGTCATTTCTTAGGTTTCATACTTCCATTGGAAAGAAGAATCTTGTCTTGTGGGAAAAGTCTCTTGGATGTATAGGAGAAGTATGGTAACCTAAATTTGACCTATCTTTATTATCCTTATGAATCATAACAACCTGTTTCAAATCACCATGGGCCAAGTTAGAGATTGAGGCTCGATGGGTTCATCTTCAAGGTAAGTATTCCTACTCTTACTCATTTTTTATTAGTAGATATATTTGTATGTATTGGATTAAGAATGTATTTATCTCTCCATGATTAGGGTTGCCTCTAAAATGACTTGAGTAGAGTTCTTATTTACATGTTTAGTGTTTATGTTTATCATCCCCCATTTGTTCCAAAATATTTAGTGAACACTATATTAGATTTACTTTACTTTTTTAGAAGCCATAAGCCTTGGCTAGGGTTATTTTGTGGTATTACTTGACTAGAGGATTTTGAACGCTCTCTAGTGATATTATATGGTAAGAGACCCTTTAGTTAGGTCTATCAGGTCCATATTGGTTATGACCCTAATTGTCTAAATGTACCAATAAGTAGAATGGATAGTTTTGTCTATATCATCTAAACTATGATTGATTTATAGATTAGCTTCACTTTACCTTGTATTCATTATAGTGAACATGACATTAACTAAACCTTGTAGGTTTTATTTCATGATTTCATTTAATTCTTATTTATTTTAATGTTTATATCAATGGATTTAATCTATTGACTCATTATAACATTATGTGCATAGGTTTAACATAGTCGATATGATCGACTCTATTTGGCTTTGTGTAGGTCATCTTCAACTACAAGTAACTAGATGATCCAATTGATTCAGTTTGATATTTTACATATAGGGTTTTAGACTCAATCAACATTGTCAAATATATTAGTATGTTAAGAATCTTCATCTGGATGACATAGTATATAAAAATAACAAATTCATCATTATTAAACAATCAGGTTAATTCTAACCTAATTATTCATTCTTTTTCTTCATTTTAGTCCTATTTCTCATAGTTTTTAGTTTTATAAAATTGTAACCCTGTAGTCAACTAAGCCAACTATATCGACATAGTTATATAGTTTTTTCTTTCTTAGGAAACTCATTTGACTTATCTGACTATGTTTCTTTAGCCATTTTTTCAACATACATAATATATTAAGTTGATTATGCTATATATTGTTTACATACTTGGTCAACCCAATCAACCTAGTAATCTTCAAGAAATGGAATTAACTCGCATTACTAGTAATTAATTCATCTTTCATTTTTATTGTCTACTTTGTTAGAGTAACACACATATTTTGCACACATAGAATATCTAATAAAGTTAAATTTATCAATTTAGTCACATTTATTTTTATTTTATTCACACAATACCAAATCATAAAATATCAAAAAATATTAAACAATTATACCCAAGGTCTACCTACTTATATTTCATCATCAAGGGGGAAGCTAACTCAATTTTATTACTAAGTATAAATACATGGTTGATGGTATATATTAGAAAATTACCTAATACCTTTATCATTATGGGATTGTGAAGTGAAGGAGTAAGACCTAATACCAAGCCAATACCATCACCAATATAGATCTCTTTAATCCTTAAGACCCTAAAATTATTTTTTTATATTACATCTTCCAAGTTCCTTTCTAAAGACAAACACCCTATTACATTCTAAATAATAATTTAAAACATATAGGCATGCACACTCATTAAATTAAGATTTAAATTTTATTATTGTTGTTTTCTATTGTCCAATTATATTTTTTTTTATTGAAAAACTTGTATTAGCCAATGTTTGTACAAGGTTTGTGTTGTGTGCTACAACTAGATCAACTTAACTGACCTAGTTTTTTATGTTTTACTCATTTTCTTGGAAGATTACTACTCATTTGTCCAATTTTATAGCATTACAAATATTTCCTACCTGCAAAACATAGTCAATTTAGTCAACTCAATCACATAAAGGCTACTCTATTTTGTCTTCTTATAGAACACATTTGATTCAATCTCTTACATGTTATTTTTCTTACCATTTTTTAGAACATAGTCGACTTATTCAACTTTGTTTCCTACCAATTGTTTTGCTTACCTTGTTATAGAATGCAATTGACTAGTTTGATCTTGTACCATCTAGATAAATTTTTAGGTCATGGATAACTTAGTTCATTAAACTAATAAATTCATAATTATGTCATCTTTTCAACTTCTAATTACTTAATAACACTACATAATTAAGAATTTAGATCAGAACCTCAATTATATTATCACTTCATATGAAACTATTGAATTCCTTCCTTCATGACTTATTAATCCCAAACTAATTATTACATCATGTAATGTATTTGAGGTTATTCATCTTAGTCATCCTCCTATTACTAATGTTGGGAACTCTCCACACAACAATCTATCTCCTACTACCACTATAAGGATTGATCCCCCTACCAACACTAAGGTTCCACCTCCTAACACTAACAATCAGAATATTTTCCTTGATACAACTCAAATTATTAATTAAATGATTCAAAAAATGAATGTTATGAAAATAACTACCAATTCCCAAATTATGCAAATCCAATATCATATGTTACAAAAGGCTAGCCAACCACTTCAAGTCATCATGAATTAACCAAATTAAAATTTTTTCCCTTCCCCTTTTATATATGCCAATGGGAACATCATCCCTTAACCCAATTTTCATAACAAAATTCTTTATAATGTTCAAAATGAATATTTATCTCCATTAATTGAATCCATAGACATTGGAAATATATCTCTAACTATCACATATGATGGAACTAAAGATCCCACTACCTTTATTAAATATTTTGGTAATCTTTATAAGGAATGGGTAAAAACTAATAATTTTTTACTACCACAAATATCCCATCCAATTTTTTTTTGTTGATGCACATGAATGGTATAATTAACTTCATAGACATTCCATCTCAAAACTAGAGTATTAATTAATACTCTAATGGAGGAATTTTAGCATAATGACCTTCTTGAAAATTATCTTAGCCACTTCATCAATGCCAAATAACTTCCTAATTAATATTCTCACACTTTAATCAAATCATGGAAGTCTCTAACTCATAGATTATACCATATCATGAATGATGGCACTCTTTTAAAACTATTTGTTTCCACTGTTACATATCCTCTTAAATACAAAGTTCAGATCTTTTCCCCTAAAACTTTAGAAGAATTCTTAGCCCAAGCAAAATTCAATAATTTCTTATGACTCAATTTTAATCACCTCAAGAAACTACTAAGGAACCTTTCCAATATTTTTCTCATAACATTGATTCTTATAAGCCTCCACAAACTCAAAAAGGAGCATTCAATTCAACTAATTTTAATAACACCCACCTTCCCTTGAATCTAGAATAACTTAAGAATAAATTGATACCCTCTAAATCCATGAACTTTGATCCTTCTAAACCTTATATAAAATGGTACAATATTGATAAGTTTTATTGATGGCATGCTATGATAGTTCATTCCCATGATGTTTATCATGATCTTCATTGATTTATTATTTCTTCCTTGCTTGGTCCACATTTCAATATTTATAATCTAATAATTTTTTTTATCAAGACTATCTTCAACAATCACAAATATAACATAAATAATCACATCAACATCACCTACCTAATGATCAACAATACTTAACACATACATCCACCTCATCTATTAATGTTGTCTAAACCATAGTTGACCCTTCTTCCTACACCAATAAGTAAATGATATATAATGTGAAAAAATTAAAATGGGTAGTTATATTTATCAATCCTCAACTTTTTAGATCACACAAACCCAAGGAGAACCTATTTAAAATTCCTAACCTTAAGTGCATCATACATGGTATTCATTTACCTTATAGAACTCTTCATACCTCTCCTAAAAATTCCATCTCAATTTCACCATCCTTAAAATATATTAAACTAACACATTTACCTATCTCTCATTGTATTTTAAATACCCAAGAAATACACTCTAATTATTTAAATTCACCTTAATCCATATCACATGTTGGGGCATCTTATGATTCCCATCCACATATCAGTTCAGACTTTGAGGCATATTTTAACTTAGATCCCTACATCCACTTACTCATTATGGCATCTTATGATTCCCACTCTTCTTCTACATTTCATAACAAACTATTTTAATATTTTAGAGTTATAGAGTTTAATCATTAGGTTGTTAAAGGAGATGAGTATATTAAATAAAGGTATAAAATATGAAATAAATACAAGCACTAATTTGTAATACAATTGACATAGGTTGAACTTTATAAAAATAAAAATAAATGATGCAAATAATTACTTAGTTAGAAACTAACTGAGATGGAAGACTTGGCGGTTAAAAACTAGGATAAAAGCTAATTTGGGTATCACAAATAGGATCTAAGTGTTAGAACCATTCATAGATAGTAGTGCCTAACTACATAATAGTGCCAATGGTGTTAGTATCCTCTTTTTGGTGATAATGTCCTCTATGAAAAACTAATCTAAGATTTTGGGTGTACCTATATTATAGTCTGTCAAGTCTATTCCTACATGCACAAGTTTTAATTCCCTATCAGTGACCTATTTTGACTATTTTTTAATATAAAACTTAAACCACCATGTTGTTAGGTTATCTAATTGGCACAAATATCAAAGTGTGATGTTAGTTAGGTAGATTTGACATCTTCAACATCTTATTGTGATGATATTTTCCTACATACCAATACTCTAAGGAGGGATCAAGCCTGATGTAGTTCTCCCTACCTAAATGCTGGTGCAAGTACAAATGAAGCTACTATGAATTCTAGTTTGGGTACTTTGAGTGAGGATTGAGACTGGAAATCTATGTATTTTGAGCTTAAGAGGGTTTTAGATGATTATATGAAGAATTAGGGAAGAATAAGGATTAATAACATTGATTGTGCACAACTTATTCTAATTTATTTGTTTGTATGTACATATGATTTCCATTTAGTGAATAAAGGGATAAAATTCATTTATGTATATTCTTCTAGTGATTTTAATGGTATTAAAATAGGTCTAGGCTAAACCTAGGTGGTTTTTTTATTTCAAATTATATTTGTTGATGATAAAAGGTGGGAAAAGGATAATATTGCCCAAACTAGGACATTAACACTATTGGTGCTACTATCCAAGTTATGGAACTAGTGTCTATGTGTTATAGCTTAAGGCACTAGGGGTCCGGATGCTAAAGTGAGGGTTTGTGACTACTTTAGGGTTGTTTAGGTATGACCACATCTTGCAAGAAGGCTAGATAAGTGTCTAAATATGACCTAAGATAGGTCTAGGGATAAGATATGGATATATGGTCTCAAGTAACTCTCTTATAACTCAAGTTCCATATTTAGATGATTATATTTCCCCCCATTTATTCTATAAATGCATCAAAGTGAAATGACTATAATAAAATAAATAGAAGCATAAATGGACCTACTTGTGAGTCCAAGTCCATGAATTTGAATATAAGTATGTGAATCATGCCCTATTATGTATTTTATGAATGAAATATACATAGATCATTCCTTACTTAAGAGATATCAAAAATAAATATAAAACTAATGAAAGAGATAAGAGAGAGGAAAGAAATGAATACACCTCACTGGGTATGTGAACCAATGTATAAACATGGTGGCATCTTATGTGTGTGTAGATAGTGATCAATTAGTAAATATTCTAGATTGAGTTGATTGATTTCTCAATCCCCATGTGTGAGTAGCTCAAGAACTCAATCTTATTTTGATTCCATCATTTCACACCCTTGCTTGTCAGATCATACACTATGAATAGATTGGATTAGACTAATGGTGTATCCAAACCTCTCATGTAGGTGGCTCAAGAACTCAAGTAGACTATGACTCCATCATTTCCTACCCATGTGTAGTAGATGCATCTAAAAATATAACTACATGATTTCATGAAACTATATAATATGTATTTGGGTCACTCAAAAGCTTTGAAATGTAAAATGGATCTAGGCCACTTAGGAATGTAAGATGACGCTAGACCGTTTAGGAATGCCAACCACTATAAATAAAGGCATAAAATCTAAATTATGCTAATGTTAATTGTGTCTATATTAATGATAGAGAGTGACATGAAGTTTGTCATTCCATTTTATTAACTAGAGCAAAAGTGAGCATATATACATAATGTGCCATGCACATGCCCCAAAATATGATATCTAAATATATGGATTCTAGATTGAGTTGTAATAATCTATATCTAAGTATCTAAAACTAAAATTTTAATGATTAAGTCATGCATGATGACCTAAATCTAAGCAAAATAGTATCAATCAATGCTAAATTGAGAAAAAATTGGTAGTTTGTAATTAACCTTAAGTAAACCTAGACTATACCTATTGTACTTTTCTAACCAATATAGAATTTCTTGAGATTGAGGATAATGGATAGTAGCACCATATATGAATATTAGTATTGGTGGCACTAGTGTCCCACTTTGGGTGCTAATGTCGAGTTGTACTAATTTATGTGAAAATTAAACTAGTATCTATGTGACTATTTATCACTATGTTTTCCTATAATTAATTTCTATATTTTCTGTCTATGTGCTAGAAATTTTTTAATCTTAGTGCATTAAAATAACTTGATATTTGTGACAAACTATGAGAATTCCCCTTCTTTTGAGGGGAGTTATGAAACTCATGTAATAACTATCCCAAAAATAAAATGCTTTGGAAGATGTGTGTTATCTAGAGCATATATCATATCTACATAATAAACCAATATAATGTGCATACATGACATTATAATGTAAGATAATATGAGCATAAGTTTTTAATTTGTGATATATATTAGATCTAGCATTCTCAATGATTTCAAGATATATATAACAATGTAAACATGTATATGAACAAAAAATATAAGAAATAAATTGAGTAACTACTTAGGAGGATGGGTCATGATTTCCATCAAGTCACCTAAGGTAAGGGTAGATGTATTAGGTCCCTTATGTCATCTAAAATTTAAGTGTGCAACAAGCACAACAAGTGTCATGACCATAATGTATACATGAAATCATACATAAAAAACACATAAGACACATAAAGTAGGTTAAGGGGTCACAATACAAGGGACATGAGCACATTTCACTAAATCTAATAAATAAAGACATACAAGGACATGTTCAAATGTACACATACATAAATAATAAGTAGGTTGGTGTAGAGGCACATATAAGGAAATGTTAGAATTTATACATACCCAATCAAGATGACACACACAAGGACATGGTCATATTACCAAAGCATACATAAAATAAAATTAAGTGGTGTAGAGCCATAAAATAATAGCATATATAAATTCCATCTAATAGAATAAGTATAGAGTCACAATCAAGTTTAAACTAGGAAAGCTAGAAATGAATGTATTCATGAACATGTGGTACAAATCAATATAAGAGAAAAAATGTACATAAGATAAGTCTAAACTATTAGTATTCCATAAAAACCTAGAGTACTGTAGGATGATCAATATCAAGATATGATAATGCTAAATCTATGACATATTTAGTAAAGATGTAACTTGGCAATCAAAACTATGTATATGATGCCTCCAAATGGGTAGATAGTATTAAATATTTATCTATATGGTAGATGAGAGTCCTATAATTATCTTTGAACACTTGAAAAGAATAAGTTAAGAATGTATGTGTGATAAAATTGACAATACTAAGATAGATATCATATATAGTGCTTGAAAAATATAAGAAATGCAAACATAGAAATTCATACAATAGATAGTTTGTATTTTTTGAGCAAATACTTGAATGTTTTTATGTCTTCACATATTATATTATTTTTTTATTATATATATATAATATATGTACAAGCAACATGAAAATGAAACTATATACAAAGAACGAGAAATAAGGAAGATATGTACAATTATAGAGGAACATACTAGCTGATGAGTTTCATAAGAGAGTCACTATCAAGGTGTCTTGTGTTAATATAAGGATTATTAATCAAGTATTTTATGTGAAAATGTAATTGAGGTCCTAGGACCTACTATACTAAGTGATTTATAGTTGACACTACCTATGGATTTGTGTTAGGAATTCATGAAGCTAACAAGAGTACACTGTAAATTGTAGGGGTATTAGGGACCCATTTGGTAGAAGATGTTGTAGATGGCATGGGTGACCTATGATGAGATCCCTAATAACTCAATAATTAGTATCTCAAAATAAATGAAGTAGAGAGAGGATCTATAGAGCCCATAACAAATCTTTCATGTAGGGGTTTCTCTAATAAAGGTCTCTACAAGAGAATCTACAACATTTTAAGAGTAGACCTCACGTGCACTAGTGGCTTAACTAAATCTATGGTGTACTAATGGAATGTGTGATTATAACTATAATTGGTAGTTGTAGTGTAACTACCTATGTGATAGGTAAAGGATACTCAATTTAAAGACCCTCAAATCTAACCACTTAATTATCATGTCTACACTTGAGGCATCTATGCACAGTGGATATAATGACTCAAAGTTATTAAGTCCATGGCCTACCAAATAACATGTCAAATGTGTGTTCACTACATACTACTAGTAATTTAATGGACACATGTTCTAGTCTAACCTATATTAGAAGTACAATCTCCCTAATAGAGCTCTAAACATGGCCACTAAAACCATGAATAACTATGTCAGTCAGAGAAATGCCTTGCTATGAATAATCTAAATGATGTATAAGTGTGATAGTGCACATGTTAATACTTAACCCATTGTCAACCATAACACTTTAAATAGGATGATGATCAATGTAGGTTATATAAAGAGTGTATATAAATATAAATCATCATTAATAATATCCTACTCTAAAAAAGTGATGAGTGGTATATATAACATTATAGTATGATATACATCAATGATATTATATAGGGGATGTGCATCCTATATGTTAGTATGATAGTATGCTAGTGGTGGATGCACCTAATATGTATAGTGAACACCTAAAGTTCCTCCTACCTCATTAGTTATATTTTTTCAAAACATATCCATGTTAGAATCAAAATTAATAAGGCGGGGGGGGGGGGGGGGGGGGGGGGGGAGGGGGGTGTGAATCAATATTCAAAACTTTAAATACTCTTACTAAAGGAATCATAGAATATCTAGACAAGCATGTACATTTTATCAAGCATAAGCATCAATCCAAAAGAACACGAAACACATTAATATAGTATATATGTGGGAAAACCCACTAAAACATAGATTATACAACTTGTAATATAAGATGATGAATCAAATTTAGCTAATTCCAACCCAATAAGGAACACCAAGCCCTAAATTTATCAAGCACCAACTTGATTTTATCAAACACCAATTTGATAGAAGGATACAACCCCATTTATGATCAAGTACCCAATTAATCAACACTCTAAAATTACCCACCTTGATCTTGTTTCTCTCTCACAACTAATTATTATTTTCTTTTGCTCTATCACAGTAAAATCTACCTCTCACACAAGCAAAAATTGTTCTTTACCTTCTTTGCTCAATTAGCCCTAGTAAAGGCTTCATTAGGTTATGAAATCACTTATGAAACCCTTTAGAATTATATGACTGATTCATATCATTTCTTTGTTTCAACACCTATGTAAGATCTCACAATCCTCTTCTTTGCTTCAAATATACTCACTCTCCTTACTCTATTAGGCCTAAAAATGCCTAGTATATATACAAGACTTTTTTTGTCCATATCCTTCTCAACTAGAAAATCACTCTTAGCCTCTTAGGTTATCCATGGAATGGATCTTATAAAACTTCATAGACATGTATCAAACATGATTTATGTCCCCTTAGACCTGACCTTTCTCAAATAGGTCTTATATCTCCTTTAGGTCTCATGGAAACCTAATCCCATTAGGCCTTATTATCACACATTACTCTTTGATATTGTGGTTTGAGATCCACATTTTATTATTTTGGATAATTTCATGTTTGGTCATAGACTTACTCAGCACATTTGGCCCTTTTGCCTTCATCCATCCTTTCTTGGGGCCCCTTTTGAATTTTTAACCTAAGTATTAGCTTCATTCCACTTCCTTCACATGACAACTAGGTGCTTGTTCAGTACAAAGAGGCTCTAGTTTTATTATGGTATAGTGCCATCTTGACATGTCATGACCCAATAATATTCAAATCTATTTCCCTTTTGGTTAGATCTCTAAGTAGTGCCATTAACTAATATCATAGTGGGTGATACCAACTTGGTATTTATAAAGGTGACCAAAATTTCTCTATATGGTGCCATTGTGCTCATTTTTGCAATGAAGTTCACAACTTACCTCAGAAGAGAATTTAATCAACATGTGTCATTCCAAAACTCATCCAAGAGTGGTTTTAATCTATCATACTTTTGGGTAGTTCCATTAGCTAGTGAAGATAAGGAAAGAGACCCACCATGTAGTTATAATAAGGAGGAGATGAGCCTTTTAATGTGTCACCCCAATGCTTACCAAAGGCAAATTTTTACTATCAAGTCTAGGAGTTACAACATTAGCCAGGGTAAGTAGATCCCCATCTCTAATAACATATAATAAGTAACTCTGGAGATGAACACATGGCATCACTATGCTCTTCATAAGCATCATGGCCATAATAATACCATTCAATTACACCATATCTAGGATCCAAAGTTTAACTAAACTCATAATCCCAAGACTTTCATTTAGTAGTAACAACATCATCATAGGTGTGAGTGCTAGGATATCTAGTTGTCACTCCCATGAGAAGCCACTTTGGCTATATATTTTGGGTTCATCCCTTTTCACAAAGGGGATTTTTATCAATTATTTTTTATTTTTTATTTTCAAGAATAGACATTTTGTAATAGTTTTATGATAGCAGTAGTAGTAGCTAGAATTTTATTTTACATCCTTAATAGGTGCCCCTCATGGGTAGTATTGAATGTTTTGTATTGTGCCCCTTGAGGACGTTTGTATTTTATTCTCTACCTAACTATGAAGAGGATGTGGTGTTTTAGGTGAAATTGAGTGAATAATTATTGTTGTTTACTATTTTCTCTCTTCTCTTATATTATTGATTTTGTCTACATCATATAGTTTAATTCATGCTTTATGCTTGTTTAATAGTCTATAGTGTTCAATAATTTAACCTATTTCATGTAATAATATGTTAATGTTTAACAAATCTTGGTGTATCACCTTAGTTTTATTTTAGTATTATTTTTGTTTCCTTCCTTCCCCTTTTGACCCCAAAAATCAAATTGAAGATCCATATTCTAAAATCTCATAGGTTACTTTAAAGACTACATTTTAGTCCCACACTTATAAATCTTTCCATAGAGGTTGTTTAACCTAGAGTAAGATCTTTAGGTATCAATATTTTTTATTATTTGGCACACCTGGGAGGACTAGATCTAGTAGTCTACCTAACTATAAGTCTAACTTTATGAGATAAAGACCCATTACAAGGTCACATATAGTGAAGAATCCAAACATGCCAACACCACCTCTATGAGCTCCAACTTGATAAAATACTATAGGGTCTATCACTACTCAATAATAACAAATGGTTATTTTAGTCTTTCCAAGGAAATTCATATCATGGGATAATGACATCTCACTTATCCCTCTAGTGCCCCCAACTACATGGGACCCCATTCTTATAAATGCCATGAAAATGCTCCCTAAATTTTTGGGAGAATAATTAAAACCATAACAAAACATCTCCAAAATGTTGTAAATGTGTGCACTGTACACTATGTTAATGCATAGAATATAGAATTAAGACTACTAGCTACTTATTTTAAGGGTTGAGCTCTTGATTGGTACTGATACTTGCCACCAAATTCCATATCCACTTGGGCTGACTTGGGAAATAGATTATTTGAGTGGTTCAACAAGAAGGCAGAGTGATCATCGCTATTGAAACAACTAATAAATATTAAGAGGGCCCCATAAGAAGCCATTATCGATTTCAATTTTAGGTTTAAAAAGACATATAAAATGATTCCAATAGTTTCTTAGCTACCCATGGTTATGGCCATAATTTTCTATCTTAAGGCCTTCAACTCAGATATTGTTGTCATGATCCAATTTCTTTAAGGTCAGATGCTGATAGATGCTTATGATCTAGCAGTAAGGTCCAAAAATAATTTAATAGATGCAATAAATATTACTTATCAACTACTAATTATGATGTTCCTAGATATATAAATGCCTCTATAATAATAAGTCCCAAGTACCTTAGGAGCACTGCCTTATATGTATGTGTATCCACCCACTCAAGAAAACACATATGTTTCATCCATGCTAGTTATGGAGATGAATGATATGAAGAGTATTTTATGAAAATTATCCAATGAGATAATAAATCTCAAAATTTACTAGGGTATGCCTCTAAATCCATATTTCAATAACTACCAAGAAAGGAGACCACCATACTAGTAGAACTAGTATCAAGAGAGGTAAAGGCCAAACCACCAAGCACCAAATAATTAAATGGTTTTAGTCCCTAATCCCCTACACAAAATATCATTTAATATAAATAGAGACATATGCTAGCTAAAACAACTTGGTATATGACTCTATTTCATGGTGTTTTCCCTGAAATGATGCTCATGGACCCCAAAATTGCCCAAGGGGAAATCTATAGTAGAAGGTTACAAAATAGTAGCAATAAGGGAATGATCCTAATTTAGAGTATGGATATCAATATTTAGGGATTGAGAATGTATTATAAATAGTGAAAATGTAAGGAATGTATCTTGAATAAGAATAATAAATATCCCTAATGCACGCACTTTTCTCTTAGGTAGAAGGTGAAGATGTAATTTATGCAAGAAAAGTTATTATGTATAGAGATTTGATAGTTCAATTGGAATAACCTAAATTCTCTAAGAAAATATTGGCCAATAGCCCTAAATTCATCTAAAAACCCAAAGTGGCTTTTAAATAAAGTCCAACACCTCAACCTCCACCACTGACATATCCAAGGTGGAGTGAAATAGTGTAGAATAAGGCAAAGGACCTTGAGGTTCCACTCCTAGGGTCATGCAATGTGGTAGAGTAGATAAAAAGGGTTATAACTAATGTTTACCTCTAGGAAATCCTATCCATCCCTAATTATAAGTCTCTACTCAAAGAGGATTTAAAGGAATGAGAAAATCCCACACAAGGAGAACTAGTCGTAGAGCCCCCATAGATAAAGGGAAATGAGACCAACATGAGTGTGTAACCCTAAATACCATCTGCATTC
This sequence comes from Torreya grandis, assembly GCA_037957365.1. Taxonomy (NCBI): domain Eukaryota; kingdom Viridiplantae; phylum Streptophyta; class Pinopsida; order Cupressales; family Taxaceae; genus Torreya; species Torreya grandis. The sequence goes on from JARHVA010002962.1 coordinate 1,473,303, forward strand.
ATCAATTCTAAATAAGGGGAAATAAAAATAAAACCCACTCTATTTTACTTAACACTTGTTTTTGGGGAAAAAATTATTACACAATTCCATGATCGATTACAATGCTAGCACAAGGGTGATGCCCAAACAGATAGTGGATGTATTAAAATTATAGTATGAACCTTTGAATAAAGGAGTAATGTAGTTGGATCAAAAGAAGGTTCAAACATTATGAATCATTAAGGCTCTTCCCCTAAAATTATACTCTTGTCCCAACATTACTATATCATAAGAGGTTGTATTGATAGACATCCCTCCCATCTTTGGGTTATGTCTATCAAGATATTTTACCACCAAGATAGGTGGGTACTTGTCATTGGAATGGTCACATTTGATCTTGAGGACCAAATATTGTTCAAAATTAAAGGTTTTATCTAATCCACTATATTAAAAACACATATCAGAGGATGTTATAATAGATTTTAAGGTAATGCACATGTCCTTCTCTAAAATATAGATATACCATGTAGAGATGCTTGAAGAGGAAAAAGTGGTAGACACTAGAATCCTAAAGGAATAAGTCCTTATTAGTGAATTCACTAAGATAAATCCATTCATGAAATTGAATTCCACTATCCTTGTAAACTACATAATCCATGATGAATACCTAGTCATTCTCGAGGTTATAAAGAGAGAGGAGGATCAGAGTAGAGGATATAAAAGTGAGTCCAAATTTTAGAATCTATATTTTGATGGTGTGAAATGTAAGAATAGTTCTAGGGTGGGAATCTAATTATTGTATCCATCCAATAAATAAGCCCTCTAATCCTTCTAATTTCATTTTACTTATGTAAAAAATGAAGCTAAATACAAGGCACTAGTTCATGGCTCAGTATTGACAAATGGATGGGAATAAAACATTTGAGAGTATTTGGTGATTTTAAATTAGTGGTGAGACTAGTTAGATGGTTCATGGCTATGAAGAACATGTGCATGAGGTGTACCATCACCAAATATGGGATTTGATAGATATCTTCAATGATTTAAATATTCATATCATCCTTAGGGCCATGAATGTAAAGGTAGATCCAATGGTGATAATTGGCTCCCAATCTGATCTAGTAATAGACTTGTTCACCAATGAGAAAGTAGTATATGTGATCATCAGTCCTACCATTCCTAATAATGACCAAAATTGTTAAGTATTCAAAAATGATGCATAAATTTCAATGTTCCTTCAATAATCATGTGAATTTGTGGAGCAATTGCATCCAAAGATTAAAGAGGCATATGGGGAGCAAATCATGCAATTAAAAACCAATAAACTACCAAAAGGGTTCATCACCCTAGAAAACCTATTTTATTATGATGACACCAAGAATGATAAATGAAGTTTTGTCATAGACAAATGTGACTACTGCAAACTTGATGTTGAAGGTGAGAGAAAGTTGATTGTGGGAAAGGAGGTTCCCCAAAATAATGAGTGATTGGTTTCCTTATATAACAAGTATGAAGGAGTCATCACATGGACCTATGATGAATTGGAAGGGTATGATCATGAGGTCATTAAACATACCACAGACTTGGTGGAGGGAGCCAAACCTATTTAGTAGAAGCAAAGGCTAATAAACCCAAAAATTGAATCCCTTATGGCTTAGGAGATGAGAAAACTAATTGACTCAAATATCATATACTTGATCAAACATTCGATTTGGGTATCAAATTTGGTTCATGTACAAAAGAAGAGTAGAGAGATATGATTGTGCATGGACTTCTAAAACTTAGCTAAGGTTTCCTTGAAAGATCACTATCCCTTCCCTCTATGGAATAGATCCTCTAAATAGTGGTGGGTATGTAAATTTTTATCTATTGGATATATTTTATAGATATAATTAGGTATGGGTAAATGAGGAGGATCAGACATAACCACTTTCATCACAAAGTGGGGAACCTTCACATATGCAAAGATGCCTTTCAGCCTTTATAATGTCAGGGCTACATTTTAGTGAGCTATGGACATGGATTTTAAGGGACTAATTAATAGGATCATCCTCATCTATCTAGATGACCTCATAGTGTTCTCAAATAATAAGGAAGACCACTTTGACCATTTAGAGAAGGTTTTCCAAAGGTACCAAGAGTTTGGGGTGTCTCTTAACCCTAATAAATGTGTCTTTGAAGTCCCATAAGGCAAGATTATTAGACATATATTATTCAAAGAAGGATCACCATCGATCTAGAAAGAGTACAAGCCATCAAAGACTTAGTTATACCAGTGAACAAGAAAAGGGTCCAGTCTTTCTTTAAGAATATTAATTATGTCAGTAGACTCATAGCTAACTTCTTAGGATTAGTGAGGTGAAGCATGTTAATTTTGGAGAAGGACCAGGACTTTAAGTAGACATGTGAATGGAGAGAATCATTTTATAAAATCAAGGACATGATATCCACTATGTCTGTACTAGTCAACCCTAACTTTTCCAAGGATTTCATAATTTATGTCTATGGGAGTAAACATATCCCAATGTCCATGTTAACTCAAAAGGAAGAGGAAGGATGAAATGAGCACCCAATCACATTATACTCAATAACATTGTATGGTTATGAAGTTGAATACAACTTTGTAGAAAAACTAGCTTTCACCATTTTTAAGGGCCTTAAAAAGTTTAGGCACCTTTTGGTGGGCAATAAAATAATGGTATATGTGGCACACCCCATTAGCCATGAATACATAATGGAAGGAGAAATCATAGATAAATATGTCAATTGGATCACCAATATCCTAGAGTATGATATCAAATTTAGGATAACTAAGGTGATCAAAGGAAGAGGAATCTAATACTTAACCTAATGCATAGTTATCCCGAGGAGGAATAAGACACACCAAAGGTAGTTTTATAAAAATAATAAGAGATCATTGAGTCTTGGGTTATCAATAGGATCCACTACATGAAAATTGGTTGATATCCTGATGGTCTCCCCATGCATAAAAGGCATTTCTACTGACTATAAGGGGCTAGTAAAAAACTAGTCCAAGGAGTCATGTTTAAAAGAAACATCGATAGGGATATGCTTCAATGTATTGAAAAACACTAAGCCAAAAAAATCCTCCAAGATATGCATTTCACCCCCCCAAGTGGACACTTCTCACCAAAAACCACCATGACCAAGATCATGTACATGGGATACTACTAGCTGACCATGTTTGTGGATTGCCATTAGGTGTCAAAAAATGCCAAAAAATACTAGTTCTTTACAAAAAGAGGAAAAACTTAGCCATGACTCTAAAGCCAATTAGTATTAATGAAACATTAATATAGTGGGGTTTATATTTCAATATAATGATAAATCTCATCTCCAACACTAATCACAAGTGGATACTTACGACCACTAACTACTTCACTAGGTAGATCAAAGCAGTCCCTCTGAGGGAGGCAACTGAGAATATAATCCTTAGCTTCTTGGAGGAGATCATAATAAAGTTTATCCCACCCAATATGATCATCTATAAAAACAAAAAATCCTTACTCAAGTCCAATATTTTTGAGTTCATGCTTTGAAATGGTATCTTCTTAAAGACTTTGTCCAATTACTACCCACAAGGGAATGGATTGGCAGAGTCAATAAATAATAACCTTATAAGGCTAATTAAAAGGATGGGTGATAACCAACAAAGGGAGTGGTATATGCATGTGAAAATGGCCCTGTGAGCAGACCATATCACTCCTAACTAGATCTTAAAGACTTCCCCATATGAAATTATGTATGGGAAGGAGGTAGTCATGCATGTGTCATCAATAATCCCCATTGTATAACTTTTGAAAGATATTGAGATTACAAAAAATGGAGTGGAGGTTAGGCTCATAGATTTACTTAGCATCAAAGAAGAAAGAGATAATGCAAGTGATGTAAAAATCACCTAATAGCAAATGGTCTTGTAGTGGTTGAAGAAGAAAATGTTGAACCCAAGCTTTAAGCCTAGGGATTCGGTTCTCAAGTATAATCTAAGGGCCACAAAGTTGGAACAACATGAAAAATTAGATTCTTTATAGAGAGTTTTGTTCTACATCATTAAAAAAATAGGGAATGCTTTAAAATTAGAATATGAAGAGGGAAATACATTATAGATCCCTATTAATGGGATCAACTTAAAGCATTTCATCCAGCTTACCTACCCCTTGTCAATAGTTCATTAGTTTCCCCTTTTACTTTTATGTTCCCCTTATTAGTTTTCTTTTTCCCTTAGTTTTTTTCCATTTTATTTGTTCTTTCCTTTGAATAAGTTCTATTGGAATAAGTGGATCCTCTTTTTACCATGTGTCCTCACCCGAGCCCTCCTTAATTTTAAAATATTGTCTAAAAGATAATTATCTAATCACCTCTCCTACCATTAATGTTAGATGTTTCATATTATATTATTCCCCATAAGTATCACCACAAATATCTTGTGAGTTACTCCTTGAGTGTGTGTGCCACCCTTAACATTTATGGAGTGCCCCAAATTCAAAATTTTCCGTTATTATCATGCATATGAGCATCATTTTATAAATACCCCTCTCCTCATCTATCTAAACACTTAGACGTATTGAGATTTTCAAAAGAAATAAGTAATTGAGAAAAGAATAAATATTAGAGAGAGCCAAGCCAAGAATTATGAGACCTTATGAGCAGAATTTGTTAACCCAGTATCTTATTTGTGATAGAGAGTAATTTTGAAGAAGAATTCTCAAGATTGAGACCTCTACAAATTCTTTAGAAGGAAAAAAGAATCCAAGAAAATATAGAACCTATGGGTTGGGTATCCAAAGAAATATCCCTCTCAATATGTGGTGATAAAATCCTATGCTTCCTCCCCCACTCAAGCAAAGGAGAAAGTGTCAAACATCAAGAAAATAGCCAAAATTCACTATAAATACCAAGCATTAGTCACTAGTTTTGTAGATGATATATTTGATCCTAAGCTAGCCAAGAATACCAAGATCTTAAGAGAGTTTTCTCATGCTTGAATGATTGAGAATATCTAGAAGAATGATTATGACTCATTTGGATGTATAATTTAGAACTACATACTAGCTCAATTCATGGTGCCATATGTTCACCCATACCCAAAAATCATCACCCTCTATATAGAGAGGTATGATGCCAATACTGAAATAATTGTGGGTAACACCCATTTGAGGGTGAAAATAAATGCATACATCTTAAGGGAGATGATATGACTCCTAAGTGATCCTAAAGCTAGAATCTATAGCATAAAGAGCCTAAAATATGTCTAGGACACTTGGGTCCATGACAAAGCACACTTACTCAACTTCCTCCTTTAGATTAGCTACATGGAAGTACCTCCTCCACCCATCCCCCTAGAAATATTTCCCATGAAGTACCTAAAGGATGCCTTGTCCATGTTGGATTTTATCTTCAAGATGGACTGGGATGTCAATGTCACTAAATTATAGTTAGGGTTGCTCTTCCTCTTGACTATAGTGAATAAGTGGGAGGTATATAAGATGGATTTTATAGATTCCATCACCATCATCATGAAGAATGAGCCAAAAAAGATTTAAATGTTAGGTAATTTTAAATATTCCTATTTTCTCCTACATTTCATTCTATTCTATCACTCCTAGTTCTTCTCCACTTACCTCAATCTCAACTCCTCCAAGATAGGAATTTTACCTAACATGGTGACCTCAATCATAATATGGACCCATGTCCTATCAATCACATAGGATTACTATGATTTATTAGAGAACTTTTTGTTTGTAATCCTTATTAACCTTAATTGAGAGGCCATTATAGATAGGATGATAGAGTCACAATGATCATGGCTTACCATCAATGAGGTTTCAGTTGACTAGTTCTTTGGGAGCCATTTTAACTTCATTCAAACACAAGGATTCAAAGATGAGACATTCTAGCTCTTTCACATGATATTAAATAAAACTTTGTCCTTGGAGTTGGTACACCAACTCAACAAAGTGGACTCTATGTATGATACAAGGAAAAATAAGAAGGGCCTATATGATATCCCTTTCACAAGGGAAGACATCATAGTGGTAAAAAGGTAGTAGAAATGCTTGATTATATCCAAACTCATGGATATTGCCCTTAACCTAATCAATGATATATAGAGCTATGATTTGGTTAGTTACATAGTCTCCTTAAAGACCACCATCCCACCCAATCACTAGCCTCAACCATATCTTGATCAAAAGAGTTCACCAATAGAGGATGACCACAAATGTTATGTGGATCTATCTCATATCTCATTAGACACTCATAGGCTATGGGAGTATTTATATGATGTGGTATATTTATTTGATACTTCCATGAAATTAATGAAGGGACTAAGGGCACAACTCACCCAAAGAGATTGGATCCAAGAGAAGATATCTGCCTAATGGAAATTTAGGAAATTGATCGATAAGTCATATTGTAATTTTGAAAATGAAGAAATGGATGAAAATTTTGAAATTTTTTGGGATGAGCATCATCTATAAGAGGACTTGGTAAAATAAGGATTATCTATTAAGGAAGATGAAGAAGAATAAAGAGAAGAAGAGGAAGAAGAAGATACCATTAGGGAAGAAGTGGGGGACGTATCTCTGGGAAAAGAAGTGGAAGTTGTAGAGGTCCAAAAGCCTTTAACCTAGCCACCACCCATGTTCTCATACCCCAAGCCCAAAAATAATAACAAGCCTTTTTAGGGTACCTCATAGCTAGGTCATCTTAGCCCAAGTATCCTGAGGCACTATTATCTAACCCTCTTCTAGTACCCCCTCAGAAGAAGGTATGATTTTCACAACCCCTTATTTTCACCTCTACCTCCTTTTTCACTCCCTCATCTCCCTTCATAGTCTCACCCAATGTTATGACACTCTTCAATACCTAACCAATCAATTTCTTAGTGTCACTCTCCTCTTCATTTACTCAACCTACCACTAAGCTCATACCACTTTCTTCCATGATGTTGATCACTTCCCTTGCACCTTTCCTTACTCCTCCTCCATCATCATTCACATCATCCTCCCTAATGATGCAATTTCCCTCCACCCTACTCCATAAGATCCCACCTTTTTTTCTTTTTGCCCTTACCATTCATCCACTCAGCTTTAGAGGAACAATGTTCACTACTTCATAGTAGCAAGTGACCATTCTATTCATTCTACCTCAAGGAATCCACTTCATAGGGAAAAACATTCAATTACTAGAGTAGTACCATTAATAGATGGACATAATGAGAAGGACTTGAGAGGATCAAATAGAGAATAAGAAGGGGAAATAGGAAAGGTACCTAGTGGTGACTCACATATGGTCATTCTTTGACCTTGAATAATAATCACTTATGATTATACATATGACCCATCATGTAATCAAGCCCCAAGATCAAATTCAATTAGGGTACTATGTAATACAAGCTATCAACCTTAATATTAGCTAGGATAGACCCATTTACCAAGTCAATTTGATGGAGGAAATGCATAAGTTTGTGACTATAGACTACATCAAAGTGACCTAACAACTAGATAAGTTCAATCTAAAACTCGCCAAGGTGAAGGCTACTATTAACTGCCTCAATGCTAAAGCTAAAGCCAAAGATGTAGATCTAAATAAATCAAGGTTTGACCTTCAAATACATGTATCTAATGAGAGTTTCTAGGTGGAAGCCAATCTAAGGGAAATTGTAGAGACCAAGATATAGGAGAAAGAGACCGAACTGGTGTAGATCCATCAAAATATCTTAAATTTTAATTGGGATTTTCAATAATTATAGCATAAGGCACAATAAGAATCCTCGATTAAGGAACACAAAATTATATAGCTAAAGAATGACCACACCTTTCCACCCATCCATAGACCATAGAGATCCTCCCTATGGTTCAACATCTATACAATCTTAATAAGAGAGAATCAAAGGTGTGGTCATAAATCGAAAGTTATCACTCAAATTCATCATGGACTTGTAAAAGTTAAGCTCTGAAGTAAGTGTGTATGTTGACCAAGTCATTGCCTTCATGTCCCCTAAGGTCCAAAATTCATATATTCTCATCCAAAATCTTTACAACACTTTAAATGAGACACTAAAATTAATAGGTATGGCCAATCAAATGTAAGTGATAGTAAAAATCAATGAATTTATAATCTACAATAAGGTAGCCACTAAGTGTAAGGCATTATTTAATGACTTAAAAAGATGGTTAAAGATAGATAGGGGCACATTAAATAATTATTCAAATTAGGACTCTCCTACCCATTCTTAGTGGACAATAGTATCCTCCTAGAGGACCAAATCAAAGCACTGCTACAGTAGAAATAAAATGACTAGACTCTGTGCATGCTTCTCAGTCAATCAACTAGTGTCTCTAAAGTGGAGAAGATATTGTAGCCACTTACCTAACTAGAGTTATAAATGTTGGTAGTAGTTCAAGTTTTGGGTAACATCTCCTTTAAGGAGATTATTAATCTAGATAGATCCTTTAAGGCTCTTAAGAAGAAGACCCAACCCAAGGAGGAAGAGTGGGAAACTTTGCAAGTGGCTCTTCTAAAGTGGTAAGTTCATAGAGCTTCTTCCTATTTTGAAAATTTTACCTTGACTAGTCTACATACTAGAGTTTTTGGGTTCTCTAATCCATAGGTTGACACCCATATGAGTCCCAGACTTGCTTGACATGTTTAGTACTTCTACCTTTGGCCATCCTTTCATGGGGCCCCTTTTGATTTTTTTTCCTAAGTATCAACTTCCTTTTACTTCCTTCACATGGTAGTTAGGTGATTATTAGGCATAAAAATGATATATTTAAATCCATTTCCCTTTTGGCTATAACTTTGATTAGCACCATTGGCTAACAACATAATGGGTAGGATGCACTAGGTAGTTATAAAGACAATCACAGTTTCTTTACATAGTGCCCTTGTGCTTATTTTTTCAAGGAAGTGCCCAAATTACCCTAGAGGAGTTCTTACTCAACACATGTCATTCCATCACTCATCTAAGAGTGGTTTTGATTTGTGAAACCTTTGGGCACTGTCATTGGCTAGTAAAGAGAAGGAAAGGGACACACCATGCAATTATAAAAAAGTAGACAAGCCTTTCCACATGGTTCCATTGTGATTTAAAAAGGTAAAGTTTTAATATCAGGGATAGGAGTTTTGCCATTAGATAGGGTAAATAGATCCCTATCTCTAATGACATATCATAAGTGGCTCCAAAGATGAACACGTGGCATCACTATGCTCCTTTTAAACATCATGACCATAATAAGACCATGTGTTTTCATCATATCTAGGATCTTTAAGTTAACCACACTCATAAGCCTAAGTCCTTCATTCATTTTTAATGGAATAATCATAGGCATGAGTGCCAATATTTATAGTTATCACTCTCATGAGAAGCCACTTCACCTATATATTATGTGTTCATCCCTTTTCACAAAGGGGTTTTTTAATCAATTATTTTATATTTGATATTTTGGAGAATGGAAAATTTTTAATACTTTTATGATAGAGGTAGAAGTATCTATCATTTTTAATTTTACAACCTTAACAGGTGCCCCTCACAGGTAGTATTGAATGTTTCATATTGTGCTCCTTGAGGCCTTCTGTATTTTGTTCTCTACCTAATTACAAAGAGGATGTGATGTTTTGTGTTAATTTGAGTGAATTATTATTTTATTTTTTATCTTATTTCTCTACTCCTATATTATTGATTATGTCTACATCATAGACTTTAATTCATGCTTTATGCTCTTTTAATAGATTATAATGTTCAAGAATTCAAGTTATTTCATGCAATCATATGTTAATGTTTTAAGGATCTTGGTGCATCACCTTAGTTTATTTAAATTTCCTTCCTTAACCTTATCACCCTCAAATATCAAATCAAATATCTAGCTTATAAAATCTTGGAGGTTGCTTTACAGACTGCATTTCATTCCCACATGCGTAAAGTTTACCATAGAGGTTGTTTAACATGGAATGAGAGTTTTAGGCATCAACCAATATTATTGGAGAACATATAAACATTTAAAACAAAATATATACATCATATTCAATCCAAAAATACATATTTTAAGTTTATCTTGGCTCTAAAACATCTTTTATCTCAAACCACTACTTGGAGCACACCATTAGAAGAATTCATATTAGCCCTGTGTATACCCAAAAAGTCTATCTAAAAATAATTAAAGCATAAACACAAATTTGCCAAAAAATAATGAAAAAAAACATATAAAAATAATACTTATGACCTTAGGTTCATCACCATGTACATTATACCTTAGAACTCAAGGTAAAAGTGCTCAACCCCTTTTCTACAAGTAAATTACATAGAACTACCAATTGGTCTCAAAACAAAATCATAATACCTTGATCTTTTGACACCTATAAGAATAATATTAAGGTATTAAAATGAATTATTATGATATTAAATCATAATTATATAAAAATACATCAAAAAAATCATAATCTAAATGATAACTACTGGTCTTATATACCAATCTGTTGACCTCCTTTCTCATAGACCTTACTCAATCAGACAAGATGTTCTAGATTCAATGTTCCAATATTTTATATTTACTTATAATATTTTAAAAATAATGAATATGACATTCATGTCTTTAAAAATATTAATATATGCATTGACTTCTTCAGCTAAGGTCAAAGGGCATTCAACTCATCACTCTCACTTGCTTACTCAAATTTATCACTTTTACCTTCAAAGACAATCATGGTGAGAATGACTTTCAACTCTTATGTAGACAATTTTAGAGACTCATAATGAATTTGGATGATCATATGAGATCATTAGGTAAATATTAGATATAAATATACCATGGTCAAGTGATGATATTGGTCTTGTAGACCAATCTCATAACCTTACACCTTCATTGTCTCATATCCACTAGATAGGTCAACTTATGAGCAACATTTTCAACATTTTCATTGACCTCAAAAACATATAATCAAAATAAACACATATTATATGTTTTTAAAAATAATCCAATGCATCGATATCCATCCATAATTCATGACAACACATCTCTAAGCTCATTCTCATTTCTACCTAGTTTTTCTCACTATCTATATCATTAGGCCTTTTAGAGATAGGTCGACTTGCATGATTATTTTAGCATATCTAAGGTTTTTAACCTTCTTATAAACCACCATGGACATAATATATAAGTCTTAATCTTCAGTCTTAATTCATTTAACAACTTTGACTCAATCAACCCTACCTGCTATACCAAATTTTTGAGAAACAAGGTTATTCATGTAGGGTCCACCCACTCACATAATAAACCAATGCCACCTAGAGATACCTATAATATTCCAATACATGATTCAATAATAAAACTAGGTCATATAATCCAATTTAAGCCATTTTATTAACATCTTCCATATCAATTCAAAGTTAGGGTTTTAGAGAGGTTTAAACCACCTACAGTCTTAACAATCATTCATAAAGCTTAAGCCCTTAATATAGAAAACAATTATTATAAATTTTAGATAAGTCCCTTCCCCATATATCATGAATGGATTAGGTTATTTTTGGCTAATTTTGGCCTATAAATGGAAATTTTCTCAGATGAATCAGTTTCTAGAGGTCTTTGTATGGAGTGATCAGCTAGGTAGAGTTTTAGATGGAATGAGTGGACCTAAAGTGAGAAGAGAAGATATCATATTAAATATAAAGCTTTTGAAACACTTTAAACAAGCTTAAAGTTCTATTTGTTGATCCTTGGGAAGTAGGCTTGGAAATAGGTCTAAGATTTCAAAGTGTAAATACTAGCAGCTTCTTATGGTAGTTCAAGTATCCAAGGGCATGAAGTAGGTTTTCACAAGCCTTAGAAGTTCATTATATCCTTATAAAGGGACAAAAATATCTTACATAAGTCCAAAAGAACCATACCATCAAAAGAATGTCATGCAAAAATGGATAGATCAATTTGATCATGTATTTAATAAATGCACTTAAGAAATCCTCTCAAGCCAAAAGACCATGTAGACATGTTGTTCTTCATACATGTTATTTTTCATGCCTTAAACATTATCTACAAATTCCATATCTTGATGATCTTTCTATCTCAATATATAAAGCTTCAAAGTTATACTTGTCGAATGAGAAAATCATGGGGACATAAAGTTAAAGATACAATAATTAACCATTGAGATTTAAAAATCCTTAAACATCCACACAGATGTTAAATTTTGGCCTCATAAAAATAATATTTGAATTCAAATGATCTAAGATCAATGGTCAGAATTCAATAATACCAAAGATCGAATGGTGAATGGTAACCTAACAGTGTCAGTGGGTCCCAAAGATCTAATGGTGCATGTTTGATTGTGTATCCAAGATCAATAATGAACATCAAGTAAAAAGGTCAACATAACCATGAAGTGGACAAGTGGAAAGATCTCAGGTACCTAAGAAGAGATCTAATAGTACGTGTTGATTGATAAATTAAGTGGTCCCAAGAATATTGATGGTGCATGTGAAATCATACAAAACAAATCTAATGATGATCAATAGGTTAAAAGGTCAATGAATCTCAAAGACAAATCCATGGGTAATAAGTGTTTTAACCACATTTAACTGATAGAAGATCTATGGATCATGTTCATTCATATAGGATAAGATTGATGGTGCATGATAGTCAAGATGCAATGGTACTCATCTAATATAAATCATAGATCAATGACCAATAATAAAGGTCAAATGTGTCATAATCTCTAAGCCCAAATCAAGATCAATGGTTAGTATTAAAATTAAAAGATATAAGACTTTTATTAGAGGTTAAAACATGATATAAGCTGAACCAAAGTGGATTTTTAAAGATCAACCATCACCATTAAATCTTAGTAGAGGTGGAATAGGTCTTTTAGGTCCTAATATAGTGATAAAAGATGGACGAGTAGTTGTTGAAGAAAGACTAAACATCTGTGGATCTCATAAATATATTGACTATATGAAAACCAATAATCTGGATAGGTTTTCAAATCTATAGTGAAGATATACATTTAGGTTGAAGTAGGGGTAGATGTGTAATCATGGATAAATTTCTCATCTATTGGCATGGTTATATTCTCGATAGATTAGGTACTTATAGCCACTAAAAGAAGACTTAGGCATGGCTCTATCAAGTACATAGATATATAGACATTGACCTTATAATGAAGTAAGTGGAGATGCCATAGAGTCCTAAGATGAAGATATAGTGGTTGGAGAAATAAGTTGTAGTATTTAATAGATTTTGAGGATTCCTAAGGGTTTTCCTTCATAAGCAGGATCATGTCTCACCACTTTGGCAACTATTGTCTTCTAATGCAATTTTCTTAGCCAATAAAAAGATTTAAGGGATATTAAGACAAATAACAAGTTAATTTTTCAATAGAGAACTTGTGCTAATGTGATAAAAAAGGTGATGGAGCATTCAGATAATTATGGTAGCTCAATTAATGATTTTTTTACTCATGTTTCCTCTTCTCTCTCCCTTTCTCATATATTACCCATTCTTTCCATTTTATAAGCTCTCTCTCAGTTCTTAGAAGAATTCTCTATGAATTTTTTAATAGTTAAGACTCATTTGATAAGGCTAAACCTTGTCAAAACATGTATGAAAAACCTATTGAATATAATAAATACTTTATTTACCTATCTCTTTCTTTTGAACTATGTTTAGTTAGTTGTACATAATGGCCTTGTGAAGGAGAATCTTCCATTCCCATTGTCCTTCTTTCTTGACTATTTTAGGGTTTTTTTATTTAATTTTAGGTATATATTTATGTACTCTCTACCAATAATAGAAGCTTAGTGTGAGTCTTAGAATTCCACCTAACTTCATTCATTGCTTCATGAACCTAGTGTATGAAATACTTATGTAATTAGTTAGATTATGAAAATTTATGAGCTAGTATTGTCTTATGTTTCTCCAATGTATATTTCATGCTTTTTTAAATTCTCACTTAATTTGGTGCATCACCCTTTTAGCATTATTAGGAGTGTTTTCCCCCTTTCTAACCCTTTTCTTAATACACACATTAGTATAGGTGATCCATCAAGAGGAAGCTGGCCTTCTCTAGAGGTCCAACCCCACCATAGGTGACCCACAACCTAGGGTTATTCCCATAGTGTATCTTAATTATAGGGATCCTAAAGAACTCCCCCTAAGGATGAAAATTGATGCTACAATATTTTTGGGACACGTAGTGGGATAAAATATTTTAAAGAAGATTAGTCAAAGTTTGATGCTATTTTGATCAATTTATAGTAGTAATAACTTCTGAGCAACAACATCTAGTGACTCTAAAAGAATATTCAACATTATAATAGTAGATAAATGACTACATCTCATGCCAAAAATGACTACAATATTATCTTTTATAGATATTCCCTTTGAATTCTTGAATTGCCTTTAAACTCAGTTAAAATATTAAGGTTTGATAATACACACCCATATGAAGGAAAATTTTTTCCTAAGTCAATTCTAAGGCCTACCCCTACATTAATATCTTTATTAATCCCTTTAATTACCATGGAAACCATTAAAACTTTCCCCGTTATGGATTTTAATGGCTAAAGTCCTTTATACCTACAATAATATGATCTTATTCTAGTAGAAGCTCTTAAAAGTGTCCCTTATTTTGTTGGAGACTAAGATACAACCCCTTCTGAACACCTCATAAATATAGCCAACTTCTACAACATTCATTACATAAATGAGGAAAATGTAGCAATTAGGCTATTAGCCATCTCTTTCAAAGGTAAATCCCTAGATTGGTGTAAGTTTTTCTAACCATTCTATTACAACTAGGGATCAATTAGAAGATATATTGTGCAAAATATTTGAAGATAAAAGTGCCCATTTGTCACTTTCAAAGCAATTGACCACAATAAAAAGATCCCCTCATGAGGTAATGAAAGACTTCAATACAAGGTTGTAAAAGACTTGGGATAGTATCCTATTATCTTTAAGTCCTACCCAGAACTTTGATTTTTTATATTATTTGAAATCCCTAATCTTTGACAATGCAATAATGATCTAGTCTATGGGAGGAAACACATTACCAAATACATGAGGTGGAAATCAAGGCAAAAAATTATCTAGTATAGGCTGGCAAGCTTACACCTAGACCACTAATGCATTTGTTCCCTAAGATAAGACCACCCCTATTTATATTCCTCCCCTTGATTCCATTCATTTTATACCTACAATTTTTTATATACCCTTACCAAGGCAAGAAAAGGCTTCCACTAGTCAATCTAGTGATTCCCAAGAACATAAGAACTTTCAAGAGATTAAGAACATGTTTTAGTCCTTGGGAAATTATATAGTAAATGTTAAGAAGTATCAATAATTCAATAGGCCTTATCAATCCTCATATCAACCTCAACAATAATATTATCAAGCAAATAGACCACCCTACAAAGGAAATTTTTAAGGCCAAGGGTAGGGTCAAAACCAAGGACATGGGCAACCTAGCTACAATAGACAAAGTAACTATAATCCAAATCCTACAAAAACTTCAAACACTTTGGTACTAGTTAAAAATAATTTTACTCAAGAAGCTAAGGGTACCATGATTTGTAATTAGTCTTTTTGGTAATCCATTATCCCAAACACTAACTTCAATGAAGATTTTAATGATCAATGGTATCAGGCTACAAATTATGGGTACAACTAAGCTCTTATGTCTCAGAACATAGAGGTACCCATGATGACCAAACTAGAAGAGCCTTAACAAAGTTAAGGACCTAATAAAGAACCAAGTTATTTGGGTGATAAAATGGTGAATTATGAGCAATAAGAGTGTTATGCACTCAATTAGCAAGCTAGTTCTAACTAGGCATACATTTTAGTGGTAGCAAATACAAGGCTTAAAATAAGTAACATCGATGGTAACTAGGAAGTAATCAAGGAGACTCTTAACATTAATCCTTAAATATAAAAGTAAAATAGACATGATACTAATCCAAATGTTTAAATAGCTCTAAGGAATCAAAATTATGGGAATGTCCTTATCCCTCAAAACTCACAAACTTAAGGTGTAGTTGTGGCTCCCAAAACACAACTAAAGGTTGGTGTTTCACCCATAAACATTGTGGAACACATGAAAAGGTACAATGTGTGTGTGCCTATGTGGGATATACTCTGCATGCCCCATCAGGGAGACATCCTTCAAGAAGTGTTTTCAAAAATCAAAATTCTTGAGAAGGAACAAGGGAAAGAAAATGTGGTTCTTAACAATGCAAACAAAGGACATAATGAAGGGAAATCATGTAAGGTGGTCAAACCTTCTCCCTTCTACACTTTAGTAGTTATTGGTGACTCTTTAGTGCATAATTTATTTGGTAGACAATGGGTCTAGCACCTCAATAATGCCAAAGTCTATAACTAGTCAACTTGTTCTAAAATATGAGCCATAGTCTAAAGGAGTTATGCATCTTTATGGTTCTTATACCAAGCCATCTGGCATAATTAGAGACCTCAACTTGACCCTGCATGCTTTCCTACTATCTTAGTGGTTCAAGATGTGTTGATCCTCGATGTACCTCATCATTTTTACCTATGCCTATCTAGGTAATTCAATACAAATATTAGAGGATATCTTGCAATAGATTGGTCATACATGTCATTTAAAACAAGATATGGGACCAAATTATAAATTAAGGCTGATCCCAGTACACAATTATATAAAGAGATTTATGGGCTAGACAACATAAACCTCAATTGCACCATTCTTGATGAGGATGAACATATGGTTAGTGAAAAATTAAACACTAACCTTAACGAGATACCAGACATGTTCTTGGATGAACTATGGAATGAAAATCATTTGGTTGATCCCTTAGAAGGATTTGAGGAAATGGACATGGGTATCTATTACTTACATAAAGAGAATTAGTCCATGTCATCCCTAACTAGACCTTAAGAAGATCCTAGTGGCCTATGGAAATTGTTCTTTGATGTCTCAAGGAGCGAACACAGAGTGGGTGTAGGTGAAATTATAGTATCACCTTCCAAAGATAAGTATTTATCTTCTTATATGTTCCAATTCAGTTGCTCTTATAATGCAATAGAGTCTGAAGGTCTTATCCATGGACTTCAATGGGATAATAAGAGAGGGATAAAGTAGTTACAATTGTATGGGGATAGTGAGCTAATAATATACTAGGTTAGAGGCCAAAATATCATCAATAATCCTTTGATGAACTCATACAAACATGGAGTGTGAAACCTAATTGAGGATTTTGAGAACTTTAACATCTAGGCAGAACTAAGAAGCCAAAATTGACATGCTAACAGGTTCCAAATTGTGGGAGCTCAATTTGATATCCCAAAAGAGTTTAAAAATACCAAAGTGCAAGCACATGCCAAAGTGGTAGTAAGACAATTAGTGTTAGATAATGAATCTCATTAGAAGGTCTTTGAGAATGGAAATCAAATAGCCTATTTCTTGTAGTAGGAAGTAAATTTCTCCTCCATAAACTAGGAAAAGTTTGAACATCAGTATGAGGAGAAAATAGTTCAATTGAGATCCAAAAAGCTTCCCAAAGGGCTTTTTACCCTTGAAGGTCTTTTCCATGAGGGAGATAATATGATAAAATACAAGGTAGTGATGTTGATAAGTGAAGAGAATTATGAAAGATTCCTTATCTTTAAGGACAAGCTCCTCAATCTTGAAAAGGTAAGCAATAAAGCTGAGATGCATGATTTCATAGAACTTTGTAAATAATATGTACACATATTTTCTTGGGAATATAGTGACCTAAGAGGGTTTGATCCCAAGCTAGCCCAACACACTATATAGATAGAGGCCTATAAACCCCAAAATATAAGAGATTATGAGGAAATAATTAACCAAAATATTTGAATCCAAGATCATCTTTCCCATTAAGAACTCCTTATGGGTAGCCAATTTGTTACATGTTAGGAAGAAGAGTGGGGAGATTAGATTTTGTGTTGAATTTAGGGACTTGTATAAGGTATCTTTCAAATATCATTACCTTTTTCCATCTATGGAGAAACTACTTTAGATAGTTGTTGGTTAAGAATATTTTTCCCTTTTGGATGGGTATTTAGGTTACAACCAAGTGCTAGTGAGAGAGGAAGATTAGTATGAGAATGCCTTCACCACCAAGTGGGGCACATATGCTTACTAGAATATGCCTTTTAGATTATCAAATAATATTAAAACCTTTAAAAGAGTAATGGACATGGATTTCTAAGGGTTGCTAAATCAAATGGTACTAGTCTACTTGGATGACATCATAGTTTTCTCCAAGAAGGCTAGTCAGCACATGGACCATCTAAGGTTGATCTTACAAAGATGTAGAGGGTATGGTATCTCTTTAAATCCTAATAAATGTGTGTTTATTGTTAATGAAGGAAAACTTATGGGTCACATTATTTCAAAGGAAGGGTTATCAATTAAACTTGATAGAATAAGTGTTATCTTATCACTCTCTTTACCTAAGCATAAAAAAGGAATCTAGAGCTTCATTGTGAAGATAAAATTTGTGAGAAGGTTTATACCTAGTTTTTAAAACTTGGTCAAACCCATCACCACCATGTTGAATAAGAACTAAGTGTTTTCTTGGTCAAATAAATATAAATAAACATTTGAGGCCATCAAGCAAGACATTACCCAAGAACCCTCACTCATGAATCCTAATTTCTCAAAGGATTTCATATTTTACACCTTTTCCAACATTAATAACATATCATCTATGCTGATGCAAAATAACGGTGAAGAAATTGAGCACCCAATTACCTTGTTTAGCCAAGGGATTGAAGGATATGAGGTGAGGTATACTATTATAGAAAAGTAGGTTCTTGTAGCTTTGAGAAGCCTCAAAAGGTTTAATCCAATTCTTCCTAATAACAAGATTCATCATATGGTCTCTCATCTTGGATTTAGGGACTTTCTCCTTAACAAAGACTTGAATGAGAAAAGATTAGGCTAGATTACTAGGGTCATGGAGTATGATGTAGAGATCAAACTCACCAAGATGCTAAGAGGTAAATGCTTGTGTGATCATATGGTAGATAACCTTCAAGAAGACAAAGAAGTTGTTTTTGTCACATAGGATAACTCACAGATAAATGCACCTCTACCTCATAATAGTTGTCTCTAGGACATGACACATTTCTTAATGATAGGAGAATGACCACAATGTTTGGATTGAAAAAAAAAATAAGGTATTTCAGGATTTAGTTTATACCTTATGCATTAGTTGATAGTGTTATTTTTAGAAGGGAACTCAATGGGGTACTTCTTAGGTGCATTAATCAAAATCAAGTGACAAAGATTTTGAAATAGTTTAATGATGGACCTAAAAGATTCTATTTTTCTACAATAAAACAAAAACAAATATAATGATATATGGTTATTACTAGCCTAGCCTCTTCAAGGATGCCTATGCATGGGTCAGGAAATGTTAGATATGCACTCTAGTTGTAGGAAAACAAAGATTAGTAGATCTTCCACTCAACCCAATCTAGGTGAAGAAACCCTTCATGCAATGGGGGTTGGAATTTATAGGGATGATAAATCTAACTTTAAATGTAGGGCATAAATGGGTGCTCACTGCAACTGATTACTTCACCAAGTAGGTGGAGGAAATTTCCTTGAAAGAAACTAATGAGACAATAGTATTGGACTTCTATAACATCATAGTAACCAGGTTTCGTGTCCTAGATATTATAGTTTTGTATAATACATTACCATTTTTTGGTATGAATATAAGTGAATGGGTACTTAATCTGGGCATATACCTTATCGCATGTTTTAACTACTACCCATAAGGTAATGTACTGGTAGATTTCACAAACAAGAAACTGCTAAGGATTATCAAGAGAACTATGGAAGAGAATCAAATAATGTGGCATAAAAATCTTAGGATAGTCTTAGAAGCTGATACAGTTACTCCCAAATCTATCATTGGTAATTCTCTATAAGTGCTTATATATGAAAGGGAAGCTAAATTGCCCATTTCTCTTAAACTACCTACCTTAGATTTAGCCCATTAGTTTGAGTAGATGGAGAGTTAGCCTATGAATGTAAGGATGACAAATTTCATGGAGCTTGAAGAATCTAAGGACCTTAAAATTAAGACATTAGAGTCACATTAAGCTCAAGTCAAGAAAGCCTTTAACAAGAAAGCTATAAAAAGGATTTGAAATAAGGGGACCTAGTGCTCATATGGGACTCAAATAAGGCCAATCTAGGAAACCATACCAAGTTTAATAGCTTTTGGAGTGGTCATTACTTTATCTATGGATGCAAACAATATAATTCTTTTTAACTTACCCAATTAGATGGAGAGGTATTACCCATCCCAATCAATGGCATTAATATAAATATTTGTTATTAGAAGAGTTTACATTTTTGTATAATATTATAATATATGATAGTATATTTCATGCTTTCATCTAAGTGATTTGAGAACATTTATTTCATTTGTGTATTTCCCTTTCAATAAGTACATGTGGTATATTTTTTGTTTGTTTTACTCTTTTTTCCCCTTTTCTTCAAAAGAATGTTTTAGAAAGGGTCAACCTTCTATCAATCTCACAATAGCTTCAGTTGGGAAGAAATATTAAGACTCCATGCCTAAGGGATAAGTTCAAGGCTACAAGTCTCTTTCATAGCAAGCATGCAATCCCAAGATGTCACTAGAAATGTTGGCCAATTTTGACCTACATATGGAAACTTTCCTAGATAGATTAGTTTCTAGAGGTCTTGGTATGGAGTGATTAATTGAATAAAGTTTTGGATGGAATGAGAGGACCTAAAGTGAGAGTATAAGATATCATATTACTTACAAATCTTTTAAAACACTTTTATCAAGATTAAAGTATAATTTAGTGATCCTTGGGAAGTAGGCTTGGAAATAGGTCTAAGATTGAAAAGTGTAAAGAGTAGCAAGTTCTCATGGTGTTTAAAGAATTCAAGGGTATGAATCGGGTTTACACAAGCCTCAAATTTTCATTATATCCTTATAAAGAGACAAAAATTTCTTGCACAAGTCCAGAAGAACCAAACTGTCACCAATACATCATGCATAAATGGATAGATCAACTTGATTTTTTATTTAATAAATGCACTTAGGAAAGCCTCTCAGGCTAAAAGATCACATGATCATGGTGTTTTTCATTCCTTGAATGTTTTATACAAATTTTATATCTTGATGAGCTTGATATCTCAAGATATAAAGCTTCAAAGTGAGACTTTCAAAATGAGATAATCATGGGGATGTCACGTTAAAGCTATAACAATTACCCATTGGGATTTAAAAATCCTTAAACGTGCATGCATACATCAAATTTGGGCTTCATAAAATATCCATTTGAATTAAAATGATCCAAGATAAATGGTCAGCATTCAATCATACCAAATATCTAATGGTGAGTGGTAACCTGATAGTGTTAATGGGTCCCAAAGATATAACAGTGCATATTTAATCATATATCCAATATCAATTATGGACATCAAGCTAAAATATCAGCATAAGCATGAAGCAAACAAATGGTAAGATATTGGGTACATGAGTAGAGATATAATGGTGCATGGTAATTGACAAATCTAGTGGGCCCAAGTAGATTTATGCTACATAGGAAATCATATTAAGTAGATCTAACAACAAGAAATGGGTCATAGGTCAACAAATCTCAAAGACAAATGTGCAAGTGATAAGTGTCTCAACCACATTAAATTGATAGAAGATATATGGTTCTAATTTATTCATATAGAATAAGATAAATGGTGTGAAATAATCAAGATCCAATGGTGCTCATCCAATGTGGATCA
Source organism: Torreya grandis (assembly GCA_037957365.1). Lineage (NCBI taxonomy): Eukaryota > Viridiplantae > Streptophyta > Pinopsida > Cupressales > Taxaceae > Torreya > Torreya grandis. The sequence goes on from JARHVA010002962.1 coordinate 1,495,095, forward strand.
TAGAATGATGGCCAATAGTGAAGGTCAAAGGTATCATAATATCTAAGCCCCGATCTAGATTGATAGTCAGTATTAAAAGTCAAAGATATGAGACTTTGGCTAGAGATCAAAACATGATCCAAGTTGAAATAGAGTGGATTTTTAGGATCAAATGTCACCATTAAATCTCAATAGAGGTATAATAGGTATTTTAAGGCCTAACACAAATATCAAAAATGGACTAGTAGTTATTGAAGCAAGACAAAACATTGGTGGATCTCATTGATATATTGACAATATGAAAACCAATAATTTGGATTGATTTTCAAATTAATAGTGAATATCTACATTTAGGTTAGAGTAGGGGAATATGTGTAATCATGTAGAAGTGTCTCATCTATCAACATGGCTATATCATTGACAAATGAGGTACTTGTAACTACTAAGAGTAGACTTGGGCATGACTTTATCAAGTACATAGATATAACGACCTTTCCCTCATAATGAAGAAAGTGAAGATGGCATAGAGTCCCAAGATAAGGATATGGTGGTTAGAGAAATAAACTATAATAGTTAATACATTTTTAGTATACCTAAGGGTTGTCCTTCATAAGTAGGATGATGGCCCACCAATTGGCAACTATTATCTTCTAGTTCATCTTTCTCAACCAATGAAAAGATTTGGGGGCTATTTGGACAAATAAAAAGTTAACTTGTCAATAGATAACATGTGATGACTTCATCAAAAATGTGGTGGAGCATTTATTTAAAGGTGGCAGGTCAATTAATGATTTATGTACTCATTATCCCTCTTCTCTCTCCCTTTCTCATATATTACCCATTCTTTCCATTTTGTAAGCTCTCTTTTAGTTTTTAGAAGAATTCTCTCTCAATTATGTAAGAGTAGAGAATCTCATTTGATAAGGATAGACCCTATCAAAACTTTTATGAAAGACCTATTGAATCTAATAAAGACTTTTTTTCCTCTCTCTTGATTATGAACTATGTTTAATGACTAATGTATGATGGCCTTGTGAAAAAGAATCTTCCATGCCCATTGTCCTTCTTTCTTGACTATTTTAGGGTGTTTTCTAGTTGATTGTAGGTATGAATTTGTGTTCTTTCTTCCATTAATGTAAGCTTAGTGTGAGTCCTATAATTCCTCCTAGCTTCATTCATTACTTAATGAACCTAGTGTATGAAATACTTATGCAACTAACTAGATTTTATGATTGTGTGAGTTAGCATTGTCCTATGCTTCTCCATTGTATATTTCATTCTTGTGTGAGTTCTCAGTTAATTTGGTGCATAACCCTTTTAGCCTTTTTAGGGTCACTTTTCCCATTTTCAACCCTTTTTCTCATTATAAACATTATTATAAGTGATTGATCAAGAGGAATCTAACCTTCTCCAGAGGTCCAACCCCACCATAGGTGACCCACATCCTAGGGTTGTTCCCATCATGTAGCCCAATTAGAAGGATCTTAAAAAAATCTCTCTAAGGGTGAAAATTAATTCTACAATATATATTGTACAGAGGTTACACATGCCAATGAGTACATGAAAGTTATTCTTAGGTTGAGAATCCTTTATTATGTGTATACAGGAAACCTCAAAACCATATTCCATGCCTTTTATTGCATAATTTGACCTCATACTTGGTTAACATAACTAAAATAACATGAAATACCTTTGTCAATGCTCATTTGTCTATGAATACCTTATAAAATGATCTTGATACCCCATTATGCCACCATTTCTCTCTTTTCTCTATAAGCTTTTGATATGTAGGTCATATTAGTACTTAAAATAGACCTTCTAGCTATTGTCTAAGAATTGTCTGTGTCACTCACATGCTAAAGAAACTTATCACTTAATATACATATAATTTTCATCCTTCATAGGTCTTGAAAACACCTCATGACCCCTTATTAGGTAGACACGGTCTAGAATTAGTATATTTACATCTTGGTCCTATAGGATCTACCCCTATAGACTCACGTTGAAGTTCTCCTAAGTGCACTAATGATTCATATACATGCTCAAAAAACATAAAACATCTTCTTATGATTTTATGCATCTATCTCACTAAGCCACCATGATACTTTATGCACAAGATTAGCCATCGTATGCATAAGCCTCCTCAATTCTCCTACTAGGTTTAAAGACTTGACAACTTGGAAACTAATCTTGAAACACTTTTTGTTCAATACCTTACTCATATGTATTTCATGATCCTTAGATGGTAACATACATTTTTGCACACTTATTCATTCTCATCAGGCATATGCTCATTATATGACTATGTTTTTTATGACTAGAGTTCTCAAGAACCTCATACTCAAGGACTGGTACATAAACATGTTTACCTTATACTGAACCTTGATATCAACCTCAAAAGAATCATCAGGTTGCCTTCAAATTTTATCTCAATAGAGAGATCATAGGTTTCCTTAAAATTCTCTCTTATCGCATGTCTTCTTTGTCACATAAAACTTCACATTCCTCTTTACCAGATCTACCTTGACATCAATAAAAACACTTCTCATCAAATTCATACTTTGTCATTGATGCAAAACATTATTCAAACTACCCACTTTCAACACCAAAAATATGGTCAATCTTCCTTTTTGTACTTTCTCCACTTTGACATTAATGATAAAAGGTCCTACATAACTATCATATGAAGCCATACCTTCTTGCTATAGGAGCTCTGTTATACCCAACACACCCCATTTATAAAAATGAGGACCCTTATTTAAAATTTTACAAATTTTTGTTATAAATTAGACATTCAACTTGATCAAGAACTAGTATTTAATATCTTGTGTTAATCTCATTTACATGGGTTTTTTAGCACAAATTAATCATTTGACTTCATCTAAGGTTGCTAGCATTTGATTCTTGTGTTTTCATGATGTAGGTTTAATGGGGTCTCATTGGTGTGAACACTGACAAGGGTTTTGCACCCTAATGCTAAATTGATTATTTCATTTTGATTAACCCTTGGTATCTTATTGATTAAATTGTATTTATGTTTTAAAATCATGTTAAAACTTTAGCCTAAAGTCCTTTTGAAATAGATTCAAAATTTTGTGTAGGGTAAAAAATACTAAGGAACAATTTATTATATTATAGCCTTAGTTTAAGATTTTAGCCTAGGTCCTTATCATATTTATTAATACAATAAAGACTTTAGTCTAATATATTTATGCTAGGCCCTTCATATCTTATGATTCATGAGGACTAAATTAACAAGGGGACTCTTTTATTATGTTTTGAACTTAGCTTATAAATTTATATTAAATTTTAATTATGCTTTTGAACATGATAAAAAAACCTTAGTCTAAATTATTTATGTTAAGACCTTTAAAGTCTCCAAAACACTTATGACTTTAATTTTATGCCTACCAAAAAGGACAAACCTAAAGGTGACAAGTGGAAAGATTTTAGTGCCTCAAATGGAGATCAATGACCCATGGCAAAGGTCAAAAGTCAATAAATTTTAAAAGAAGATCTAATGGTGAACATTAGCTTGTGTATCGAAGATATAATGACACAAGAATAGGGTTGAAATGCTAATGTTATATAATATCTATGAGGGTGATAAGTGGCAACATCTCAAGAACCTAAATGGTAAATCTAATGGTCTACGAGCCCTTCCCCAGGGTCAACAAGTCTATAGATTGAATCCCCCATAAAGCTTATAAGTGGGAAACACACAGAGCATATAGTCTTAAGGAAGTGACAAGTATCAAAGCTTATGAGTTTCAATCAAGTTAAACACCTAAGATCTATGGTTCACATTAACTCACATATTAAAGATCTGAAGGTGTGTAATTAAGATTAAAGTATTGAAGGCTTTTCAAAAGTGATTATGGTGGTGAAAAGTGTCACCATAATGGGAGAACTTAGTAAAGATCCAAAAAACCATGGGTAAAAGTAGGGTCAACAAGTTAAGGATTTTAATAACTAATAGGGGATTAATAGATGGTGAAATCTCAGTAATCAATAGTAAATCAATGGGAATCCCAAGTAAATGAAAAGTGTCAAGCTCACATGAATTCAAAGGTCAAGCACTAAGATATATGGTGTGTATTGATTTTCACATCATAGATCTAAAAGTGTGAGATCAAAATCAAAGACAAAGGCTTTTGAAAGCAAATGTGAGGGTGACAAGTTTTAGCATCACAAGGACCCTCTTAGAGATCCAATGGTATGTGGAGCTAAGGATAGAATCAAGTGGATAAAAATCAAGGAACCATATTGATTCATACAAATAGATCCAATGGTGAAAGATCAGTGAGAATTTTTAAAGGTCTTAAATCTAATATAAAATTGACACTATTCATGATGTCATGAGCTCGGAGGTAAAAATTAACTTTGATATCATTTCAAGAAAGCATGAAGTAGGGACATGTGTCTAAATAGTGGTCATGTTTTAGTTAAATGGATAGCTTGACATGGACATTGATACATGGACATGACACATTGTATTTCAAAATAGTGAAGAACACATGAGTCGTAGACTTAACCTAGTTAGCGAATATAGAAAAGAAAATCTAGTAGTAGAACAAGAGAAGACTTTAGTTAATCAAGCATCTCAAAGATTAAGTTGACACAACGTATTATTTTAAGATAAAGACCTTGAAAATATTTTCAAAGGAATTATCTATTTTGTAAAGATAGGGGAAAAATGTAACACACAGTAATGGGAAGTGAATATTAGTTAAGTAATGATTATGGTTCAAAGGCATTGGTACAGGGACACTTATCCTTAATGCATGTCTAAGTTCCATTAGAAATGGTTGACTTGAAGTATTTGATAGGTTGTTCTCAAAACTTTTAAAATAAAAGTATTGATCTATAAATGTATTTTTCATGCAATTCAAGCTTTAATTGTAAAAAAATTCCCTTCTTTCTACACACACACATGTTTCATAGCTTTTACAAAGGCAAACTTAAACTAATGATTATAAGAATACACTTATATAGTTTTGACCTTAGTTAGAACTCAATTTATGACTCTCACATGTAGTAACTTTGTATGTACTTTTAGGATGAGGTGAACCCTTTCCCAAGCCTATTTAAACAATTATAATCCACTAGTTAGAGGTGTGGGAAGAATTTTAATATACAGGAGCAGAAGCAATTTTGATTGTCAATAAATGTGTTTGTGTATTCTCTCTAATTTTTATGTAATTAGGCTTATCTTTTGAATTATATGATTTAATAATTCTTAGTGTTCAACAAATATGATAAATTATTTCTTTCCTTGAGTGATATGGTAGTCTTATATGTGTCGTAGCTATTGAAGGATTAGTAGATTACATTGATTATTGGCAATTAAGTTGATGAAGTTCTTTATATTGATATATTTTTATCTATGTGTGTAAAAATTTGCCTTCGATACCTCATTATCCCAAGCCATAATCTCCTAACAAAGGGTGTGTAATATCTACTCTAAAAGGGGTAACCTTTGACTAAGGCATGTGAGTTTCCTATATCATTATCCCCTTAAACTTTTAAAATATGTTTGACTATGTGTGTGAAATAGCTATTTTCAATAAGAAATTTTTTTGAAATCACTTATCCATTTAGAAACTATCTAGAGAGGTGATTATTTAAAAATATAGAGTCTTCTTTTCTACCTTACCCTTCCATCCTTTTTGAGTTTTTTTAGATCTATCCAATTTAGATTAGCAACTATTCACCCATCCAACTCATGTATGAATTCACTACCCTTTAGGAACCATATCTCCATCCAAAAAACCTTTTCAAAAACATTCATTCCCTACCATCTATTCCATTAGTAGGTTTTTCAAACCACATACCTATAAATCATGCCCTATAGTGTAGTTTACCTCCATTGTGATCCTAAAATGTTAGAGGCTAACTCATTGACTATTGTGTGTATAAAATCTGCATCAATAATTTCACTAGTGCTATAAGGAGGTCTTGAACATCTGATAATAGTAGTATCCTTCACATAGAGTTGCACTAAAGTCACCTAGGAGAATGACCAGACCTAATTCTAAGGCTATTTTTATAGTCCCACCCTTATCAAATCATAGGAGACCTAGAACTATGCCAATAGCCCTAGTTTATAATAATCCACCTCCTCCAATTGTGAACCCTTTAGCCATGAGTAACCCTTTACCTATTAATCATCTAATGGATCAATCACTTTGGTTAGTTAGATCTGATATTGTAGTCCTAAGAGACATGCATGACTTACCTAGGAATCTTGAGAAGTATCTACCATGATTTTTTCCTTCAAGGGCAAGGATAATAAAAGAACATATCAAATATTTCAAAGTTGATTTGAGATTAATTAATGTTTTCCATAAATATGTTACATGCATATTATTCCCTTTTACATTAATGGATGTTTCTTATGATTGGTATTTAAATCTAATAAAGAACTCCATCACTCTTGGATGAGTTTTAAGCTAATTTTCTTACATAATTTTGATAGGTTACCAGTCCTAGCATAACATCCATTTCTTCACTAGTATGAAGAAATATCCTAATGAGCCTATCTATTCTATCAACATGATAGTTTAAAATATTTATAATTGGTTAACTCTAGACTATAATCCAAAGGAAGCATTAGCATTAGAGATGTACATAGATTCACTAGATTTGATTATTGTACTATTCCTAAGGAGAGTTGTTATAACTAAAAATTTAGCATGGAAAGTAATAGAAGGCATTAATATAAATATATATATCAATCCTTAGGTTCCCACTTTGTCCAACATCCACAATGACTTTCCTATGTTAAATATGATTCCACATGCAAGGCAGAATGTCCCATGTTTAATCAGAACTACCTATATACATTGCCTTCCATGACACTAACAATATAGTTAGACTATAGACTCTTGAATAATGACATATAATGAATTATATACCAAAAAATAAATAATTGACTATGTCTCCTACTCCTATTTTACAAGGTACTAACTCTATGAAGGTAGAAATTGACGCTATTTAGAAAATGGTCCAAAAGTTAAGCAATGACTACTTGGGCATGTAAAGGAATATGGGTAATGCTAATGCCCCAAATGGAAATAAAAATCCTACATTTTATAGGTAAAAATAGCCATTCAATAGGCCCATGAATATTATGGATCATCCTAATAAGCTTCCAGAGATCAACATGGTAGAAACAATTCTTCCCAATTAGTGCAAAATTCATAATACTTATGAGCATGGTGAGCTCAACTAAGTTAAGTTTTACATATAATTAAAAATATTGAAAAGATAGGTAGTTAGGTAAGACCAAATACATAATCTATATGAACATCATCTGGATCCCAACTCTTCTAACACTACCATATTCTTTGAAACCCACAAGTTTCCCTTTCCAAGTGAAAATTACAATGAACCTAAGGATAACATGGATGAAGTTCATGATTTCTAGTAATTATAAAAAGTTGGATACAATCTAAGGAATAAGCTAACACTCACAACATCAACTCCTCCAAATAATACTATAATTCTACCTAATCTTAAACTGAACAACAATCCACCTCCTCCAAGAGTAAGTGATCAGCCTTAAACCAAGGAGAAACTTAGTAAGGGAGGATATAACATTGTTAAAGACATGAAGAAGATCAAAGAAAATATAACTCGTCATGAGTTATCTCATATTACCAAATAAAAGGAGTTACTCTATATGTCTAATACTAGGAAGATTCCTATATAGAAAGTGAAAACATAAATGGAAAATTGAAAGCATCTAACACCAATGTTATCTACAAGAGCAGGATAAAAGTTCTACCCTTTTTGTTGACTATCAGGGCATTTCGTAAGAATATTCATAATTGTTTAGATGATTTTGGATCTTTTGAAACTATCAAGCCTACTTCCATATGTCAAAATCTTGGTTTGATTCCAAGCCCTTCAAAGAGGATAGTTTCATAATTAGAAAAAATTAGTGCTTGTAGTCAATGTATTGAAGGACATGTATATCCAAGTAGCGTCTAAAACATGTGTTCAGATGACCATTAGTATCTTAGTGGTAGACATGCCTAAAGGCTATGGTTTATTGCTAAGTAGAGAGTTGTCCAAAACACTCAATAGATATATTTGTATAGACTTATCTCATATATGGCTTCTATGGAGAGGAGATGCAAATAAAATCAGAATTGACAAAGAGCTAAGAATGAATTATCCCATCATGAAATATAATGTCAAGAATGAAGATGTAAAGTACGAGTCTCCTATCCAGATTATTTATACTTTTACTACTCAAAATTATCTAGAAAATCTAGAACCCAAAGGTTCTAAATAACTATGGACTTTACACTTTGATGATGCTAGATCCAAGTAAGGATCAAGCATGGGAATCAAGTTGATTGATTGACAAGGTAAAATATTCTTGGTATCATATTGATTGTAATTTACATCAACAAATAATAGAGATAAGTATGAGGATTTAATTTTGGGATTATAATTTATACTTTAGAATAATGTAAAATAGTTATTAGTATTTTGTGACTCAAACTGGTGCTCAACTAAGTTAGAAATAAATATTAGTATAAGTTGTCTTATTTGAAAAGGTATAAACATAGAGCATGGGAATTGATTGAAAGATTTGAATATTTCAATATAGTAGCCCTTATCAGAGAGAAAAATCAATCTGCCAATTTACTAGATAATATTGCTATTGATCTGGAGCCCATTTAAGAATCTAAGGTAAAAAGGTTCTCCATTAAATTGGTGCCTTGTCCCTCTATTCCTAATAATGTAGAAAATTTTCAAGTTTTTGATGATGACTATCAAATTATTTAGTTTTTAATTAATTCATGGGAATTTGAGTCATAAATCATTGATGACAAGGACATGAATCACCTCTATCAAGAAGAATTAATTATATAAGGTATTCTCAAACTCAAAGAAAATTTCATCCCTACTAGGTTAGTCTCTTTAGAGAGGTCATTTGATATAGACCCCTAAGATTAAAAACATAAGAAACCCCAGGTTAGTGAATTAGACTTCAAAATATAAAATTTGGGAGATGAATATAGCCCATGTTATGTTAATATCAATCTTAGCTACATCCCCAAAAAAGAGACAATGAATGAGAAATGTAATCATCCTTTATAAAGATGTCAACACTTAGACATATGAGGAATTGAAATTATATGACACATAGGTCACTACTCATATGATTTCCTTGAGGTTAGATCATAAACCATTTATACAAAGGTAGAGATTAATAAATCTCATTTGGGAGCCTCTCATCCAGAGAGAAGTGGAGAAGCTTTTAAGCACAAAAATTGTCTTTCCCATAAGACATTCCACCTAGATGGATAATTTGGTCCCAATAAGAGAGGGTAATGGTGAGATAAGATTTTGTGTGGATTTGATGAATTTGAATAAGGCTTTTGAAAAGGATAGTTATCCTCTGGGACCTTCTCTAGACGAGGTGATATAAATAGTAAGTGGTTCTAAAATGATGTCCTTCTTGGATGGATTTTTAGGCTATAATTAGGTTTTGGTACAATCTGAAGATAAAATGAATAAAACATTTAACATGAAGTGGGGAAATTATGCATATAAGATCATTCTATTTGGCCTAATAAACATAGGTGTTACATTTCAACACATTATGAATCATGCTTTCGAATGATTGAAAGGAAAATGCATAATCATCTACATGGATGATCTTATGATATTTTTAAAGAATAGGGATGATCTTATAAGCAAATTCTAGTCCATATTTGAGAGATGTATAAGGTTTGGTATTTTTTTAAACCCAAATAAAAGTATATTTGGACTCATTGAAGGCAAGATCTTGGGAAACATCATCACCAAGGATGTGATCATCATTAATCAAGACAAAATTCAAGGAATTTTTAAGATTTCACCACCAAATAACAAGAAAGAGCTCAAATCATTCTTCAAAAATATTAACTTCATAAAGAAGTTCATCTTAGGATTTTCAAAGATTATTAGGCCTCTGAATGCCATGCTCAAGTAGGATGCCAAGATAAAGTAGATAGTTGAAGCTCAAAAGTCCTTCTAGGACATTAAAGATGCAATATCATAGGCTCCAGTATTAATCAATCCATATTTAATGAAAGATTTATACCTATATTCATTCACTTTAAAACATATAATTGTTACTATCATAATGTAGATTAAGGATCAAATTGAGCATCCAATTGTGTTTATGAGCACAAATTTGAAATATGCAGAGCTTAGATACTCTATGATTTACAAACATATCTTTCCTTTGTCAAACCAGTGAAGAAATTTAGACATTACAATTTGAGGAATAGAATCATTGCCATCATGCTTGATCCGACTATCAAACTCACACTAAACAAAATGAATTAGGAGAACGTCAGGGTAAATGGATGGTGAAATTAAGATAATTTGATATATAAATTAGTCCTACAAAAATCATTTGATGTCAAGGCATTGTTTCACTCATGATTGAACTTGATCCATGCATCACCATTGAAGAGATATGTGAGGCTCAAGTATCCAAAGTAAAATTGTATATTGATGTCATACAATATTTGATTACAAGTACTTATTCCTTAGAACTTAACAAATAACAAAGGAGAAATTTAAGGCTTAAATTTGATCTTTACATGTTTAGGAAGGGATATATCTATAGAATAAATAATGAAGAAATTTACCTCAAGTGTATATCTATAGACAAAGTTAAAGAAATTTTAGAAAAGTTGCATTAGAAAATAGGTAGTGGTCATCCTTCTGGGAATACCACATCCCAAAAGATCTTCAAAATGGCCTAGTATTGACCAATAGTTTTTAAGGATACCCAAACTCATGTGAGGACATACCATGAATGTCAATATTTAACCAAAAGGGAAGTAAATGAAACAGTGTCCTTATAGCTAGTTGTTGAAGGAATTCCATTTTCCCAATGGGGTTTAGAATTCATTGACATCATCAACCCAAATTTCTTAGCTAGCCACAAATTCATTCTTACTACTACTAACTACTGCATTAGATGGATTGAAGCCATAGCCATAAATAATTTCATAGAATAAGATGTGATTAATTTTTTGGAGGAACACATAACAACTAGATTTGGCACACCTATTTCTTTGGTTTGTGATAATGGATCAGCTTTCATATCAGTAAAGTTTATCAAGTGGGCATATGATAACTAGATTATTATTAGGTTAGCTTCTAACCATTACCCTTAGGGAAATAGACTGGCAAAATAAATGAATAAAAATTTGATAGATGTAGTTAAGAAATCAATAGGGGACAATCCCAGGGATTGGCAAAATCTATTGAATTATTCTCTTTAGGTAGACCAAATGGGATATAATCAACCCTTTAAAGCTTCATCTTATCTGTTAGTGTATGGATGTAGGCCTATATTCTCAATTATGATAAATTTACCCACTTATAAGTTTAGAATTATGTGTTGAAATAGATTCAAGATTGTTTGATATAATAGAAATGGAAGATTCAAGTACTGAGACCTTTCACACATTCAACAAATACTAAGATGTAGTCAAGAGATGGTTTGATAAGAGAGCTATGGTCAAAGCATTCATAATTTTAGATCTAGTGCTACTTTGAGATAAATTCCATGATAATAAAGGATAGCATGATAAGTTTACCCCATTATGGATTGGACCATACTAGATTTTAGAGATCATGGGCAATAATGCATTTCATTTGAAAGACCTGCAAGGTAATGAGGTTATATATCCAGTCAACAAATAGTTCTTAAAACACTACTTCAGGGTTGTGTTGGATGTTGATGTTACTGAGTAATAAGGGATAGATGAATTTATTTATAGGATAAGTTTAGTTTCTTGCTTTCTTAGTTTAGTTTCTTGTTTTCTTACATTAGTTTCTTTTTTTATTAAAATAGTTTCTTGATTTCATAGATTAGTTTCACATTTTCTTAGATTAGTTGATTTTCTAGCAATATGAATTATGTTTGATCTAACTATAACTAAGCTAAATATCCCAACCAACTAAGCTTATGACTTGTAGAAAGGAGGAAAATTAAAAATATGGTAATTTGGGACTAGTTTATATATTGGGCATATATCTATGTTTTGGTCTTTATGATAATAGTATGTAATTAAGAACCATTATATATATTGTCACAATTGAATACTTTTACTAGGCATGTGGAAGTTTCTCTTAGAGTTATTCATACAAATTTAGAAACTTTTCTTTTTTTTTGGGATCAAATGAACTTATCACATTAAATACCTATTGAAAATAGTAATTCTAGGTTTAGGTGTAGCTAGCAGGGATGTTTTGGTAAAGAGTTGTTTTATAATTCTACTAGTTCATTGGGGTTCCATCCCTTCTCTTTTCATTCAAGAAAAAAAAAGAAAAGAATTAATGGGTTCAAAAGAGAAAAAGAAAATATAAATAAAATCAAAAGGCTCACATGATGAAATAAGGTCAATGTCCCATGCATCATGTTTAAAATAAAATAATGGAAAGAGAAGAAAATGAGCCTAAGGTATCTCTGTTGGGGCTATGGATGTTCATGCCTAATTTTCCCTTGTTTTCAAGCTTTAATAGACACTATAAAAAAACATGCATCTTCATCAAGCCTTTAAAAAACTCATCACAACAAGGGTTATATGAATCACACATTGAACACACAGAGATCCAAAAAATTAGAAGGCAAGCATGTTGTGTGAATTAACTTAGAAGTCTCTTTCATATTTCAAATTTAATTAATCTTATGTCACACACTTGTAATTAATTTAAAGATTACTAACTGAAGTTCTATATTCTTGAATAATTAGGAGTATTTCCCCTATGAGTTTACATTTGTTGTACCCAACACATCCCATTTCTGAAAATGAGAACCCTTGTTCAAAATTTTGCAAATTTGTGTTATAAATTGGACATTCAACTTAATCAGGAACTAGTATTGAAAATCTTGTGTTGATCTAGTTTACATGGGTCTATTAACACATAATATTAATTTGAATTCATCTAAGGATGCTATAATTTAATTATTATGTTTCCATGATGTAGGTTTAATAGGGTTTCATTGGTGTGAACATTGTCAAGGGTTTTACACCCTAATGCTAAATTGATTATTTGATTTGGATTAACCCTTGGTCTATTATTGATTAAATTGAATATATGATTTAAAATCATGTTAATAATTTATCCTAATGTCCTTTTGAAATGGATTCAAAATTTTACGCATGGTCAAAATTACTAGGGAGCACTTTATTATATTATATCCTTAGTTTAACATTTTATCCTAGGTCCTTATCATATGTATTAATACAACAAAGACTTTAGTCTAAGATATTTATGCTAGGCCCTTTATATCTTGAGATTCAGAAGGACTAAATTAATAAGGGTACTCTTTTATTATGTTATGAACTTAACTTAAAAATTTATATTAAAATATAAACATGATTTTCAACATAACAAAAAAACCTTAGTCTAAATTATTTATGCTAAGACCTTTAAAGTCTCTGAAACACTTATGACTTTAATTTTTTCCCATATAAATGGAAAAACTTGAAGGTGACAAGTGGCAAGATTTTAGTGCCTCAAATGGAGATCAACAACCCATGACAAAGGTCAAAATTCAATAAAGTTTAAAGGAAGATCTAATGGTGCACATTAGCTTGTGTACAAAAGATCTAATGACATGAGAATAAGTTTGAAATGTCAAAGTTATAAAATATATATGAGGGTGCCAATTAGAAACACCTTGGGGTCCTAAACAATAGATCCAATAGTCTATAAGCCCTTCTCTAGGGTCAACAACTCAATAGATTGAAGTCTTCATAGAGCTACCAAGTAGGACACACAAAGAGAATATAATCTGAAGTGACAAGTGTCAAATATTATGTGAGTTAATGAAGTCAAAAAACTAAGATCTATGATGCATGTTAACTCACATACTAAAGATATAACTATGCGTAATCAATATCAAAGTATCAAAGGCTTTTCAAAAGTGAATATAGTGTTGATAAGTGACACCATCATGAGACAACTTAATACATATCTAATGACCCATGGGTAGAAGTAAGGTCAACAAGTTAGGGATGTCAATAATGAATAGGGGATTGGTAGATTTAAATATATCAACAATTAATATCAAATCAATGGGAGTCATAAGTAAATTATTAGTGTCAATCTCACATGAAGTCAAAGATCAAGCACTGAGATCTATGGTGCATGTTGATTTGCACATCATAAATATAACAATGAGAGATCAAAATCAAATACAAAGTCTTTTAAAATTTAATATGAGGGTGATAAGTATCACCATCATAAGGACCCTCTCAAATATCCAATGGTACATGGAACTAAGGACAAAACCAAGTGGATAAAGATCAATGAACCACATTGATTCATACAAATAGATCCAATGGTATGAGATCAATGAGACTTTACAAAGGTATTAAATCCAGTATAAAATTGACATTTTTCATGATCTCATGAGCTCAGAGGTAAAAAATGACTTTGATCTCATTTCAAGAAAGAATGAAGTAGGGACATGTGTCTAAAGGCAACATTGGTCATGTTTTAATTAAATGGACAACTTGGCATGGACATTGATACATGGGCATGACACATTGGATTAAAAAATAGTGAAGAACACATGAGTCTTAGACTCAACTTAGTTAGCAAATATAGAAAATAAGATCTAGAAGTAGAATAAGAGAAGACTTTAGCTACTCAGGCATATCAAAGATTAAGTTGACACAACATATTCTTTTAAGATAAAGATCTTAAAATCCTTTCAAAGGAATTTTCTATTTTATAAAGGTAGGGACAAAATGTAGCACATGGTAATGAGAAGTTAATCTCAATTAAGTAATGATTTTGGTTCTAAGGCATTATTAAAGGGGCACTTGTCCTTAATGCATGTCTAAGTTCCATCAGAAATGGCTGACTTGAAGTATTTGACAGGTTGTTCTCATAAATTGTAAAATAAAAGTATTGATCTATAAATGTATTTTTCATATAGTTCAAGATTTAATTGTAAGAAATTTCCCTTATTTTACACACACACATGTTTCATAGCTTCTATAAAGGCAAACTTAAACTAATGATTGTAAGAATACTCTTATATAGTTTTGACCACAATTTGTACTCAAGTTTTGACTATCACATGTAATAACTTTGTATGGACTTGGTGGATAAAGCAACCCCTTCCCCAAGACTATTTAAATAATTTTAATCCACTAGTTAGAAGTGTAGGAGAATTTTCAATATATAGAAACATAAGAAATTTTGATTGTTAGAAAATGTGTTTGTGTATTCTCTTTCCAATTTCTATGTAATTAGGATTATTTTTTGGGTTGTATGATTCAATAATTTTAAATTTAAAACAACTAAAATTAATTCTTTCTTACCTTGAGTGATATGCTAGTCTTAGATGTATACTAGCTATTGAAAGATTAGTAGATTACATTTATTATTAGTAATTAAGTCGATTGATTCATGCTCTTAAGTGTGTAGAAGTGATTTATTTGATATAGTTTTTTGTTTGTGTGAAAAAATATAACTCAGATACCTCATTAGCATGAGCCATAATCTCCTGATAAAATGTGTTCAATAACTACTCTTAAAGGGGAAACCATTGACTGAGGCTTGTGAGTTTCCTATATTAGTATCCACTTAGACTTTCAAACTCTGTCTGACTATGTGTGTGATATATCTTCTTATAAAAAGCATAGATTTTAAGATCACTTCTCTATTTAGAAACAAACTAGAGAGGTGATTCCTGAAAAAAATAGAGTCTTCTTTTCTACCTTACCCTTCCCTCCTTTTTGAGTTTTTTTAGATCTATTCACTTTAGATTAGTAACCAACCACACATCTAAATCATGTAGGAATTCACTACCCTTTAGGAACCATACCTCCATCCAAAAAACCCTATCAATAAACTGCATTCCATACCATCTATTCCATCAATAGGTTATTCAAATTTCATACTACAACTCATGTCCTAGAGTGAATTTTACCTCTATTGAGATATTAAAGCATCAGAGGCTACATCATTGACTATGGTGTGTACAAAAACTACATCAATAGTTTCATTATCACTATAAGGAGGTCTTTAACATTTGATAATATTAGTATCCTTCACATATTTTCTTTGAAGTCACCCAAGAGATTGACTAGATCTAATTCTTAGGCTAGCTTTTTAGTCTCACCCTTGCCAAATCACAGGAGACCTAGAACTATGCCAACAACCCTAGTCTTTAACAATCCACCTTCTCTAGCTATAAACCCTTTATCCATGAGGAACATTTTACTTTTTAATCAACTAATGGCTCAACCACTTTAGTTAGTTGCATCTACTATTGTAGTCCTAGGAGACATGCATGATTTACCTAAGAATATTAAAAAGTATCTACCATCCTTTTTTCCCTCAAGGGCAAGGACAATGAGAGGAAAATATCAAATATTTCAAAGATACTTTGAGATTAATGAATGTTTTCAATGAATATGTTACATGCATATTTATGCCTTTTACATTAATGGATGCTACTTATGATTGGTATTTCAATCTAATGGAGAACTCCATCACTTCTTGGGATGAGTTTTAAGAGACTTTTCTTAAATAATTTGGATAGGTTACTTGTCCAAACATAATATACCATCTATTAAATATTATGAAGAGAGATCCTAATGATCCTATGTGTTTTTTCAACATGAGATTTCAAAAGATGTATAATTGGTTAACTCTAGATTATAAGCCATAAGAAGCATTAGCATTAGAGATGTATATGAATGCACTAGATCTGATTAATGTTATGTTCTTGAGGAGAGATACTAATCCAAAAATCATAATCTTTGGTTGAAATATAATTCAAGAAACAAGAACAACATAATAACAATAATGCTATCTCTAAGAAGAGATGTCTTATTCATAAAATTTTTAGATCTAAAAATATGTTTATCTTTGAGAAGAGATGTTTGATTTCCATTTCAAGTTACATCTTAATTTATAAGAATTTTAAAGGTAGGAGGAGGATGTGTAAGGTCACTAGTCTCAAGGGAGATCAAGTGGTGTGAGTTGCATGATTTACAATAATACAAAATTTAGGATATTACTATTTTTAGAAACTTACTATTTCTAGACTACACTACCAAATTAAAATTTAAGACACTTCTATTTATTTTTTGTGGATAAAAACCCACTAAGTGTATCTCACTACTATATCAAAATATTCCCATCATTCTTATCTTTCCAACAGTTTAAATGGGGAGTCAAACAGAGCTATGGTGTGAAAGTTATGGCTCCCAAAAGTTCTGCCACCAATTAGGGCAGAACCGTCACCCAAATTTGTCACCTAAAATGTTGCTCAGATCATTCCTCCCTCATTGATAAGTAATGGTCCCCATTTAATCAATATTTGTCATCAAGTGTGGAAGTTATGTTTTGATTTGATTCCCAATGTATACTTAGAATGGACTATGCTTTATGGAGCTATGTAGGGCCTGATTGTTCACCATTTCTATCTGACCATTAGTCTATAGATGGAAGGCTATGAACTTCTTCAAATTGTTATCTATTTGCTTCTATTTTTGTGTTGTTTGTGTAGTCAGGGCTGAAACATTGGCCCTTTTAGATTCTTATGGCTTGACCACCATGAGAATTAATTTATTGGCACTAATCAGGGAGATAGATGTAGAAGGTGGTACCTCTAGTACCCTATACTGCCATATTCTAAGAGTGAGGGTGATCCTTTAAGTTCTTGATTCATATATGCCATGTTGATCATACATGAATGGCTGACTAAATAGTACATCACAAACATCCAAATTGATAATGTCACATAAAACCTCATCTTAGAAAGGTTTTATTGCATATGAGAGAAGACATTGGTGGGTGACACAGAGGTTTATCCTAGACTCAACCATCCAATACTATATGGATTTGGGTGAGGCTTCATAGACAATTTTAGGCTTTTCACAACATTAGTAGAGATTAAATTCTTTTGACTCCCACTATCAAGAATGAAATGTAAAGGCTTACCTTTCACCCATAACTTAGAGTGAAATAACCTTTCCTTGTCATCTAGCCTCTCCTCATGGGTCTATAATGAGACAACTATGGCATCGGGATTGGCATCTATAATATCTTCTTCATCATCTTTGACTATAGGTTATGTATCAAGGAGAGTAGTAGATGTTGATGATTGTAACTCAGAAAGTAGGGACTTAATGCTTCAACATTATTCTTTACAGTGCATTCTAGATTTGTGGTAATCACACCATTTCTCAGTCTTTCCTTCCTTTTGCTTCCAATTTTGGCCTTGTGTTTGACCTTCTTTGTCACTTTTGCATTTTGAAGGCTTACTCTTTGTATTCATTATTCCATGATTTTTCTTAATCTTCACCATGAACTTGTATGCCTCACCAAGGGTTTCCAAATTATAGATTTATATCTCCCCTCATATATATCACTATAGTCCACCATGATATTTAATAACCTTTTATTTCTCATTTTTTTGGATGCCCAATATTGTAGATAGAGAATGAAAAATGTTAGTGTAATCTTGAACATATTGTTCCTCACCTTGGCAAAGTTGTTGCCACTCTATATATAAATCATCATATGCTTCAATGGGGTCGTATTATTCCTTTACAACTTCTATGAAATCATCTTAGGTAGTTTCCACCTCAAGGCCAATATCATCCATACTGAATCTATTCTTGTACACTTCCCACCAATTTTTGATAGGTAATGATGCTTTCAAAAGAGAAAAAGTGATATTATCTTTATCAGTGAATTTATTTACTAAAAAATATGAATACAATTGATCCAACTAATTTTATATCACATCAACATTGATTTTTCCTGTAAATGTAGGGATATCAAAATTCACCTAAACCTTGAAGGGTGTTGGGGCACTAAAATGATGTGGGGGTGTAGATGAGGAGCCAAATTTTCCCATGGAAGTTTGTTGGAGAATTTGGAAAAATTGTTATAGCATCTACACTTGCTACTATTACAGGGATTCATTCACCATTTCCTTGAAAAGATCAAATGTCTCGGTGTTGTCTTCCATTTGAGGTTGTTTGGAGTGAATAGGTGGATTGTCTATTGGTTTTATTTTCCACCCAAGCTTCTTATAATTTGACCTCATCCTCAAGATCATACACTCTAAATACAAACCACTTTGATACCACTTATCCAAAACTTATAAGCTTTGGTTGAAAGATAATTCAAGAAACAAGAACAACATAATAACAATAATTCTATCTCTTAGAAGAGATGTTTTATTCATCAAATTTGCAGATCTAAATGTATGCTTATCTTTGACAAGAGATGTTTGATTTCCATTTTTGGTTACATATTAATTTATACACATTTTTAAGGTAGGAGGAGGATTTGGAAGGTCACCAATCTTGAGGAAGATCAAGTGGTTTGAATACCATGATTTACAATAGTATAAAATTTAAGGAATTACTATTTTTAAAAGATTACTATTTTTAGATTACACTACTAAAATTGATATTTAGGGAACTTATATTTATTTTTAGGGGTTTAAAACCCACCAAGTTCAGATCTATAACATCTCACGATTTTTCCCTCATTCTTATCTTTCCAATGGTTCAAACAGGGAGTCAAACGGAGCTATGGTGTGAAAGTTATGGCTCCCAAATGTTCTGCCACCAATTGGGGTAGAACCATCACCCCAATTATCACTTGAAATGTTGCTCAGATCAGCTACTATAGCTAACAATTTGGAACATTAATTTAAATAAGTCATTAATATCAATAGATGTCTTAATCCTTAAGTGACCACTATGTGCAACATCCATAATGACTTTCCCACATTGAATATGATTCCACATGGAAGGCAAAATGTCCCAGTGTTTAGTCAAAACTAGCTATATACGCTACCTCCCATGACAAACATAATGTAGCCAAACTAAAACTGTTTAATAATCACATGTAAGGTAATATATACCAACAAAATCAACAAAAAACTACATCTTCTGCTACTATTTCACAAGGTAATGACTCTACAATGGTAGAAATTGAGGCTATTCCAAAGATGATCCAAAAGCTAAGCAATGACTTCTTAGGCATGTAAAAGAAGATGGGTAATGCTAACACCCTAAATGGAAATTAGAATCCTACATTCCAGAGGTACAATAGACCCATGAACAATGTGGATCAACCTAACAAGCTCCCATATATCAACATGGTAGAAATAATTCTTCCCAATTGGTGAAAAATTCATAATACTTATGAGCATAGTGAGCTCAAATACATATAATTTTTCATAGAATTTGAAATCTTTCAAAGAGAGGTGGTTAGGTAAGACTAGATGCATAATTTGCTTGAACATCATCTAGATCTTCTCTTCTAGCACTACCATAGTCTTTGAAACTCATGAGTTTCCCTTTCTAGGTGAAGATGACAATGTGTTTGAGGACAACACAAATGAAGTTCATGATGTCTAGTAATTATATAAGGGATAGGCCTCTAATCACAACATCAAGTCCTCTAAATACTACAACAATTCCACCTAATCCTAAACTTGACAACAATCCACCTCCTCCAGGAGTAAGTGATCAGCATTAGACCAAGGAAGAACCTAGCAAGGGAGGATATAACATTATTGCAGACATGAAGAAGATCAAATTGAATATAAATCTTCATGAGTTACCTCAGATTATAAAACAAAAGGAGATTCTCTATAACTCTATTATTAGGAAAACACCTATTGAAAAATTGAAAGCATTTATAGACAAATTGAAAATATCTAACACCAATGTTATCTAAAAGAGTAAGTTAGAAGTTTCACACTTTTTGCTAACTATCATGGAATATAGTAATAATATTCATAATTTTTTATTTGATTCCAAAGATTCTACAGCTATCATGCCTACTTTCATATGTCAAAATATTGGTTTGATGCTAAGCATTTAAAAAAGGATAGTTTCATAATTAGATAAGATAGTAGTGCCTGTAGTTGATAAATTGAGGGATGTACATATCCAAGTAGCATCTAAATCTAATGTTTAGATGACCATTGTTATTTTTTGGTGGACATACCTAAAGGCTATGGTTTATTGTTAAGTAGAGACTGGTCTAAAACACTCAACAAATATATTTCTACATACTTCCCTCATAAATGGCTTCCATGGAAAGGAGTTAAAAATAAAATTAGAATCGATAGAGAGATGAGAATAAAGTACCCATCACAAAATATAATGTCAATAATGAAGAGGTAAAGTATGAGTCTCCTAGCCTTGGTATTTATACTTTTATTATGAAAAATCAAGTATAAAATCCATAACCCAAAAACTCCAAACAACTATGGACTTTACACTTTGGTGGTGTTATATCAAGGAAAGGATTAGGCATGGGAATCAAGATAATTGATCCATAAGGTAATATTTCTTGGCAGCATACAGATTACAATTTTTGTGCATGAATAATAGAGATGAGTATGAGGATTTAATTTTAGGATTACAATTTGCACTTAAGAATAATGTGAAATAGATATCAATATTTGGTGATTTAAAACTGGTGGTCAACCAAGTCAGAAATAGATATCAATGTAAATTATCTTATTTGAAAAGGTACAAACATAGATCATGGGATATAATTGAAAGATTTAAATATTTCAATATAGTATCCCTTCCCAAAGAGAAAAATCAAGATGTTCATAGCTGCTTCCACTGCTAATGTGGATCCCCTTCAAGAATATAAGATAAAAAGGTTTTCCATTGGATTGGTTCCTTGTCCCTTTGTTCCTAACAACATAGAAAGTTTTCAATTTTTTGCTAATGACTAGAAAATTATTTATTTTCTAACTAATTTAAGGGAATTTGAGTCCCAAATCATTGATGACGAGGACATTAATCACCTCTATCAAGAAGAATTATATAGGGAAGGTGTTATTTAGCTCAAAGAAAATTGCATCCCAGTTGGGTTGGTCTTTTTGGAGAGGTCATTTGATGTAGACCCCTAAGATTAGTAGCACAACTATCCCAAATTTAATGAATTAGACTTCAAAAGAGAAAATATGGGAGATGAACATAGCCCACACTATTTTCATATTAGTCTTAGCTACACCCCAGAAGAGAGACAATGAATGAAATATTTAATCATCTGCTATAAAGACATCATCACTTGGACATATGAGTACTTGAAAGTATATAACATATAAGTCATTACTCATATAATTCCCTTGAGGCTAGATCACAAGCCATTTAGACAAAGGCAAAGACCAATCAATCTCATTCTTGAACCTCTCATCTAGAGAGAAGTAGAGAAGTTATTAAGCAAAAAAATCATCTTTCCCATAAGACATTCAATTGGGTGACTAATTTGGTCCCAATAATAAATAATAATGGTGAGATAAGACTCTATGTAAATTTTAGGAATCAAAAAAAGACTTCTAAAAAGGATAATTATCCCCCACCTTCTCTAGATGAGGTGAAATAAATAGTAATTGGTTCAAAAATGATGTCCTTTTTGGATGGATTTTTAGGCTTTAATCAGGTGCTAGTGTAATCTAAAGATAGAATGAAGACAATGTTTACCATGAATTAGGTAACTTATGCATATAAGAGGATGACATTTGGCCTAATAGATGTAGGAGATACCTTTCAACATGCTATGGATTATGCCTTCAAAGGATTGATAGGAAAATGCATAATCATCTATATGGATGATCTTATGACATTTTCAAAGAATAGGGATGATCATATAGGCCACCTTCAGTCCATATTTGAGAGATGTAGAAGGTTTTGTATTCTTCTAAACCCAAAAAAAAGTATATTGGAGTCATTGAAGGTAATATCTTGGGGTACATCATCACCAAGGATGGGATCACCATTGATCTAAATATAATTCAAGGAATTTTGAATATTACAACACCAAGTAACAAGAAAGAAATCAAATCATTATTTTAAAAGATTAACTTCATAAAGAAGTTCATCTCAATATTTGTAGAGATTGTTTGGACTTTGAACTCCATGCTCAGGAAGGATGCCAAAATAGATTAGATAGTTGAAGCCCAAAAGTCCTTCTAGGACATTAAAGATTAAATATCATAGGCTCTAGCATTAATTAATCTAAATTTCATGAAATATTTCTACCTACATTCATTCACTTTAGAACATACTATAGCTACTATTATAATGCATAAGAAGGATGAAATTAAGTATCCAATTATATTCATGAGAACAAATCTATAAGATTCAAATCTTAGATACTGTATGCCTAAAAAATATATTTTCTCCCTTGTCAAAGTCATGAAGAAATTTTGACATTACATTTTGAGGAATAAAGTCATTACCATCATACCTGATCCTACTGTTAAGTTCACATAACAATAGAATGAATTAAGAAAACATCAGGGCAAATAGATGGTGAAACTACAAGAATTTGATATAGAAATCAATCTTACAAAAATAATTCAATCTCAAGTCATTATTATACTCATGACTAAACCTGATCCACACATCACCATTGAAGAGATATGTGAGGCTCAATTATATAAAGGAGAATGGTATATAGATGTCATATAATATTTGATTACAAGTACTTGTTCCCCAAAATTTAATATAAAACAAATGAGAACTTTAAGGCTTAAATATACTCATACATGATTAAGAAGGGAGTTATCTATATAATAAATTATGAAGGATTTTACCTTAGGTGTATGTTTGTAGACAAAACTAAAGATATTTTAGAAAACTTGCACCAAAAAATAAGAAGTGGTCATCCTTCTAGGAATACCACAGCCCAAAAGATCTTAAGAATGGGCTAATACTAACCAATAGTTTTCAAGGATGCCCATAATCATGTGAATAAATGTTATGAATGCCAATCTTTATCCAAAAGGGAAGTACATAAATCAATTCCCTTACAACTAGTTGTTGAAGGAAGGCCATTTTCCCAATGGGGTTTAGACTTTATTGGCATCAACAACCCAAATTCCTTAGATGGCCATAAATTTGTGCTTAATACTACTAAATACTATACTATATGGATAAAATCCATAGCCATAAATAATTGCATAACATAAGATATGATTTATTTCTTAGAGGAACACATAACAGTCAGATTTGGCATGCCCATTTCTTTGGTTTGTGATAATGGACCAACTTTCATATCATAAGAATTTATTGAGTGGGAACATGACAATTAAATTATTATTTAGTCATCTTCTAACCCAAACCCTCAAATAAATTGACTGGTATAATGAATGAATAATAATTTGATATATGTAATTAAGAAGCTAGCAGTGTACAAGCCCAAAGACTGGCATAATGTATTGAAGTATGCTCTTTGAGTAGATTGAATGAGATATAAGTAAGCCCTTAAATCTTCACCCTATCTATTGGTAATGGACATAGGCATGTATTCCTCATTACACTAAAGTTACCCACTTATTAGTTCATGTAGGACTACATCCAAACATGTGATGAAACAGAGTCAAAATTGTTGGACATAATAAAAATGAAAGATTCAAGTACTAAGGCCTTACACAAATTTAGTAAACACCAAGATATGGTCAAGAGATGGTTTGATAAGAGATTAAAGATCAAACCATTTTAAAATTTTGGATCTTATGCTACTTTGGAATAAATCCCATGAGAAGAAAGGACAACATGATAATTTTACCCCACTATGGACTGGACAATACCAAATTTTGGAGATCATGGGTGACAATGTCTTTCATCTAAAGGACCTACAAGGTAATGAGGTCCAATCAATGAATAATTTCTAAAAAATTACTTCAGGGATATGTCATATGCTCTTGTTACTGAGTAATGAGGGATATATGAATGTATCTATAGGATTAGTTTAGTTTCTTTCTTTCTTAGATTAGTTTTTTGCTTTTTTACATTAGATTTCTTGCTTTCATAGTTTAGTTTCCTATTTTCTTATATTATTTGTTTTTAGGTTGATCTAAATTGTATTTACTCTGACTATAACCAAGTTAAAGATCCCAACCAACTGAGCTTATGACTTATAAAAAGGGGGAAAATTAAAAATTTGGCAATTTGGGACTAGTTTATAGATTGGGCATATCTCTATGTTTTAAGTCTTTGGGATAATGATAATTAATCAAGAAACATTATATATATTATCACAATTGAATACTTTTACTAGGAATGTGGAAGTTACTCTCAAAGTGCTTCATATAAATTTATAAATTTTTCTTATTTTAATGGATCAAATGCACTTATCACATTAAATACATGTTTGAGTTGATAATTTTGGGTATAGGTGTAGCTAGTAGGGACATTCTGGTAATGATTTTTTTTATAATTCTACTAGATCGTGAGGGTTCTATCTCTTCTCTTTTCATTCATTAAAAAAAGAAGAAAATAATTGATGGGTTTAAAAACCAAAAAAAAAATAAAAAAAAATCAAAAGGCTCACATGATGAAATAAGTTCAATGTACCACCCATTATGATTAAAATAAAATAATGGAATGAGAAGAAAAGGAGCTTAATGTATCTCTATCAAGGATATGGATGCTTGGCTGGCACCATAACAATTCCTGAGCTTCCCTTGTTTTCAAGATTTAATAGACACTAAAAAATATCTACAACTTCATCAAGCCTTCAAAAACTCATCATAGTAGGGGTTATATGAATCACACATTCGACACACACAAATCCAAAAAACTGGAAGGTAATTATGTTATGTGAATTAGATTAGGAGTTTATTTCATATTTTTGATTTAAGTATTCTTATGTGACACACTTTTTATTTATTTAAGTATTGATGATTGAAGTTATGGGTTCTTGAATACTGAGGAGTATTCCCCCTGTGAGTTGCCATTTGTTGTACCCAACATACCCCATTTCTAAAAATGAGGACCCTTGTTCAAAATTCTACAAATTTGTGTTATAAATTAGACATTTAACTTAATTAGGAAATAGTATTGAATATCTTGTGTTGATCTAGTTTACATGGGTCTATTAGCACATAATATTTATTTGACTTCATTTAAGGTTGCTAATGTTTGATTCTTATGTTTCCATGATGTAGGTTTAATAGGGTCTCATTGATGTGAACACTGCCTAGGGTTTTACACCCTAATGCTAAATTGACTCTTTGATTTTGATTAACCCTTGGTCTCTTATTGATTAAATTGAATCTATGTTTTAAAATCATGTTAAAACTTTAGCCTAATTTATTTATCTTAAAGTATTTTTGAAATATATTCAAAATTTTATGTAGGGTCAAAATTTCTAGGGAGCACATTATTATATTATAGCCTTAGTTTAATATTTTAGCCTAAGTCCTTATCATATTTATTATTACAACAAAGACTTTAGTCTAAGATATTTATGCTAGGCCCTTTATATCTTGTAGTTCACGAGGACTAAATTAACAAGGGGACTCTTTAATTATGTTTTGAAACTAGTTTAAAAATTTATATTAAAGTTTAGTCATGATTTTTAACATGACAAAAATAACCTTAGTCTAGATTATTTATGCTAAGACCTTTAAAGTCTCCAAAACACTTTAATTTTATGCTTGAATAAATGGATGAACCTGAAGGTGACATGTGGTGAGATTTTGGTGCCTCAAATGGAGATCAATGACCCATAATAAAGGTCAAAATCTAATAAAGTTAAAAGAAAGATCTAACAGTGCATGTTAACTCATGTACCTAAGATATAATGATGTTAGAATAGGGTTGAAATGTAAAAGTTATAAAAGCTCCATGAGGATGCCAAGTAACAACATCTCAGGAACCCAAACAACAAATCCAATGGTTTATGGGCCCCTTCTCCAAGGTCAACAAGTTAATAGATCAAAGCCCTCATGGATATGCCAAGTGGCACACCCACAAAGCATAGAGTATTAAAGAAGTGACAATTTTTAAATTTTGTGGGAGTAAATTACGTCAAGCACCTAATATCTAAGGTGTGTGTTAACTCACATACTGAATAGTTAAGAGTGTGTAATTGAGATCAAAGTAGTTTTTTTTTTTTCAAAAGTGAATGCAATGGTGACAAGTGTCACCATCATGGGATTACTTAACAAAGATATAATGACCATAGGCAAAAGTAGGGTGAACAAGTCAAGGATGTTGAGAAAAAATAGTGGATTGATATATGGTAAGATCTTGGTAATTGACATTAAATCAATGGGAGTCCAAAGTAAACAATAGGTGCTAAGCTCATGTGAAGTCAAAGGTCAAGAACCAAGATATATGGTGCACATTATTTCCCACATCATAGATCTAATGGTGTGATATAAACATCAAATATAAAGGAATGTGAAAGTGAACACAAAAGTGATAAGTGTCACCATCATGAGGACCCTATCAAAGATCCAATGGTATGTAGAGCTAAGGACAAAAACAAGTGGATAAAGATCAATGAAATGCATTGATTTGTATAAATAGATCCAATGGTGTGAGATCAATGAGAATTTTCAAAGGTCATGGAACTAGTATAAAATTGACACTTTTCATGATCTCATGTGTTTAGAGGTAATAATTAATTTTGATCTAATTTGAAGAAAGCACAAAGTAGGGTTATGTGTTTAAAGCCAACAATGGCCATATTTTAATTAAATGGACAACTCAGCATGGACATTACTACATGGACATAGAATATTGGATTATGAATAATGAAGAACACATGAGTCTTATAATTAACCTAGTTAGTGAATATAAAAAGGAATATCTAGCAGTGGAACAACAGAAGATTGTAGTTACTTAGGCATCTCAAAGATTAAGTTGACACAAAATATTCTTTTCAGATAAAGACCCTACAAATCCTTTCAAAGGAATTTTCTATTCTATAAAGGTAGGGGTAACATGTAACACATAGTAATGGGAAGTTAGTCCTAGTTAAGTAAATATTTTGGTTATGAGCCATTGGTAAAGGGACACTTGCCCTTAATGCATGTCTAAGTTCAATTAGAAATGGATAACTTGAAGTATTTGATGGGTTTTTCTCACAACTTATAAAAGAAAACTATTGATCTATAAATTCAATTTCCATGTATTTTGAGCTTTAATTATAAACAATTGCCCTTCTTTTTGAACATGCACATTTTGTATAGCTTCTATAAAGGCTAACTTAAACTGATGACTATAAGAAGACTCTTATATAGTTTTGACCATAGTTAGAACTTGAGTTCTGACTATCACATGTAATAACTTTGTATGGAGTTGGAGGATGAATCACATCCTTCCCTAATCCTATTTAAACAATTATAATCCATTAGTTAGAGGTGTGGGAAAATTTTCAATATACAAGAGCAAAAGTAATTTTGATTGTCAGAAAATGTTTTTATGTATTCTCTCTCCAATTTCTATGTAATTAGGCTTATCTTTTGGGTTGTATGATTTAATAATTATTAATGTGCAATAAATATAATGAATTATTTCTTGCCTTGATTGATATGTTAGTCTTAGATGTGTAACAGATATTGAAGGATTAGTAGATTACATTGATTATTGGCAATTAAGTTGATTGATTCATGGTTTTAAGTGTGTAGAAGTGTTTTGTTTTGATATAGATTTTTTGTGTGTGCACAAAAATATACCTCAGATACCTCTTTAGCATAAGCCATAATCTCCTGGCAAAGGGTGGGTAAAAACTACTATAAAAGGGGCAAACTTTGACTGAGGCATGTGAGTTTCCTATATCAATATCCCCTTAGACTTTTAAACTATGTCTGACTATGTGTGTGCAAAAGCTATTTGTATTAGGCATATATTTTGAAATCACTTGTCCATTTAGAAACTATCTAGAAAGGTGATTCCCAAAAACCACAAAGTATTCTTTTATAGCATACCCTTCCCTTATTTTTGATTTTTTTTGACATCTATCCTCTTTAGATTAGAAACCAGCCACCCATCCAACTCATTTATAAATTCACTACCCTTTAGGAACCATAACTCCATCCAAAAAACCTTGTCAACAACTTACATACCCTACCAACTATTCCATAAATAGTTTGTTCAAACTACATACCTATAAATCATGCCCTAGAGTAGATTATACATCTATTGAGATCCTAAAATGTTAAAAGCTACCTCATTGACTATGGTGTGTATAAAAACTACATTAACAATCTCAACTCACATAATTTTAACTAATAAGGAAACATGATTCCCCTGACTACAATCATACCTCCTTTAGATTAATCTTGATAACAAGACCACTTCTAAATGTATAAAAAACATAATTACAAACATTAATATCTCCTCCTCAAACTAAGCATTCATTATGCTTCTGCTACCTAACTAGTCTCTCCATGAATCCTAATGGAGTCACCACTTCCCATAAGCCATTAAAATAACTCAAGTTGAGGAGATACTCAGATCTCCATGATTTTTTTGAGCCAATGTCCTTCAATGCCCTTTTAAGTTTGATTTACATTACATGTTTGACCTCTTCATCATCCATTTAATCATCAATATGGGTTGATAACAAAGATTCTTGACTTGAGTTCATATTTGAAGCATGCTCTATCACAACAAGTAGTCCAATTGAGCTGGTAGACTGATCATGACTCATCTTCATTATCTTTGGTTTCTAAACATTCATTTGTCTTCTTTATAGCACTCTAGAGGCTTCAAAACTCCTATTTTAACTTGATGACATTATAACCTTGTTAAGATATAATCTTACAATGTGTCCTACATCATGGAAATTTTAGCAAACCACATTATACATGCCTCTTGATTGGTGTGATTTCTAACTCCTTCCATATTCCCATGAGTACTCATTCTTAAAAAGTCTTCTACACTCTCTTTTTCTATGACCAAACTAAATACACATAAAATAGTAACCATTGAATGAATTGGCATACCTTATAGCATTAGGCTATTTGATAGTTATTTTCATGTTGACTTTCTTGTTTTCAATAGTCTTCTCCTTGACTTGAGGTTCCTTGATTTTGTATTCTTTGAAACCAAGACCTATCTTATCACTTGCAGACTTCTGGCCACTCAATATGTCATTTAGAGCCTCAGTGATCTTTTCAAACCTAAAAAAGGTCTTCACTTTGCTAGATGCTTGATTCAAATCATATTTCAAGGATTCTATTTCAATTTCATACCTGATACATTCTTCATCTTTATTCTTTAGGTTATTATTGACTACCCCCATATGTGCCTCAACTTAATTAATGGTTTCATCATATTCCTTGGAAGAATTACTTAGCCTTTCATCAAACAAGCCAATCTACTCCTCATAGTCCTTAAATAGTGTTACTATCTTGTGATTCTTGTTCCTTTATAACTTCAATTCCTCTAGTACACTCACCAATTTTACCTCAATATCTACTTTAGCTTCTTATTCATTTGATTCCACATAAACCATCATGCCTTTCCCTCTTGAACAACCCTCATTGTTTGATTCTATGTCCATAAACAAGGTTTCATTATTGTCATGTTCAAGTTCATGACTACCATCATCACTATCATATTCACTTTAGTCACATTAGATGAATTATTTTTCTTAGTGTATAATATTTTATTATTATTCAAATATCCTTTTATACCTTCATATTTCCTAAAATCCTTATTTTTATTAAGATTATAGGTATTCTTGTCATCTCCATGATGTTAATCATGTTATTCATCATGATTAGATGTATCCTTGTTAGGACACTTAGATGCAAAGTGACAAATTTTACCATAGTTAAAACATTTATAGGGAAACTTACCTTTATACTTACTAGGTCCAAACATCAACTTTATTGTAAACATGGCTATTAGTTTATCATCATCAACATCTAAGGATTACTCATCCTTGAAATTATTAGGTTTTGAATTATTTTTTAAGTTTTAAAGATGATTCTTTGTTGGTAGGTATTCATTCATTATTTATCATCTCATAGGTAATCAAGATGCCATGAAGCCCATCCATCTCTAGCTTGTCTAAATCTTGCATCTCATCTATTGTAGATACCTTAGAGTAAAATTTAGGAGTTAGTGATATCAAAACCTTTTGAATAATATTAGTTTATTTAAATTCTTCTCCCAATCCTCTAATGAGATTGACAACTTTATCAACCCTTAATAGGCAAGATACAATGGTTTCATCTTCATTCATCTTTAGGATTTCAAGCTATTTTTAGTGAGTCTATAACTTAGAAATCTTCACCTTGGTGTCTCCTTTATATATAGTCTTTAATTTATCGCATATCTCTTTAAGAAATTCATATTTAATTACCTTCACAAGCTCTACCTCTGATAGGTCACAAAGAATAACATTCATAGCCTTGGAGTTGTTTTTACTAGATTTCTTACCTGCTACATCTATTGGTAGAATAAGAGGTGCAATATAACCATCCAAAAATAAATGCCAAATATCATGTCCTTGTGACATCAAATATATCTTAATCCTAACATTCCAAAAGCCATAGTTAGACCCATTGAATAATAGATCCTTACTGGTAGATAAACCACCTTGAGCTAGCTGACTAGCCATTCTTGCCTATAGGATCATTATTTAGGCCTTTAGACCTACATCAAAGGATAGGGATCTAATAAAAAAAATTGGTAGAAAAATTATTTATAATGTGGGTAAATCAATATTCAAAACTTTAATTAATTTTACTTAAGCAATCATAGAATATCTAGAAAAGCATGTACATCTTAACGAGCATAAACATCAATCCACAAGAGCATAAAATACATGAATACAATACATATGTGGGAAATACTGAAAGGGAATAAAAACAACTAAAACACATCTTGGAAAACTTGTCCTATAGTAAAATTAATAAAATTTAGTTGAGCACCAACCCAACAAGTATCACCAACCCCTAAATTTATCGAGCACCAACATGATTTTAGCAAGCACCAACTTTGTAGGAGGCTACAACCCCCTTGCTAATAAAACACCACTCAATCCACATTATAAAAATATCCAAATTGATCTCATTTCTCTCTCATAATTGATGATGGCCTTATTTTTATTTATCACATTCAAATCTACCTCTCACATAAGTAAAAGTTATTTTTTACCTTCTTCGCTCAATCAGACCTTCTATGGATTGATTATGTTATGAAAGCACTTATGAAACCCTATATAAGTATATGAATGATTCATATAATTTATTTTATATTTTTCACCACCTATGTAATCTCACACAATCCTTTTCTTATTTGATTCACATCTACTCACTCGTCTTACTCTATCATGCCTAAAAATGCCTAGTATATATACAAGAATTTTTTTATTCACATCCTTCTTAGTCATCCAAAAAAACTTATCCTCTTAGTTCAGCCATGGAATGGATCTTATATAAATTAATATACATGGATCAAATGTGCTTTGATTCCCTTTATATCTGACCTTTCTCAAATAGATTGTATCTCTCCTTTAGGTCTCGTAGAGACCTAATACCATTAGGCCTTATTAGCATATGTTACCCTTTGATCTTCTTGGAGAACATTAAAATATTTAAAATGGTAGTGATATATCATATTAAATACAAAAATACATATTATAATTTTATATAGGCTCAAAAACATATTTTATCTCAAACCACTACTTGGAGCACACCATTAGAATAATTCATATTAGCCTTATGTATACCCAAAAAGTCCATCTAAAAATAATTGAAGCATAAAAAAAAATTGGCCAAATAATCATGTAAATAAAACATATAAAGATAATATTTATGACCTTAGTTTAATCACTGTATGAATTAGACCTCACAACTTAAGGCAAAATTGCTTCACCCCTTCTCTACACGTGGCTTACTCAGAACTTCCAATTCATCTCAAAACACAATTACGGAACCTTGAAATTTTGACACCAATAGGAATAATATTAATGTATCCAAATGCATAATTATGATCTTAAATCATAATTATATAAAATTACATTAAAAATATCATAAGCACAAATGATAATTATTGGTCTTACATACCAATTTTTGGGCTTCCTTTCTCATAGACCTTACTTTGTCACACAAGCCATTTCAACTTCAATGTTCCAATATATTATACTTAATAGTAAATTAATGTATTAAAATATATATATATATATATATATATATGTACTTTATGATTTAGATAAGATTAGAGGGCCTCTAATTCATCATTCTCACTTGCTTTCTCAATTTTTTCACTTTTACCTTCAAACATAGTCATGGTGAGAATGAATTTCAACTCTTATGGAGACACTTTAAGATACTATTGATGCATGTGTATGATAATATTATATCATTAGGAAACTCTTGTATAGAAATACACCATGGTCAGGTGATAATATTGGTCTTGCATATCAATCTCATAACCTTACACCTTCACTGTCTCATCTGCAATAGATAGGTCAACTTATAAGCAACATTTTCAACATTTTAATTAACCTCTAAAACATATAACAAACATGAAAATGTATTATATGTCTTCAAAAAAAACCCAATGCATATATATCCATCCCTAATCCATGACAACACATCCCTGATCTCATTCTCACTTCTACCTAGTTTTTCTAACTATTTGCATCATTAGTCCTTTTAGTGATAGATAAAATTGGATGAATATTTTAGAACATATAAGTTTTTTAAACTTATAAAATATACCATGTACATAATATATAAGTATCAATATTCAACCTCCATTCATTTATCAACATTGACTTGGTCAACCCTACCTACTACAATAATTTTTTGAGAAATAAGGCTATTCTTATAGGCTCTACTCACTCACATGACAAACCAATGCCACATGGAGATACTTGGAAGATTAAAATAAATTATCTAATCATAAAAATATTTCATATAATCTATTTCCATCAATATATTCTATATCAAGTTAAAGTTAGGGTTTTAGAGAGTTTTAAATCACCTTACAATCTTAATGATCATTCATAAAGATTAACACTTTAATATAGAAACCAATTCCTTGAAATTTGATCTAGGAACTTTACCCATCTACCATAAATGGATTATTTTCCTATGAATATGTTACACATGACAATGATTATATGAAATTTCCTCTTAGATTGAGAATCCTTTATTATATGCACAAATCAAACATCAAAACCATATTCCATGCCTTTTACTACATACTTTTACCTTATACATCATCAACATACCTAAAAAACATGAAATACCTATATAAATTCTCATTTTTCCATTCTTACCTTGGAAACTAATCCTAATACCCTATTAGGCCAACATTTCTCTCTTTGTTCTTTAAGCTTTTAATATGTAGGTCACATTAGACCTTAAAATAGAGCTTATAAATATTGTATAAACACTCTAAACCTCACTAAAATGATCAATAAACATCTAAAATTATATAAAAATAATTTTAATCCTTTTTAGGTCTTTTAAAAACCTCATTTTCCCTTAATAGGTCAAACATAGTCTAGAACTAGTCTATTTGCATGCTAGTCCTATAGGGTCTACCCTTGTAGACTCACCTTGAATCTATCCTAAGTGATCCAATGATTCATATACATGATAAATCAACTTCAAACATCCTCTTATGCTTCTATTCATCAATATTACTAAGGCACCATTCTTCTTTATGCACAATACTAGGCATCCTATGTATAAGCCTCCTCAAGTCTCTTGCTAGTTTTAAAGACTTGACAACTTGGAAAATAATCTTTAAAAAATATTATTCTACACTTTGATCACATGAATTTCATGTTCTTTATACAATATCATACATTTATAAATGCTTCTTCATGCTCATCATGCACATGCTCATGATATGACTATGCTTCTCAAGAACCTCATACTCAAAGACTAGTACATAAACATGCTTAAATTATACTAAACATTGATATAAACCTCAAAATACTCATTAGGTTTCCTTCATATTATCTCTCACTAGAGAGAAAATAGGTTTACTTCAAATTATCTCTTATCATATGGCTTCCTTGTCACATACCACTTTGCCATGCCTCTTTACCAGATACACCTTGACATCAATGTCATCCATCTTGACCATCAAATCAATGACAAAAATTCTCAATAATCCAAAAATATTTATGTTACCTTATCTTCCATTGGTTTTAATTTAGGTTCCTCTATATTTTTTCCCAAATTAATGATATTGGCCTTTATCAAATAATTTATCTTATGTCTCAAACTGATGCATCTATTTTTAGTATGGTCTAACGCCCTATGATAGTCATAGAATGCATTAGAATCATAGTTATTTAAAAGAGGCCTAGTCATATCAACCTGTTTGATGGGAGGGAGAGATATGAATTTAATTTCAAGAGATACTATAAAACACGTGTCAATGATTTTGGAAGATTTGTGAAAACTCTCTATGGAGGAGTTAATACAACCAAACAATGAGGTTTCTCTGAAGCTACAATATCTATGGATTTTTAATTATTATTATTATTTTTAGTGGCGCTTACTATGTATGTAGGCTTATTAGAACTCATATTAGTTGAATCTAATCCACTTGTGTGTTTTAATTTTCCCATAGAGAGAAGCTTAACTTCCCTTTCTTTTACTATGTGCATAAATCTATGAATGTTGGAAACTTATTGAATAATATAAATTCATGAAATATTGGTCATAAAATCTATTTGAATATTTCTTTGATCTCTCTATATGTCATGGGGATATTCATCTTTGACAATATAATTTTATATCACAACACATATTATGTTATAATCTCATTGGATTTTTGTTTAAGTAATTGGGCATATGAGATCTTATCACTGATGTTTATTGAAAAGTGTGATAAAAACATATCTACCAATGGATTCAATGTAGTGATGGACTAATTTGGAATATCATAGAACCATTATAATGCATATTCCTTGATAATTCATGTGGAAAAATTACTAAGGATCTAATTATTCGACAGATATTTTTAAAATGTTATATGTAAAGCTCATATATGGTTCCATGGGTCACCTTTACCATCATACAAAGTAAGATAATGTGCCACAAATCTAGATGGAAATGTAATTACTTCTATGTGTTGTGTCAAAGGTGTATGTAAAATAACATGAGAATCTAAGGCATGTGATGTCCTAGTAAAACCTAAATCAATATGTAACACCTTATCCTATAGAAAATAAATCTCATGCATAATGGATTTTATATCTAGAGAGGAGGAGCTAGCCATAGGAGGTGTTTCCATTATTGAAGGTTATCAAGTTAAAATGGGTTGTCATACAAGCTGAGTTACCCCCAAAGTAGGTGTAATAATATTATTATATGGGGGAGTATAATATTAACCATTGTTTTATTTATTTATTATTTCCATTATGTCTTACATGCATGATCATGGGTCTATTCTCTAATTATTTCTGTGAAACTCTATAAAATCTCAACCTTATTGTCTATAATATTTTCATTATTAAGTGGGGGGAGAGTGCATCGATTCTACTCTTATGTATCATTTTGATCTTGATTGTATTGTTCATTTTTAGATCATTAACATTGATGTCCACATATTTAGGTCATGAAGGATCAATTATGGGAGTTGTAATTGGTCCTTTGTCAATGGTATAAGCTCAAATAGGAGTATAAGTATGATTAATAACATTACCACTAAGCCTAAAACTTATTATTAAAGGAAGAGATATAAATTTTTGAGATGGCATATAGAAAATAAAATGAAATAGTGATGCTAAAATAGAAAATATTAAATATGGAAAGCCTAACGCAACCAACGAAAATAGGAAAAAAATAATGTAAAAACCCTAGTATCATCTAGGGATAAGGTTTAATTAGTATTTGATATAATTTAGGTTCACCAAATGATTTAAATTTTTAGGGTTATGGAGTTTAATCCCTAGGTTGTTAAAGGGGTTGAGTATAATAAATCAAGATATAAAATATGAAATAAATATAGAAATTAATTTTTAATAGAATTTATCTATTTTAAACATTCTAAAAATAGAAATAAATGATGGAAATAAGTACTTAGTTAGAAACTAACTTAGATGAAAGATCTAGAGGCTACAAATTGAGATAAAAGTTGATATAGGTGTCATAAATAGGATCTAAGTTTTATAACCCTTCTTAGATAGTATCACCATAACTAGATAGAAGCACCAATTGTGATAATTCCCACCTTTTCATGCAAGTTTCCTCTATGTATAACTACTTTTTTGGGTGCACCTATGTCAGAGTCTACCAAGATTTTTCCTACATGTGCAAGTTCTGATTTCCTATCTATGACCTATTTTAACTAATTTTACATGTAAAACCTAGACCTCCATGTTGTTAAGGCATCCTATTATAATGAGTATAAAAGTGTGATCCTAGTGGTGTAGGTTAGACATCCTCAAAACCCTATTGTGATGGGAGTTGCCTACATACAAATACTCTAAGGAGGGATCAATCCTAATGTAGTTCTCCCTAGCTAAGTACTAGTGCAAGTGAAAGTGAAGCTAGTATGAATTATAGTTTGAGTGATGCTTGAGAATATATATTTATATATTCTAATCTTAAGAGAGTTATAGATGATGGTATATAGAAGTAGGGTAGAATAGGGATTAATAACCTTGATTGTGAATAACATGTTAGTTTTTTTGTGTATATTTGCATCTATTTTACATCTAGTGAATAAAGGGATAAAAATTATGTATATATATTATTCTAGTACTTATGCAGGTCTTAAAAGAGGTCTAGGCGAATCCTAGGTGGTTATTAATTTGAAATTATATCAATTGCTAACAAAAGGTGGGAAAAGGATAATAACACCCAAATTGGGACATTAAAACCATTGGTGCTACTAGCCAAGTTATGGTGGTAGTGTTTAATTGGTGTAACTTGAGGTACTAGTGGCCAAAATTCTAAAGTGAGGGTTTGGGACTATGTTAGGGATGTTTAGGGATGCATGTGGCTCACAAAAAGGTTAGATAAGTGTCTAAATAAGCCTTAAGATAGGTCTGGGGATAATTTGTGGATAGGTGGTCTCAAGTAACACTCTTAGCACTCAAGTGTCATTTTTAAATGATTACACAAAAAATTCAAATTCAAGAAACCTTCTATGACATATAGGCTTATATTTCACAATCTCATATTTGACATAGATGTTAGATTAGATTTTAATTATTATGTTTGTCTCATGTTTCTTTATTTTTGTGCACTTTATATCATTTATGTTTATTCTACTTACACCATTGTTTCTTTTGGGTTATTTGGTTTTATTTCACTTTCTAGTTTGTGAGTTGCATTGTAATACGTTAGATAGGAGTAGGTCTTCCTCACAAACACATTTTAATAGAACCATTACTTCATAATTAGCTATTTAGTTTTATTTGATTACACATTACATTTGGCCTTTGTTTTATTTATGGTTATCAAGCATCATTTTAACTATTTATGTCATTATTTTCCTTAGTATAATTATGATTATTTTACCCTTATTTACTTTCCCCTTATTTTGGGATTCTTATTTACTTTATTCTTATTTTGGAATGACTATTTACATTCCCACCACTTTTAAGATGACTACTAATTTCATTGGTATTTTTGATAGATAATTTGTAGGTTATTATGGCTTTATTAGTCACATAACTATCATATAATAGACCCATCCCTTTCATAGAGTTCTTTTTACCTTCTTGTGATCAACTACAATCATTCATCATTAAATCACTTATTACAGGGATAAATATCTCATGATCCTCATATTTACCTTATTTCCTTTCATTTGAGGCACACATAGGTTAGTTTTGAGATTGCACATTAATTTGTGGGTAAGTCTATGAGTTTTTAGATAGCTTGGTATTTAGGTTTTTCTTCTAGTGATCGATTGTAATCTCTCTATTATTTATCACTTATTTCACTCAAGATTGGTTTTTTGAATATTTATGGAAGAGGAATATAAAATTAAAAAATATTTAAAATCCAAATCATACAAGAAACAAATGGAAATGATCAAAAGGAAAAAATAATTTAAATATCAATCACACCAAAATACATGTTCTATATTTGGCACATCTCTTATCTTAGTCAAATCTCAAACTCCATAGTTGGCCCCATGATAGAGTCAAGTTCCATTAGGGTACAGTAGGCTAGTAGACTACAATATGATGTCTCATTATATCATATATTATATAGTTTCACCTACTTTATGACACAAGTACCCAATCTTAATAGTAGATTGATTACTCTATATGGGGTCTTGAGGAATGGGGAACATGTTTTGGGAAGGTAGGTATATTTTATTTTTCATAAATATAGCCTTCATGATATGATTTATGTACTTAAATTATTAGCCCAATATTTTTGTTCATTATTAAAAGTGTCCTAAGTCCTTGTTGTTTATAGTTATTATCCTTGTTCACTTTCCTAGTGTGTCTCATTCTTGATATCTAAGGCACTCAAATCACCCATGTGGTACCTCACATTACTTATTTACATCATATTTTCTTTATATTCCCCTTGTTGGATATTGATTTTAGATTATCACATACATGATCACATTTTCCTTATTATGCCTCTTGGTTTATAGTTTGTGAGTTTCATTATAATACCTTGGATAGGACCAAGTTTTCTTCAGGATCACCCTTACACCATTTACTTACCATAACATCTCATTTCCATATTAGTCATGTCATTGGCTAGTTATGATTTCTTAAATTGTATCTTAGAACAAGCACTAAGTTTGAGTTATCATCCTTTAAATATTTTTATTCATATATCTATCATGTTCTTGTGTGATATTTTTTTCCTTTTTTTTAATGAATTCCACTTATCCTACATAGTAAATTTTACATATACATTTTTCTTTATGTATGAATTGACATGATTGTATTACATATTGAATTAAATTTCATTTCTAGTCATTTAGGATTTTTATTTGTTTGATTGGACATGTTTATCTTATATGGGGTTAACTTTCACTCAGATTTATTTGTTAGAGTTTTTTTGCATTGATATTTCATTTATATTTAACATGCTTCCTAGCTTGATTTAGTATGGTATAAATTTATTTTTGTCATTTCATGTTTTACATACATCCCAACTTGATTTCGTATGTGTTTTCATTCAAAAATTGCATGTGTGGATGCTCTATGGCATGAAGATGTTCTATTATGGGACACAGAGCATGCATAGGGCACAAGAGTGTCTAGTGTTAGGCATGAAACTATTATTGTTCATGTATGTGAATGGAAAATCAGTTATATTATCACAATTATGGGAATGTCCCAAAGGAATGGGACCCTTTCATTCCTTAGGATGAGCCTCTAAAGTAGGCTATATTCCTTATATTCTAAATGCACTTGGTTTAAGACCAGTGCATAGGCCTAAAAAGTAAAAAGGTAAATCTACCACTAGTCTAAACTTAATATTTTGAGGGAAAAGGGGAGGAAGAAGATAAGGGATGATAAAATTAAAAGAGGCAATGAACCTATAATAGAGCGAGTGCTCGTACTACCATAAACACAATGCAAAATTCTTAAGATTGAAATGTTTACACATAGACTATGCCAAGGCTACCCAAAATGCATATATGTTTTTCATAGAAGCACAAAAACATAGCACAACACTAAGAGGGATGATAAATTATCCATAAAAAATGTCTACATAAGCCTGAAGGTGCACAATATGTAACCTACAAATGAGTTCTGAGATCCACGTAAAGGTGATAAGAATGGACAATGATGAAGAGGTAAAGATTACCCACAGATAAAGGTCAACAAACATAGATAAAACCTAGAGGGTAGTAATAAAATATAGAGGTAAACTTAATTCTCATTGATTTTCATGGCTCATCCAATACAAGTGCTCTTTGGAGGGAAAATTTTAGCAGCATGAGGTTGCTAAAAAATGTTGACCTCTTTTACAATTAAGAACCAAGATTTTATAATGAAAAAGCCTATTCATAATTAATGTGCCTCTTGGTAATGATAAATGTATATTTTAATTTGATTGTGGTGCCACATCCATGATTTTTGAACCCTATTTAGAAGATCTAATCTGGGGATTAGTGGTAATATTTTTCATGGGCTACACATGTGCCTAAGAGGATGGAAGATTTCCCTAACATGGTCAAAGGGTGGCATGTACTCATATTATGATGTCTAATAGCTACTTATTCATTTAATTACATTTAAAGAGCCTCAATATTTGTGTAATTTCTTATTCAACTGCCTCTTTATATCTCACTGACACTTGGCACTCATAGTGAAAACATCATTTTGACTTACCTCATATCCATGTACATGGTGGAAAACCTGGCACATATCTTTTGATTTTGAAATTCCATTACACCAAGGTGCATGTGAGAGTCCTTTGAAACTATGAATTGGTAAAAGTGGTAGTGCATGGTTTTAGATTATGTCATATGATATCTAATAGTGTAGATGTAGGTTTCTTACATGTGTATGAAACTTAATTGGATGGGTATGGGGAATATTTTGAATAAAATCATGCATGAAGACTAGAGAACTTAGTTAATTCCTCATAATCATAGCTACTTATTATGCATCTTCTTTACTTGACCATTTATAACTTAGAGCTCTACATCTTGAACCTATATGCCTCTTGAGTTGTGTGTTAAATGATCTTATGTTGAGGTATGCATCAAGACTCTAAGTGGGTTTTAAATATCATCTCATGACTACATATACCCATACTTGAATATATTAGGCATGGGTGTAGATAGAGAATTCTTGTGAATACCTTACTTGAAGCACCTAAGATCATGTAGGTGCACAAAATCCTCTTATGGTCTTGGCGAGTCCTATAGCAACTCAAGGTGACTTATAAATTCAACAATTTCAATTACCTCTATGGGTTTATTTCCTACTAAGTGGGGAATCTATTATCCTTTGAGATGATCTATTAGGCATGGATTCTTTGTAAATTATGATCCTTGTGCCTATAACTTCACTAGTTAGGTATCCTTGTGCTCTTGAGTGAAATGAGGCCCTCTTGGTAAAATAGAGAACTATGCCAAAGGTAA
The DNA here is from genome assembly GCA_037957365.1 of Torreya grandis. Taxonomy (NCBI): domain Eukaryota; kingdom Viridiplantae; phylum Streptophyta; class Pinopsida; order Cupressales; family Taxaceae; genus Torreya; species Torreya grandis. The sequence goes on from JARHVA010002962.1 coordinate 1,536,923, forward strand.
TTAGAGGAAAAATACCTAATATAAGAGAAATAATTACACACAAGTGCTTGGAGGAAATGAATCTTATTCTAAAATAAGGCATGCAAGGCCATTAGGGAATTAAAAATCATCTAAACTACTTATCAACAATTTATACAAGAGTTAACAAAGATAGTGCTTGAGATGAATCACATTGACTATGATAGGCAGCAATTATCTATTCAACATAGCAAGTTGGAAGGCATTGGATGGCTTGAAACTGTTTATTTTGTATGGACCATTCCATATTGTGTCAAACTTAGTGTGCCTTTTAGCCTTCACTCTATCTGTATCCCACTTGAGCACTAATTCCCCCTCTTGGAACCTTCTTTTAGTGGCCCCTTTGTTGAAAACCTACTTAGTATATACTTGTTAAAACTCCATGGTGCACCCAACTTTCACTTTGGTCTCTTTGATCTCCATTAGTTCAACTAATCTTATTATGATGGGATCATTTTTGAGTAACTCTAACTGATGCATGAGTTCTAATAAAGGAAACTTAAGGGATGCAAGCAATCTGGCCTCCCTTTCATAGACTAGCATGAAGGGTGAATTTCCCAACACTTTCTTGGGTGTGATTTGATCATCCCAAAGGGTAGTTCTAAGCTTCATATAATAAACTCATTGGTTATCCTTTAAAGTCCATTTTATGATGAAAATTAGATTATTGTTTATGGAATCAGCTAGACCATTACTTTGAGGGTAATAATTTGATGAAGCACTCAAATAGATATTATGCTTGATGACCCATTAATTGATCCTAGTTTGAAGGAAGGCCAGTGAATTATCAAAGATAATGGTGGTGGAAATGCTAAATCTCATTATAATAACTTCATAGAATTGGAGGATGGATGTCTCATTAGCTTCTTTGAGCATGACTGCTTCCATCCACCTTGTGAAATAGTCCATGGATATGAGAATTCATCTATTTCCATCACTTTATTGTATGTTAATCATGCCCAATAAATATAGGCCGCATTATGAGAAGGGTTGATCATCTTGAATTAGGCATAGTGGTAAGGCTACTAGCCTTTGTTTGCCTATAAAGAAGGCACATTTATTGTAATTTTACACATACACATGTGCATCTTTGAAAAGAGTTGGTCAATAATATCTATCTCACATGATTTTCATAGTAGTGGTCTTAGATGAATAATGGCCTCCTATAGGGTCATCATGAAATTCTTGAATAATTTTGCTTGTTTTCTCTACTTCTATGCACCTCAAGAGAATTCTATTGAGATCCTTCTATAAAAAATCACAACCTATGAGTATGTAGGGAATGTACTTCAGTCTAAAATGTTTTCACTTGGATTTATCAAGGCTAGGAGGATACATGTTATGCTGAAGGAAGGCCTTCATATCTTGTTTCCAGTCAAGTGCAATTTATTAACTTGCACATTCCTCCTTGTGCAATTCTAGGACTATAACATTATTTTGTTTTGCTATCTTAGCTAGTTGCTCATAGAGTCCCTTCCTTCACACTAGCTTGGTGACCTAGATGTTGAAATCATATTATATCACCTTTGTGATCCAACCAACTCTTTTCTTGTTAATGTTCCTATTGAGTAGAAACTCTTTGATGCTTATGCATGCCACCATAAGTTGGATTATTTTAATGGAGATCATATGTGTAAATATTTTGAGTGCTCTCACAAATAAAAGGGTATGCTTATCCATGAAACTATAGTGTATCTCATAATCCTTTAGCACCTAGCTAAAGAAGGAAATTAACTACTCCAAATGATCATTGTTTTAATATGTAAGGATAACTAAGATGCCTTCAATTTCATCAAATGCATAAAGGATGAAATCCTTACTATAGTTAGTATTAATAAAAGTGTGAACCTACATGATGTCACACTTAATGCCCTCAAAATTATGATTTCCATCATGAGTCCAATTGAATGTAGCATTTTTCTTTAGAATTACAATGAAGGGCTTGGTTAGGATGGTAAATCTAGGCACAAATATTAGAACAAAGTTGATCCTTCCTAAAAATCTCTAGAGACACTTCTTGTGTCTCAAAAGACATAAATATGAGATAGCCTTGACTTGATCTAGATCGATTGTGAATCCTTCCTTAGAAATAATGTGCCCTAGGATCATACCTTCATAAACTATAAAGATACATTTTTTAAGGTTTATAGAGATTTTAGACTCACAACATCTTTAAAAGACTTGCTCTAAATGATCCAAATGATCTTTTGCACACTTAGAGAGAACATTTATGTCATCAAGGTAAACTAATATGACCTTGTTGATGAGTTCCTTAAAGGCCATATCCATAGCTATATATAAATTCATGCTTGTGTTTGTTAAACCAAATGGCATACATTGATATGCGAAGGTTCCCCACTTAGTAGTGAATGCATTTTTGTAGTAGTTGCACTCTTACACAAGGATGTGGTTGTAGCCTAAGTAACCATCTAGTAGTGAAAACACTTTTGCACCTATGAACATTTTTAAAATTTTATCCATTAATAGGAGTAGTGGTCTTTGAGGGAATCCTTATTCAGATCTTTGAAATCTATATAGAGAAGTATTTCCCCATTATTTTTATATACTAGGACCAAGTTGGCAACCCAAGAAGAATGTTTGATTGATATTATTATACTAGCTTCAATATGATTTGAGATTTCCTTACGCATTAATGGTTCCAATTTTAGATTGATAGGTCTCTAATTTTGGTGCACCAGCTATGCTTCAGGGTCAAGCTCAATTATGTGATACACTAAGCCTAGATCAAAGATTCTTAGGTCTTCATAATTCCATGCCAAGATATCATCATACCTTCTACTAATTTCAATGAAGTCCTTGATTTCTAATGGGGAGCACACTTTTTTAGCTCTTAGGATCTTTTCTTCTAAAATATCTATTGGTTTAGAGATTTATTCTTTCACCATCATGCTTTTATTTTCTCCTTTGAATTAATCATCAGATTCAAATAGGATTTCAAGGGTGACTACTCCCTTTGGTAGTTTGTTTCCCTTTAACTGTATGATTTGATATTCATATTAGGTTTATAAATTTACATGGTCCATGATGAAAAACTCTACCTCATCTTACAAAAAACTGATGATCTATTCATCACTTTAGAACACATACCAATTATCCATGTTTTTGGGGGTTGTAGGCCTAACCACAAGTTTGATGAGTTGTTCAGACATCTTCATTACATCACAAGAGACATCATACTATGTGCCTATAGTTATGAGTCTATCTTTATCAATAATCCATGATCTTGCTATGGATATTATATTAAACACATTAAATCCTTCAATCATATCCCACACCCTATGTTTTTAAGATTTCATCAAGCCATTCTTGGTCATGCTTTGTGCTCTAACCTAGTTGACAACTAGTTCACTATCATCTAATGCACATAATAACTTGATTCCTTTATTCTACAAAAGATAAAGGCCTTAGATCAGTGCCTCATAATTTGTATCATTATTCATGTAAGTGAACTATAGTATATATGCATGGAAGTATTTTTCCTTGTGGGGAGAGACTAACATGACTCCATCTCATGCAACATTGTTACTTCGAGAGCCCTACAAATATGATTGCCATGTACATTCAGGATTCTTGTGTGCCTTTATGAGTTAAAGAAGCATAAAATTCTCCTTCATAATATAATATATGCATGTCCTTATCTCTATGTTGTCATATAGATTACACTTGAAATGTTCACATAACCATTCATTTGGAAATTCATTTGGGATCTCATCTAGTGGTAGCGTGGCCTTGTGGAGGATAAAATTCTCCTCTTGGATGAACATTGCATAATTTTGCTCAATTGGGCTAGGAGAGTATAGATTAACATGGATATTAAAAATAGGCTCTACCCTTATGGTCACTTTTTTCCGATATCTAGTTCTTAGTAACATATGTAACCAACCTAAAGATAAATACCTACCCATCTTCACCATGAAGTCTCAAGAGAGGTAGATGGTGAAGTAGGGAGGTAAGTATATGACTATGATGTCATACATAATGGAGATGCTTAGGAATGCATGTAGTATAATATTAAAATATTTTATGACTCCTACATATTTGATCATCATGCCATCAATATAGACCACTCCTTTTGAAATAGGCAAATATGCAATTCCCAACATATTCATGATCTTTTTGGGCATCATCAAGCAGCTTGCACCTAGATCAATCATGTAGTTATGTACTAAATGTTAGATAATGATTAAGGAGACATAAAATGGAGGTGAATTACTACCATTTCATACCTATGCTTCCTCATTTGGTTGGCATAAGTTTGCATATGTTTTAGGTACCAATTGGTTGCCTAACACTCTTAAAAACCTTTTTGCATATCTTGTAACAAATTCCATTGAAACATAATAGTGAGTGCATCCCACATAGTTACATTAATATTTGTATTCTTAATCTTCTCTACTATTTTGAATGGAACTTGATATCCTTTTGGTTTTAGATTTGAGGGAATGGTCTCTTCTAGTATCAGTGTACTAGTTTAAGGTGGTCTCTCTTTTTGTGTAGCCTTTTTTGGGCACAAAGGTTATACAACCACCTTATCTTGTGCACTTATACAAGTGATCTAGTGTGTGGAAGGTAATAGGGATGTATTTGGTATGGGTTCCTCTATATTTTTCCTCTTGAATATCATATTGAAAGCAATTGGATAAATTTCTCTACTAGGCACGCTACCTTGATTTACATAGTTAAAGTCTTATGTTTCCAATTAATGAAAGCAGACCCATCTTGTGGTTGTGTAAGCACCTAGACTTCTCCCATATGTGTATTTATGTTAATTGTTTTCTCTTGTGATTGGGGTAAAATTTTCACCATAATCACCTAGCTCATAACTACATTTGAACATGTAGATTTATCATATGGTTAGATGCATGTGAAGCACCATATAGAATCCCATGCTAAGTTGTTATGTATATGTGAGATAATCTTGGGTTTGTATGACATAATAGTAAGGAGGTATATTTTAATAGTACATCTAAGTGAAGGGTTGATGAGATTTGGGATACTACATTTGTTGCCTTTTGAGAGAAATAAGTGCATTCCCAAAACTTTGTAGTACCAATTTTACTTTATGTAATTAATTAGGAAAGACAACAAATGAAGTAGGTGAGCTCAACATGGTAGGGATAAAATCTAGAATAGGTTTTAAAACTAATTGATTAGGAAGAGGATCCATGAATACAGGCATAAGGGGGTCTAGGCATAATATTTCATACTTGGATCAAATAGTTTTCTATGTGTACCACAACTTCATAAGCATCTGGGAGGACTGTGCCTCTCATGGACTAAATAATCACTGCTATATCACTATTGAGATATTTTAGAAAATAAAAAATGTAGTTCTTGGAGATGGCATACACAAAAGAGTGATTATATCCTAAACCCTCTAAAATCTAAAGTTTAAGTTAACCATCATCTCATGTGGGGCTCACTTTATGGTCATGAGCTTCTCTATTAGTGACAAGTGATCACTTTGATCTTCAAACTACTTACATAAATATTCACCAAGATCATCTGAGCTATGAATGGAGTTTGGTCTCAAGCCTTGATACCATTAGAGGGATTTCCACTTTAAGGAAATATAAATTAACTTGACCATGACATTATCCTCAATGACATGGTGTACTGAGTAGATATTCATGATATCTTGAATATGCTTCATAGGTGAAGTTGAATTTTTGCCTATGAAATATGATAAAATTTTAAAGGATTCCACTATAATGTCATCATAATATGAGAGAACTAATGAAATACCTCCATTAAAAGGCATAAATACTTGATTCCTTAGAACAACCATAAAAGGGAGTATGAATAGGTCCCTATAGGAATGGATTGCCTTACAAAAGGAGGGGTGGACTACGCTCTAAGGGATGACCATATTTTTCTTCTCATTTTGATAAGGGAGAAAGACACTCTAACTCCACTTATTCTAGATGTTACTAGAAGTGTATTGAAATGGAAATCAATGCCTCTTGTAAATGATCTTGTCTCTCTTGGCATGTAGATACAGGGTTGATCTTTACAGACCAAAAATGTTTGGAGTCACCAAGTGCTCACACTAAGTGTCTATTACACTTCTTAGCTAAAGATAACACCAATTACTTATATCTTTAATCAAATGTTGGACCTACCATCTATGTTAAAAACTATTGTCATTCAAAACATGTACCCATGGATACTCTGTGGCATGGGGGTATTCTATTATAGGGCATAGAGTGAGGAAATATTTCACAAGGTGTAAGAGTGTTCGATGTTAGTCACATAAATATTATTGTTACCCTATGCATATGGAACATATGTTTCTCATAAAAATGATGGGAATGTCCCTAAGGTGTGGGACCCTTGTGCTCCTTAGGACACACCTTTGGAGTAGGTCAGATTCCTTCTATTTTAAACACACCTAGTTTAAGAACAATGCATAGGCCTAAAGATTAGAAAGGCAAATCTACCACTAGTCTAAACCTAATATTTTAATGGAAAAGGGGATGGATAAGGTAAGGTATGTTCAAAGTAGAAGAGCCAATGCACCTAAAATAGAGTGAGCACTCCTATTTCCATAAACATAATACAAACTTCTTGAGAACAAGACATTTTCAAGTAAAATCCACAAAGGCTACCTAGAATGTATAAGTTTTTCATATAGATGGGTGGGAATGCATCACAACACTAAGAGGGATGAAAATCGATCCATAGACAATGTATACACAAACCCAAATGTGCATAGGATGCAACCTACAAGTGAGTTTTAAGTTCCACATAGAGGTATTGGGAATAGACAATGATGAGGGGGGTGAGGATTATCCACATACAAAGGTCAAAAACACATATAGCACACAAAGTGTAATAATAACATAAAGATGTAAACTTAATTATCATTGATTTTAAAGTCTTAGCCAATACAAGTTCTCTTTGGAGGGAAATTTTTAGGAGCATGAAGTTGCTAAAAAAAATGTCAACCCATTTTACAATGAAAAATTAGGATTTTATAATTAAAAATCCTATTTATAATTAATGTGCCACTTTTTAATGGTATATGTATCTTTTAATTCATTTTTGGTGTCACATCCATGGCTTTTACACTATGTCTAGAAGATTAGATCTTGGTATTAGTGGTGGGATTTTTAATGGGATACATGTGTGACTAAGAGGATGGAAGATTTCTATGACATAGTTAGAGGGTGGTGTGTAATCATATTTTTATGTCTTATCCACTTCTACATTTACTTTATTTGACAAGGCCTTGAGGATCTGTGCAACTACTTCTTCAAATACCTCTTTATATCTCACTACCACTTGGTGCTTGCACTTCAGACTTCCTTTTATATTACCTCATTATCACTGTGCATAGCATAAAACCTAACATGTGTCCTTTCATTTTTAAATACACTTAAACCAAGGTACATGTGAGAGTCTTTTAAAACTATGAATTGGTAGAAGAGGTAGTGTGCAATTTTTGATTGCACCTTATGATATAAAATAGTGTAGATGTAGGGTCCTAGGCATGAGAATGAAACATAGTTTTATAGGTATGGGTAAGCTTCTAAAAAAATTGCACACAAATAATTAGGACCTTGATTTATTCCTCATAATCATATTTTTTCCTTATGCATCTTCTTTTCTTGACCATTCTAAACTTAGAGCTCTACATCTTAAACCTCTGCACTGCTTAACTTGTATGATAAATGATCCTATGCTAAGTTACACATAAAGACTCTGAGTGGGTGAAAAATATCATCTCATGACTACACATACCTATGCTTGACTATCTTAGGTATAGGCATTGATATAAAATGCCTACACACACTTTACTTGAAGCATCTGGGATTAAGTGGGTGTGTAAAATATTTATATGGTCTTGAAAATTCTTGTGTTAACTAGGGTTGACTTATGAAGTCATAAGTATGTTCTAAATTCCTTTTTATCATTTATGCTTTACATACTTCACAACATGATTTAGTGTTTTCTACATTCATTTATCATCATTTTGTCATCTACATGTTTGATCTTTTGGTTCAACCTTGCATTAACAATCCCAGTTTTCTAATTTTTCTAATTATTTTAATTAGTTTTTCATGTTACTCATTCTTACTTTATCCATCTAATGTATGTACACATTACTTCTATTATTATTTTTGTATCCCTAGGGTTTCTCAAATATAGGTATTTCACCCTTAATGATCAAGACTAAGATATTTGCATGACATCATTTAGTGGAAAGGTAAGTCAAGGTATGTATATAATAATTTTAGTTAATTTCATCTCCTTTTAAAATTAATATCATTATTTTATTTTTAATTGGATCATTTTTGTGTGTTGTTATGTTATTGTTTAGTGCACCATCCCATGTTACACTATCATGACACATCATGAGCTTCGAGTAGTGCATATGTATACACATAATTTTTTTAAATATTTAAAACTTACTAACATTTTCTATTTTACAAGAACCCATCACATTTCAATGTCTTTAAGTGCAAAATTTAAAGGGTACATTGGGACATGGCTAGGAAGATAGTGCTTTTCAATATTGTTTTTTTATATTTAAATATCATTAACATAGTTCAAAACACCCAAAGGTGCAGAAAATATGATACCACCACAAGATTAGTCCAATGTTAAAATAGAAATACATGTTCAAAACATTAATGATATGTTAATATAAAAAATGCCTCATGCAGAAGGAATTAGAAGAAAGGAAAAAGTGTGAGCCAAATAAACACATGAGTCATAGTCCATGGTTCACCCAAAAACACATCAAAAGTAAGAGAAAACTATTCCTAATCATTTGGTTCCATCCTAGAAGCAACACCCTTAGAGAATTCACCATCACCATTTTAAACCAAATAACTAAGTCCTTACTATATAGAATCTACATGTCCAAATTGAGCATAAGAGTGAGTTTCCACTTATGAAGGGAAGTATTCAGAGACTTTTTCCAATAGAGGAACAATTTTGTTTTATTTTTTAAATTGAAGTACATCATCCACTTCTTTTTGACCACCAATTTCAAATAATTTCTCAAGTCTGCTAGAAAACTCATTAATTTTTTTATGAATGATCTTCCAAGTTTCCATTTGTTGTTACTCATTGGAATATGGAGAATATGTAACCTCACCCTAATTTCATCACCTATAGCATCATGCTTAAGATTCAAGATTGTGAGACCAATACTAAAAGAGTCAAGGTCATCACTAGCCACCTCAGCTTTTGGAATGGGATTGACACTATAAATACTCATGTTATGAGTCATATTAATCTAACTATGGAAACCATTTTTATCAAAATATAAATTAACCCAACCTAGAACAATATCCTTAACTTGATTTAAATAATAATCATTGATACAAGACCACTCATACTTTGAAACCTTGATTTTATTTACCATATTATGGGAGAGATTTTAGTCCAAATGGGATAATAATCTTAGAAATTAACCTGAGTCTAGTAGATAGTCTGAAATGACATTCAATAAACACATACTCATAAATTTCTCCAACACCTCATATGGGATATTAAACCTAATAATAATCTACACATAAATAATTATAGTGATGACTTCAATTAAGAAGTTACTAAGTGATCTTGATTTAAATTAAAACACCTCTTCATTCCTTTGTCTCCCAATAAAACATAGAATTTTAGTTGAAAAAACAAGCCAAAAATTATGGAAGAAGTGATGCACTTTTTTCTTATGACAAACATAACTAAAATCAATATTCATCCAAGTAAGGTCACATCCAAAACTAGTATACCAACAACATTCTTCCAAATTTTAGTAGCAATGAGATAATTAAAAAATAGATGTTCTAAATATTCAACTTCACCATAGACCGAACAAAAAGGTAGGACCTCAAAGTACTTAGAAATTACTTCACTAACAATTCTATTAAAAATAATAATCCAAGGAAAATAATATTTATTAGGTTCTAGAAAAGATGCCCAGAAGACATTAAATCTAGAGGACCAACTCTGGAGGGGGTCATAAACCTTTAAAATATGGTTAAGAGATAGGTAAGGGGGTTTAGGAGAATAAATATTTTTATATAGCCTTTTAATGGAAAACTCATGCAAGGAATGGATATTAACCCACTAGATACTTTCATAGAATTCATCTTCATTCTCTAACACTAAAATAGTATTGTTTCCCTTCAGAGCCTTAGAAACCATAGAGAATTTATTCCTTTGAGAAAAAAGAATATGATATTTGAATCTGATTAGATCCTAGGAGGCCCATCCTTCAAATGATAAGAGATCCTTGAAGCTCTTTAGACCTTTTTATAACCATTGCAAGGTATAAAAACCCTTGGTGAGAATAAGGGGCCAGCCATTGAGGGTAAGGTTACACCATATGGATATGTACACATGAAAATATGACCCAAACCAACTAGATGCATGTTTTATAGTGACCAAATGTTTGACCAAGTCCCAAGATTTTCAAATTGACTCAAAAATAGGAGAACTAACAACTTTGACTTAGAAAGGGTTGAAAATAAGATATGTCGTATGTATCCCAGTCCACCAAGACTTACCTTTAGAGAAACCTCTTAAAATATTGTTTCTAATGAGAACTTCCCAAGGTTCATTTCCATTAAATTATCAACTCCATATCCAGAGTAATGCTTTAAATTTTGAGATATTTTATTCCAATCCCCCAATGCATTTAGGCCTACAATAATAATTCTAAGATAGAACATGATTTTATTATTACCTTTACCATTAGACCAAAGGAAGTCTCTAACAATCTAGTTAAATAAATTGATTTGTTACTTGTTTAACATCTAACAAGAGGCATAGTATATGTTGCATAAGGAGAGAACCTTATGGAAAATATGGATTCTTCTTGTAAGAGATAAAACATGACATGGACATTTACCAATATTCTTATTGATTTTAAAATATATCCATTCTCACATTTGATTAAAATAAGGGTTAAGATAAAAGGGTATACCTAAATATCTAACAATATGATTATGATCTTTCCATTCCCAACCAAAATTATAAATAACATCTTAAGGTTCATCACACCACCCCATCATAAAATACTTGTGCATGGAAAACTAAGATATTGAGTCTTGGAAATAGATATTGATCTTTAGTTCAACTTGAAAGAGGTTGTCACAGGCAATATCAACAAAGAGAGAGGTGTCATTATAAAAGAGGACATCAATAAATGCATAGTTTTTTGGGAGAGTGATATCCATAATTAGAGTGATAAACACTCCATAATGATGAAGATAATAGAGGGAATCATTAGCAATGACAAAGAGGGAAGGAAAAAGAGGGAAGCCATATCTAATATATCTATGAAAGTGTATTCCCTCAATAATTTCTCCATTAACATCCATAACTATAGATAAATCTCTAAAAATAACATTAATCATTCTACAAAAGTAGTCTTGAAAACCAAAAGCCCATGGAATAAATTCAATAAATGGACACTCTATTCTATCATAATCTTTTTCAGAGTCTAAGAGAATCATTCCAACATTCTACTGAGAATCCATATCCTAGTACATCCTTTCCCAATTGGAAATCAGATTATCAAATATATATCTACCTACCTTAAACCAAGTTTGAGTCTTTGATATGATACAGGGAAGCAATGAAGAGATTTTTTTTTCCAAAATTTTAGAAATTTTTTTATAAGAGACATTGATAAGGGTAATTGATCTCCAATTTTTAACCAAGGATTGGTCTCCTTCCTTGGGAATGAGTTTTTTGACATCTCTATTAATTTTAGGTCCAAGTGACCTAGCCTCAATGGCTTCCAAACATACATTTAAACCCTCATATGCAATCCATTCTTTATTGGCCTTATAAAACTCAATAGAAAACCCATATATACTAGGGGCCTTGTCATATTTAAAATATTCAATAGTCTTTAGGACTTCATCTATAGATATGAAACTATCTAAGAAGGATTCCTAAGTAGATAAGAATTTCCTAGGAAATATTTTAGCACACAACTCTCTGCTCCTAACAATTTGATCATTTAACCCATAAAACTAAAAGAGGCAAGATTAAAATTTAAAGAGTGAATTTTTAAATAGAGTAGGGTCATCTGAGACCACTCCCCCAAAGCCGATTGTAGGGATTTTTTACCTTTGAAGTTTGGCTTTCAAGAACTTAAAAAAGAACTTAGTGCCTTTGTCCCCTAGATGCATTGAATTCAATCTATAATGAATTTGATCACCCATAAAAATATACATCTAGTGTTGTCTAATATTATTTTTAAGGGATGAAATGTCTAATAGTAAGGAAGGATTATTAGGTTCATTTTGAAGTGCACTCTCTACCCTAATTAGCTTATCTTGAGCCTCCCTAGAAACATTCCTTAACCTCTTAGCTTTAAACTAACCATAAGGTCTATAAAAATGTTGACAGATTCATATAATTTTTACACTTATCAAAATTAGAAGAATAGATACAAGTACCTTTACCCACATTCCATATAGAGCAAATTCCATCCATGCGAATCCTATCATCAAGATGGGAGACATTAAACTTATAAAGACCCTTCCAACTTACCTTATCAATTAATCTCTTATCCTTAATGGAAACACATATTTTAATAAGGGAATAATAAAAAATAGTACTCAAATTAACCTTAACCTAGTTAACATTAGGACAGTATGGAATATCAAATAAATCTTAACATAGATAGAATATGGCCAATATATAATACATCCTTATAGTTCTAGTCTAGTTATTACACCATGTGAACCAAAGAACTTTGCTTAAATTCCTACCTTTATTAAGGGGATCCATAACCTTATGGATTATATTGAATTTGGAATAGAAAAAGAGTTCATTTCCTTTCCATGAGTTTTGGTCACCTCCCTACTTATCCTATATTTCTTTAATCATATTGAAGTCTCCCCCAAATATATAGGGGACATATTTAAGGTTAGAGGCCAATAGATTCTATAGATATACTCTTTGATTATAGTCATAAGGGGCATAATTGTTATAGATGCCAAATAACCAATTGTTAATAAAAAAATCCACCCAAAAAACATGATTATAGGTGGATACTCCATGCTCAAAAATACAGTCCTTTCATATCATGTTAATCATCTTCTCAATATTGTTTTTCCCTATATCACCATTTAAAACCAACACAAGTCCATCCTATACATTTCTCTAAGATTTCACACCTCCCTTACACTCCTATCCAAGAAATTCACCACCTCAAATAGCCACCACCTAAGCCAAACCTATTTTTTCCATACTATGAACATATTTGAATGGATAAAACCTATTCTATTAATTGAGCATGTTATGGGACTATGTTTTCCCAACTCACTTAGTCTAGGACCTAACTGCTCTATTTCCTAATAAATTAGGTAGACTAGGATGACTATGTCAGCTAAAATTCTAGAAGGGTTTAGGTTTATATCAAAATATTTATACACATCCTTTCCCTCATTTAAAATGGAGATAATCACTCATTTTTTCATCTTTATCTTCTTATCTACCATTTTATTTGAGGAGTGATTGCTTAGGGTTTCATGTTTCCTTTGAAGATAAGAGTCTTGTCTTCTGGGAGAAGTATTTTGGATTCATAGGAGAAGTCTTATATCCTAGAGATGACCTATCCTTATTATCTTTACAAACCACAACAATCTCTTACAAACAACCATTTGCTAGGGAGAGATTGAGGCTCTACGATTTTATATTCAAGCTAAGTATTCCTAACTCTTACTCCTCTCTTAATAGTGGATATATTTTCATGTATTGGTTTATGAATGTATTTATCTATCCATGCTTAGGATTACCTCTACATTTAATTGAGTAGAGTTATTCTTTGCATGTTTATTATTTATGTTTTCCTTCCTAAATTTGTACCACAAGATTTAGTGAACCCTATATTAGATTTACTTTACTTTGTTAAAACCCATAGGACCTAGCTATCGTTATTATGTGGTATTGATTAACTAGAGTTTTTTAAACACTCTCTAGTGATATTGTATGGTAATATACTCTTAGTTAGGTCTACAAGATCCATATGGTATGCCTAGTTCTACAAAACTCCAAAGGGGAGAATGAGTGTGAGAAGACAATAAATAAAAGACACAACTGGTTCTTTTATAGGTTTTACACCTAGGTGTTTATGTTTTTAGAATCCAAGTATGCAATGAAACTTGAAATATGATTATACTATAATTTAATAATTCTAAGCTATGTAAAATTTGCTCTCATTACTTCATACAAATTTAGAAATTTTTATCATTTCCTTGGATCAAACACACTTTCCACATTAATACTTGTTTAAGTTAATAATCATTTACATAGATGTAAATGGCATGGAAATTCTAGTGAATTGAGTTCTTTTTCTCATACATACACTAGTTCGTAGTGGTTCACATCCTCCTTATTTCATTAATATTTTATAACCCCCTAAAAAAAACAAAAGGATCAATGTATCCAAAAGACTGATCAGTAGACCCAAATAAAACCTAAAGGTGATCAATGTATCATACATCATGTAAGTTTATAAAATTAGGAAAAGGGAGAATCAAAGGTATCTATTTTTTAGATATGGATGTTTGGATGGTAGTAAATTAATACTCAATCCTTCCTAGTTTTAATATGATTCAAAGAAATAAAATGAAACCTATATTTATTCTAGTTTTTTTGCTAAAATATTTAAAGCAAGGGTAAAATGAAACCACTTCATCACACACAAATCCAAGGTCAAATCAAGGATATTATGTTGCATGAAGTGTTGGGAATTTCTTTCATTCTTTTGGATTAATTATTATTTTATTATATATTCCATGTTTGATTTATAATTGTTAACCAAAGATTTTAGGCTCTTGAATACTCAAGACTATTTCCCCTATGAGTCATTTTTTGTTGTACTCAACACACTCCCACTCTCAAATTGTTTGAATAGGGACCCATTATAGTCTGAAAGTTCTAGTTCTAATTTAAAATATCCTTTTGATTGACATTTATGTGTGTACTTATCAACATTTAAGGTTTCAAATTTCTTATATATCTTATTGATATTTATTGTTAAGGATATTATTTTGTGTAAATGTAATTTGCATCTTCCCCATTATCTAGGTTTTCACTATGTGATATATTTAGATGAACATATTAATATATTTTAGGAGTTTTTGAAATATTGAGGTTTTCCAAAATTTCACAAAGTTCGCAACTTGAAAATCCTAAGAGAAAGCCACAAGTATTTACACCTTTTGAAATTTGGAAATGAATTAAATTATTTCAACAATAAATTAGAATTATAAAAATAGATAAAAATATTACTAAAATATATTATAATATATGAATAAAAGATAAACCACTTTCAGGGACCAACCTCCACTATCTTCAATAAGAATAAAATTTATGATATGGTGATAAACAACTACCCACTACCTCCTATTTATAGTCTACATAGGCAATGGTTAATCCATAGGCCAACCTACAAACCAAATGAATGCATATATAAATGTGATATAACATCAAAGAGGGGTAAGCAAGCCACAAGTCAGTTATTCCTATCCCAATACATATAATTAGTTAGGGGTGTAACATGCCATTCCACATTGAACTAATGTTATCCTCAAAATTGAAAAACTTTGGATGTTATTGTATAAAATTTCACTCTCCCAAGTTGCATCCTCACTACTCAGGTTCTTTCACTTGATAATATATTCCTTAATATCTTTGGTTCTCAACCGCTTAGTACATTTTATATGATTTTCTCTAGTTATAAAATGACTCATCCTTCTTCATATAGTTTTAGTATCTCTATTTGGTAAAACACTTTCCATCCAATGACCTTATTCACATAGGAAACATGAAATAATTTATATATGCAAGATGAATGAGGTAACTAAAACTTGTAATCCACACATCTAATTTTCGTAAGAACTTGATAAGGGCCATAATACTTAGAAGCAATTTTATTGTCCTTTTTATATTATTTCAAAGATAATTTCTTGTAAGGCTAAAAATGTATAAAACCCTAGTCACAAACATCAAAATTCCCCTCACTATGGTGGTGATGTCTTTTTTTCTTAATCTTATTTTGTGCCAAGGACAAACTATCTCTCAAACTAGATAAACCTCTTATTGATGTTGAATGTGCTCCTTCATATCTCAAACCTTGGTTTTCACCCTTAAGGAAGAAGTAATGGAAGGAATATGGTAACCATATAGTGTTATAAATGGGGACTATTGATATTTTGGTCCCTAAAATGTCAAAATGTCAAGTAACCTAAGGGAGACCCATTAATTTTATGGAAAAATGCCTTAAAATGATCTAGGACACTCATTTACCTAAACCTAGTGGAAACTTAAGATATGATGTAATTTAAAATTTTAATTTATGGGAAAATGTCTTAAATAACCTAGGACACTCATTTACCTAAGCCCAATAGAAACTAGATATCTGGGTGTAATTTTCAACTTGTAAAATTACAAATTGCATCAAATTTCACTTCCTGCTAAACTCATAATTGGTGAAAACTAGATATAGGAATGTAATTTGAAAAATAAAAACATGAAATTTGCTTCCCAATATCCACTTCCCACACAAATCATGTCTCATACAAACTAGAACCCCTTTCATAATTTACAACTTGCAAAGTTTCAAATTACAAATGAAGTTCCACTTCCCACAAATCACATTCCCTATGAAAACTAGAGATTAGAATGAAAATTTCAACTTGTAATCTTGAAAATTGTTTCCCAAAATCAACTTCCCATGCATCCCTCCAATCAGAAACCAAAACTATAGTTACAATTTTCAACTTGCAAATTTGAAAATTTCAACTCAAGTTCCACTTCCCATCAAGTACCCTTCTTAAAGAATCCAAAACTCCAATTACAAATTATAACTTGTAAATTTTATAATTATGCCTTAATTTATGCATTCCCATTTTCAAATAAATAAGACATCCTATAAAATGTGGAGCTCAAAGTGAAAATTGAAAAGTTTTTAAGTTACTTATAGACTCTAGATCTCCCACTAACCACCGACCTAGAGTCATTTATTACAGAGGTTATATATAAATCTAATTAGGGTTAATAAAACTCATTGTTTAATTTGTAAAAATCAATATTGGATATTTGAAACCCTATTAATGACTTCAATACATGTATTTAACCTACAAGTCATGCATGCAAACCATGAACCTTGAGCCATGATGCCATTGATCCCCTTGCATGGTATTCTAATTAAACTCTTATGTTTTCAAGCTATCTTTTTTCCTCATTTATGATTTCTTTAGTTGTTTTTTGATTTTGTACACTATATTAAGTGTATCTAGTTGCATTTGTAGGGTTTTATAGTAGTTTTCATGGTGTCATTTAGGGTTGTCTATATTAATAAACTCTTATCTATTCAACCATTCCATTTTTTTCCATTAGAAAACCTAAAGTTTTTCAAAATTCTATATAAACGAGTAGAATATTACCTTGTAATATTTTATTATGGTCCCCATGGACTTTTCACTTGGTAAAACATTTCTAAAATCCATGGGATTTCTACCTACAATTGTAACCTCACATCTTTGTGGACTTTTCTAGTGCACAAAGAAATTCCAATCTCTATCATATTTTTCACCAAAAAATACAAGTGTGTTTTTCAACTACCATCTCCTCCAAATATTTTCCCTATAATAATAACCCCAATATTCATCAAAGTTTTCACCTATGTTTTGCAGCTTTAAATCTTGTCAACTCTACAGTTGGTTCTCCCTTAGTAGATTCTCTAGAATCCATGTCTAGAAAAGAGATGAATTTCAAATCCAAGTGAATCAGTGTCCCTCTTAGCTAAAATATAACACAGATGAGATAATAGATACATACTTAGGTCACATTAACCTAGGTGATTTTTGTACTAGAGTAAATGCCAAATTCAAAAATGATTGGATTCAAAGCATTTATGAATATGGATTACCTCAGGTAATAGCCTTCCCCCCATCATTATAGAGTCCTGAGCTAGTTCTCAAATTGACAAAGAACTATGATTCTAAGAAGAGAAAAGTACTTAATGATAAAGGACAAATAATTAAGAACATAAACCCACACTTTATAGACTCAATGTTCCTAATACCTAAATATGAGAGTTATCTTGATATAAATCCTGAATCATTTAAGAAATTATATCAAGACAACAACACTAAATGTCAAAGGGTGATAAATAATAAATGGCTAGAGGTTTCTTAGGGTTACATCCACAAGATTTCCCAAAACATTAACAATAGTAGATTTTAAGGATGAAGTGGGTGATTTAATCATACTACTATATAGAATCACTAGGAACCCCAATGCAAAGAACTTCCAAGACTAGATGTACCAATACATATGGGTAATCCACCAAAATAAGTAGTGCATCCACTAGGCACAATCAACAAGTGATTACATCCATATTAAATTGATGGAAGTCCATAATATAGGGAAGTTCTATAAGAATTTTTATCTAGTTTACATATTATCCAAGGGGAGAGCCTTTCCATGACTAAACACGTTAGCTAACCAAGTAAACAAGGTTTTCAATTATTACCATGACTCACTCTTGAGGCAAGTAATAAGCACTTCAAAAGAGTAAATATTCCATTCATCTAGTGCATCATAATCATGTTTACAAAAGAGATGGAGAAGAGGAGATTCTCTAATGCTAATACTTTAGAGATTAAAAATTGGGGATCTTATTTCATCCAATTCCCCACATACTTATACATTAGATTAGGGGGATTCAATAGTTGACCTTACACCCTAATAAGGTATGTGAGTGAAAAATGGGCTTTAATGGATCTTATGAGGAAACATTTTGAGACTCATAAGTATTTATCTAGGAAACATAAAGCAAGAATTAATTTCCCCATTACTATAGGAAGGTATACATATCCTTCATTATCTAAAGTCAAGTGTGCAGATGGTGAAATGACTTAGATAACCTTGAGGGCTCTAGAAGCAAGCTGATTCTATGATGTAATTGGTAAAATTACTAGTGCATTGTGGATCTAAACATATTCCTATTTCCCATACTATGAAGACTACTTATAGGACTTATAAGATAAATAAAAATTAAGACAAAAAGACTACTCCAGGATGACCTTAGATCAAATCAAGGATTTTAACATGGCATCAATCCCTAAGGACTTGGTAAATGGTGAATCCCTAGTAGAGAAGGTCTACTATGATAATAAAATCTATGTTGAACCCTTCTAGTAGTAAGGTGATCCATTTCCAATTCTTTATTATTAATGGGTAGAACCACCAATGTAGTAAATAGAATAATAAATTGGCTTAAAATAAAATGGGTCAAAGTGACCAAGGAAATAGTGAGTATTAATGATAAGTTATGAGATCTTGATAAAAATAGAATACCGCCATCAGTAGAAGGTTTTAATAGTATAAACCACCTAGAATAGGTAGATAGGCCAATGATTTCCCATAAGAGAAAGCAAAACTCAAAGACCAAGAGAGGACAACCATTAATAGAAGATTAGTTTATAGTGATTTCATCCAAAGATACAACTAATATTAAAATACCAATAGTTTCTACTCATATCTCAGTCATAGTATCTACTCATATCTCTATTATAGTCTCTCTTCCTATCTTTGGCATTCCATTAGCTTTAACACCTCCTTCTCTTGTCTCCACTCCACCTTCACCTCAAGTGATTGGCCCCTCTATTTCCACTAGTTCACCCATATTAGTAAGTCCAATTCCAATATTTTAATAAATTTAATTAGACACTCAAGTCTCACTTCCACTCCCCTCTTCCACAATTACATTCCCTCCTTCTAAAATTCCTTCCATCTCATCTCTAATCACCACTTCCACCCTATTAATAACTAACACTACATAGTAGTATATAGTTACAGATTCAATCATCTTGAATATAATATTTCTATCCATCCTAACCCTTGGGACAAGTACTGCTTCATCCTCATCTCACTTCACCTTTCCCATTTCATCAACCATGAGTATCCCCAAAATAATAATCTATTAATTCATGGCTCTAGATTCCACACTCTCATGACTTCCCCTCTTTCAATTCCATGTGCCTACCCATCCATTAGTGTCATTGACATCTCCCACACCCCTAATAAGTACATCTATTTCAAATTCACCCATTCCTACCATTTCCATAATAACCCCAACCTACATAAAGGAGGTAGAGATGAAGAAAGTCATTGATACAAATGTGCCCACTCAACCCATATATGGGGAAGAGGTTACAAAAACATCTATCAAGCACTCAGTATCCATATCAATGAAAGATACAACACTCATCACCATGACTATCATTACATAAACCTCAATTATAGATTCATAATTAGCAATTCTTAGGTAACAATATGCTACTCCTAGTTGGCTAGTACAGATAATGATGAAAAAACATAAGTAGATGATGTCCCTAAACACATTGGATTTTGGCCTCAAAAATCCATTTAATAAATCTAAATAAACTTTCAAACCATATCAATGATATTATATAATTTAATAGGGGATAAGTATGTAGATATTGCAGTCCCCCTCACTAGATAAACAAAAGGAAGATTTAGTGGTGGGATATTACTAGATATCAAAGGTTTACCTTGGTTGTCCTATAATAGAGGGATTGAAACATGATGTTTAATCCAAAATTAACTCTTTTTTTGAGAAAATGGATAGTGACAAGGTCACTAAGGATGAATTAAAGAATAAGGTTGATTAATTGATGACTACATTAAATAATTTCATTTAGCCCACTACTCAACCAACATAATCTATTACTTACATCATATACCAAGAAACACTTGATGCAGTGACGTAGATTGGCAGCATGGGAAGGGATATAAAGGACTAGGTAGAAGAGCTCACCTCAAAGGCAACTAGAGTTATTTAATTATTAATGGACCACTATAAAACTTTTAAAGAGAGATGGGAAACTTTAAGAGAGAAAATATACAAGTATTATGGAAGAGATAGAAATATTGAACCTTTTATATCCAAAGTTGACAACTATGGATACAATTGAAACTGATATCCTCATTACAAAAAAGATATTGAGAAATGATGTAGATCAAGAATAATTAGATAGATTAGCTTAGTTTAAATAAGGATATTCATAGAGAAAAATAATAAATATAAGGCTGCATATGACAAGGCCATAGATATGCTATATGACATTGAGGATTTAATGAATAAATTTTCATGTCAAGCAACTAATCATCAAAACTAGATCTTTTCATCTCAGGAAGTTCAAGATAAATTCAATGGAGTGATTAAAGGAGAGTTAACATGATACAAAACATTCAACTTGAGCTTTATCCACCATTTTATGAGCTACCATAATACATTAGATCAAAAGAGGAAAGAGACTGAATAATATAGGGTTGGTTACAATGAAGATCATATCCTAGAGATCTCCAATAGTTTTTATACATATATTGAGAACACACGTGAAGAATGACAAAGAGTATTCATAGGTTTTTTTCTCCATCACAAACATTTTGTATATTATATTTACTTCTTGTAAAAATTATTGTAAAGTTATAGATTGTAACTTACAACTATTATTTTGACAAATCATTTTGAGAAATATCCACTTGTAATTTCCATGTTCCTATTTGAAAGGTTGAAATTTGTAAAAACAAAACTTGTGAATTACACTTTCCTTTTTGACAAGTCTAAGTTGCTCAATTTTAAAAGCACATATTGTAAAATGCATTTCTAGTTTTTTCAGAATCATATGACTTGAAAGTTATATAAGTCCAAATTTAAAATTACATGTTAAGTTTTTAAAAAATAACCTCGAGTTATCTAAGAGATATTAATATTCTAAGTTTGAGTTTCGCTTTGGTGCCTCATTGCATAGATAAGTTACATCAACTCAATTGAAGAAGAGGAAGGCATTACATAAATATTCTCAAGTTTCCTCCATGCCTCTAGTATTTTTGATCATGTCTGGCAGTTACATACTCTTATTTCCACTTGTTTACCTTGCTAAAGATGCCATAGTAGTTTAAGATCATGCCCCCTTTTCATGGAGTTTCAAAATTTTCATTCTTCTGAGCTAAGCATGAAGTTATTGATAACTACATCTCTTCCAAGAGAATTTTTTATATAAATATGGATAATATGGAATAACATATTTATTTTTTTATTGTTAGAGAGATTATTCTACATTTTAATTAAGTTATCTACATGTTGTAACCTGAAGAATGAGAATAGATTAAAGATTTACCTTTCTTGTCTATGTTATATTTTTGTATACAAGGTTGTTTATCAAATTTGTGGATGATTTTAGTCTTATTTTAGTCACAAATTTTCACTTACGATATTATATTTCCCTTTTAAAAGATTGTTTGAAAAAACAAAAAAGAATCTTGTCTTGTGGATGAGAAATACCCAAATATTACCTTTGATTTCACATTAGCATGAGTTTGTGCTCCTATAATTTTCAATATATTTATTATTCTACTATGTTCATTCAAATCAAGCACTAAAATCCAATACAAATATTTGGTGCAATCATTATTTCTAGTTCTACAATTTAATTTTCAAAACTCTTTTTTCCCATTCAAATCCTAGTTTAGGAGCAAGATCACTAAGAAGCAAAATTTCCACATGAGCTATTAGTTTATAAGTTGCATTTAATTTATTAAAATTAATCCATCCTTATCTAGAGTTTCACCTCAATTTGAAAAGGTCTTACAGCTTGGAGGTGATCCCATTGTATCATTAGATTTTTGCATAGTGAGCTACAATATCAAGACAAATGTAAAATTTATGTGATAAAAGTATTTAGCACACCTAGAGAGACAAAAAATTACTATCAATAGATTGGTGTTATTCTCAACAAGATTTTTACAAACCCTATACACATTTAAAAATCACTTGGTGACTCAATTGACTTATGGATCTAGGAATTCAAGGTTTACGTATGCTAAAAAAACAAACAAGATCATCTACCAAAGGTAAGAAAGCTGATTTTTTGGAATTGTCAATTCTATATAAAAAGAGATCAAGATCAGTCATACCTTACATTAGAGTATATTCTATAAATCTATTTATATCTCATTCAAATATTTACAACAATTTCATACCTCCCATTATGGCTATGAGAAATCAAAATTTTATAGCCTTCAATGGAGGCAACCCACTTTAGTTGGTCCAATATGATGATATACCTACCTCAAATATAAAAATACTTCCATATTTTACTTGTGAAACTTTCACCACTTATATGGAACAATACAAGACATTGTTAATATTTCTTTAGTCTATAATGTGGTAAAAGATAATGTTACAATTGGACTCTTAGTCTCCTCTTTTAAGGGTAAATCCTTGTAATGGTATAAAGGCCTACCTCCCTATACCATCTATAATTAGGATGACTTAAGAACTACAATATGCACATAAGTTGAAGATAAGAGTGACCATCTCTCCTTGGTTGAATAACTAACTATTATTCAATGAGATCCACATGATTTTATTAATGATTTCAATTTTTGCTTTCAAAATACATGGAATAGAATTCTATTATTGATCAAGCTAACCCCAAATAATGCTTTTGTATATTACTTAAGAGATTTAAACAATGATATAATTGTTATGATTTAGTTAATGGGTGGTACTAGACTTCCCAATGCCTATGAAATTGTAACAAGGGTATAAAATTTCCTAATTTAAGACTGAAAAATTACCCTAAGCCAACTAATGCCTCTATTCTTAGAAATAACTCATACATAAACTATAATTTCTTTTAACTCCTACAACAAGAAAAGTACTAGTTTTAAATCCTGCTCCTATAGATGATTTATATGAGGTTAAGTCATCATTTAAGAGTTTTAGAAATGAGTTAGTAGTATTTAAAAGGCAAAAATCTTAGAATTATAGGCCATTTTAGAAATCTAACCAATCATACAATCCTAATAAGCAACCATACCAATGCAAGTCATAGACATAAGGTCAAAATATACAATAAAAACCTCTAAACATCCATGATCTACCTGGACCAAGTACTTTCAAAGTTAGTGTACCTATTTAGAACAACCTTGCTTAGTAATATGAGTGGTGTAATCCTTGTATTCAACCACATAATTAGAATACTTATCTGAATGGTGTCATCAGTCAAGCCCTAATGGTGTAAGTCATATCAACCATTTAATAATAACAAGAATAATCTACTTCCCAATAGAAAAATCCATAAGAACCTACTCAAAATGAGGCTACTCTTATAAAATGGCAAGATGAGGACTTTTTTGGTGCAAATTAGGATGAGTTATTATTATATGGTAGTGGTTCGATGGCATGAAATACACATTTACATAAAAGAGAAATATAAAGTGATCAACTCCTTAGGGTGGAACCAGATACAACTTCTAAAGTTGTAAAAGAACCTACAAAAGGAAACACAATACAAAGGCCACCCTTTGTGCCAATAGGACAATCAAAAACAAAAGTGATGACACCAAATTTCATCACAGAAGACATAGCTCCCATAAAATCACAAGTGAATGCTGCTAACATCCCTTTCAATATTGTTAAATAAATGAAACAAACTAATTTTATTTTCACTCTATGGGAAGCACTGTCCATTCCATCATAAAGAGATTTTCTATAAGAAGCTTTGAAAAACCTTCAAATAATTTTTTTTTTGACAAATTGACCTAAAGCTACAAGTAATTTATGTCAACCATAAATTGAAACCAAAGAGATTAAAAGTGTTAATCCTCCCCCTTTCTATCTTTCACTCATAGTAGGGAAGCATCTCATTCGTAATTGCATGGTAGACTCAGTGGCTAGTAGTTTTGTTATGCCTAAGAAAATAGTTGATGCTCTTGGTATTTAGTATACACCTTTCTCAAAAGGTGTGGTCTAATTAGATGGGACTATTATTTTAATAGTAAGAAATATAAAAGTATTAAATCTCACCATTCATGCATGTTCAAGCTTGTTAATTTCTCAAGATTTCTCAGTTATTGATTTCCCCCTTATTTTTCCATTTGCCTTCCACAAGACATCACTAAAAAAATGGGACGGTATATATCTACTGACTGGTCTCACATGTTTTTTAGGAAAAGATATAGAATAATATTAATAATAAGAGTTGATCTAATCACTAAGGACCATATTAAACCATACACTCCTATCCTTATGAACATGAATTATACATTATAGTACCATGAAGAGGAGATTGATCATGAATTTTCAACACCCATAAAAGAGATTCTAGACACTCACCTAGATGAATGGGGTTCAGTTATCCAAGTTGATCCTTACAATTATGTACCAAAAATTGGGTTGGGTACATATTACATTCATGAAAATGATGCAATCATCTTGATTCTTGTAAAACTAGCTGAAGATCTTTAAGGAATGTGGTAAATATTCTTTGATGGCTCAAGAAGTAGGAATAGTGTAGGTGCAAGTATTTTCTTAATCTCCCCATAAAAGGATATTTATTTATATTCTTTCAGACTTCAATTCAGTTGCACAAATAATGTAACTAAATATTATTCTTTGATTCATGTTATATAATTAGCCAGAAAAATAAGAATTAAATTCTTACAAATATTTGGTGATAGTGAGTTGATTATTATCCAAGATCTAGAATCATAACCAAGAATAACTCACTAAGATATTAAAAACATAGGGTTTGGGACCTATTAGAATACTTTACCACTTTAAACATTCAAGTGGTACCAAGAGCATAAAATAAAGATGTTGATCATATGGCCTTAGTAGGATCCCAATATAACCTACCTAAAGGGATAAAGAAGAAAATAAATCAACATGCAAAGTTGATAGTAAATCCATCAGCTCTTGATAATGTAACTAACTAGAAAGTCTTTAATAATGACTAGTAGATTGTTAATTTTCTTAGAGAAGAGGTTTAATTCTTTGATATAAACTAGTGAAGACTCCAAGATCATTACAGAGATTGAATCATTTAGTTGAAGATGAACAAATTACCCATGGACCTTGTTAATTTAGAGAGTATCTTCAATTCAAATGATCAACAAAAAGGCAAAAATAAGAACATCATATTTAATGAAGAAGACTATGAGCCAATAGTCATTCTAGAGGGAAAACACTAAAAATTAGATAGGTATGTAATGATTATGAAAAACAAGATATTATTGAGTTGTGTCGAGAATTTGATGATAACTTTACTTAGAGTTATCAAGATCTAAGGGATTTGACCCTAGCTTATCCCAACACATAATAGAGATTGGCCCAAATAACAAGCTTTTTAGATATAAATAGAGACCAATCAATCCAAAAATAGAACCCTTGATGAAGAGTGAGTTATCTTAATTGATAGAGGATAATATCATTTTCCCTATCAAACACTCATCCTAGGTTGCTAACTTGGTCCTTATAGGGAAAAATAATAGTGAAATGAAGATTTGTGTAGATTTTAGAGACCTAAACAAAGAATCCTTGAAGGATCATTATCCCCTTCCACCCATGGAGAAAATTCTTCAAATTGTATTAGGATCTAAAAGGTTTTCCCTTATAGATAGTTATTATAAATATAACCAAATCTTGGTACAAGATTTATAATAGTTAAATAATACCTTCACTACAAACTGGGGCATCTATGGATATAAAAAGATACCTTTTGGTCTAACTAATGCTGGTGCAACATTCTAGAGAGCCATGGATATGGATTTTAGACATTTTATAAATGAGATGATCTTGGTATATCTAGATAACATCACTATTTACTCAAAACATATTGATACACACCTAGATCACCTTAGGAAAATATTTTAAAGGTGTAGAGAATTTGGAGTTTCCCTCAATCCAAAAAGTGCATTTTTTAGTTCATGAAGGGAAAGTACTAGGACATTATTTCAAAATAGGTTCTCACAATATATCCAGAAAGAAAAAGTTATACACACACACACACACACACACACACACAGATATATATATATATATATATATATATATATATACACACACACATACATACATACATATATATATATATATATATATATATATATATATATATATATATATATTAGAACTTCTAAGCCATAAAAAGGGGTTACAAAGTTTCCTAAAAAACCTCAACTTCATAAGAAGTTTTGTTTAAATTTTTTTCTCTATGGAAAAACCCCTTACTATAATGCTTAATAAGGGTATCATTTTTAGCTGGACATAAGATGGAAAAAATAGATTTGAATCCATCAAATAGGCTATTTCTTAGGCTCCTACCCTAGTCAAACCCAACTATGAGAAATATTTCATTCTCTATGATTTTGGAGGGGTAACATCTCAACTATTCTAACCCAGTAAAATAAAGAACAATTATAACAACCTATATCATTTTTTAGTCAATCCTTGAAGGATTATGAAGAAAAGTATAGTTTCATGGAGAATAAAGTATATGTAATTAAAACTCTTAAATTTTTTAGGAATATACTCTCTAATAATAAAATTCATCTAATGGTTAGTCACCAAAATGTCAAAGAGTTCCTGGTGATCTAGGAAATAAACTAAAAAAGAGAAGGATGGATCACAAAAGTCATGGAATATGATGTGAACATCAAAATTACAAATCTTGTAACAAGAAAAGAGCTTATGTGAATAGATGGATTTTGATATCAAACTTTCCAAATTAGTATCTAATGCAATGTATTCTCAAACTACATCCCAACTAGCCATTCTACCCATATTTAATAGCTAGATCCATGACATGATCATCTTCCTACAAACTGGTGAGTACCCATATGGTTTCCAATATTCTAAGAGAAGGTATTTTAGACTTAAATCCATTCCTTATGCTCTTATTAATGGAATATTATTTAGAAAAGATATGAATGGAGTCATGTAAGATGTACTAAGCATGATCAAGTCCCCAAGGTGCTCAATGAATTTCATTATGGTCCATTGGGTAGACACTTCTCTAAAAAACCATGGCCATCAAAATAATGAGAGGGGGATATTATTAGCCTAACATATTTAAAGATACCCATTAATGGGTAATGAATTGTGATAAGTGTGCTTATTTTATAGGCAAACAAAGATTAGTATTTCTTCCTCTCAAACAAATCCAAGCTGACCAACCATTTTCTCAATGGGCATTGGATTTCATTGGTATGATCAATCTACGATTGATTGTAAGCTACAAATGGGTCTTTACAACAACTAACTGTTTCACTAGGTGGACTAAAGCAGTCATATTAAAAGATCTCATAGAGGCATCTATCCTAGAATTCATGGATGGCATAGTCACAAGGTTTAGTGTTCCTTACACCATTATCTTGGATAATGCCAAATCTTTTGTGAGCACTCAAGTGAGTGAATGGGATGTAAAACACA
The DNA here is from genome assembly GCA_037957365.1 of Torreya grandis. Lineage (NCBI taxonomy): Eukaryota > Viridiplantae > Streptophyta > Pinopsida > Cupressales > Taxaceae > Torreya > Torreya grandis. Next base: position 1,565,250 of record JARHVA010002962.1, read on the forward strand.
ATGTGTACCTAAGAACTTCTAATTATTACCCACAAGGTAATGGCTTGGCCAAGTCTAAGAACCAAAATCTCATAAGGACTATCAAAAATACAATGGAGGATAACAAAAGGACATAGCACATAAAATTAAAATCAACATTATAAGCTAATAGGATCACTCCCAAGAGAGCCATTGGCAATTCTCCATTCATTTTGGTATATGGAAGGGAAGCTAGAGTCCCACTATCAATTGAGTTACCATTTATAAAACTAAATTATCGATTGGATTTGATTGATAATGATGAAATGATAGTATGATTGGTGGAACTCATGAAACTAGAAAAAGTTATTAACTAGTCAATGAAAGCTCTAGAACCAAATTAGTCTCAAACAAAGAAAACTTTTGATTAAAAAAATCATCTGATAGGAGCTTTAATGAAGGAGACATGGTTCTAAAATGGGATGCAGACAAAGCTAAACTAGGTAAGCACACCAAGTTTGATGTATTATGGAGAAATCTATATCTTATAACTCAGTGTAAAAGAGATAATACATTTAAGTTATCTAAGCTCGTTGGATTAGAACTACTTATCCTAGTCAATGGGATATACCTCAAAGCTTGTTTTTAAGGTTAAAATTCATTCCAAAAAAATTGTATATATTAGGGTTAGTTATATTTTCCAAATAAGTGCTTTTAAAAATGTTAAATCATTAGTATTTTTTATTTATTTAGGTTTTTCTTATTTTGGCAAATCCCAAATTTGTTCTTTCACTAGTTAAAGTGTGTTAATATTAAAATGACTCCATACCTAATGAACTAGAAGGATACTAAAAATAAACTAATTAGAAGGAAATCACCCCATAGAGGTTACCAAAAATATTGATATTTTTGTCCCAAAATTTTCAAAATGTCAAGTAACCTAAGGGAGACCCATTATTTTTTTGAAAAAATGCCTTAAAATGACCCAAGACACTCATTTCCTTAAGCCTAGTGAAAACCATAAATCTAGGTACAATTTGTAACTTGTAAACTTACAAACTGCATTCAAACCTCCACTTCCTACTACACTCATAACCAGTGGAAATCAGATATTGGAATCCAATTTATAGATTACAAACTTGTAAATTGCCTCACAACCTCCACTTCCTACACAAATCATGCGTTATAGAAACTAGAACCCCACTTATAATTTACAACTTGCAAAACTTCATTTGTAATTTATAAGGTATATGATTTGTAAGAAGTAGAACCTCATCTACAATTATTAACTTGAAAACTTGAAAATTGATTCCAAACCTCTCCTTCCCGTGCATCACTCCAACCAAAAATTAGAACTCTAATTTCAATTTGTAACTTGAAAAGTTACAAATTGTAACTCAAGTTCTGCTTCCCATCAACAATGTTTCCTATAGAATATATAACTCCAGTTATAAATTACAAATAGTAAAGTTATGAAATTTTCCTCAAGTTTCACATTCCAATTTTAAAAAAACTGTGACATCTTATGGAATATGGAGGTCAAAACACAAATTTAAAAATTACAAATTTTCTCCCAAAATCTAGATCTCCTACCAACCCCCAACCTAGGGGAATTTATTATAGAGGATATATATAAATATAATTAAGGTTATTTAAATTCATTTTTTAATTTACAAACATTGAGATTGGAGCTATATGACCCTACTAGTGACTTTGACTCATCCATTCAACCTTATAATAAATGCATTCGAGACATGAACCTTGAGCCACAACCCCATTTATCCCCCTACATAGTATTTCAATTGACCTCCTATATTTTCAATCTATCCTTTTTCCTCATTCAATCTTGATTTAGTTTTTTTTTCAATTTCCTATAGCCTATTAATTGGATCTAGCTGTATTTTAGGGGTTTTTCCTTGCTTAAGCATTGATAGAGGTTTTTAGTAGTTTTTGTGGTGTTGTTTAGGGTCATCTATATTATCAAACTCTTATCAAGTCATCCATTCCATTTTATTCCATTAAAAAGCCTAAGTTTTTTAAAAATTCCATATAAACTAGTGTAATATTACCTTGTAAGATTCCCTACATAGTCCTCATTCACTTTTCACTTGCTAAAACAATTCCAAAACCCACATGATTTCTACCTATAATTTCAACCTCATAACTCCATTAAATTTTCTAGTGCATAAAAAAATTCCAATATCTACCAAATTTTTCACCTAAAAATTCAAGTGTATTTTGATACTACCATCTCTACCAAATATTTTCACTATAATAGCAACCCCAATCTCTATTGGAGTATTCACCTATGTTTTACACCTTCAAACCTACAAACACTGTAGTTGGTTTTACTCTAGCACATTCTCAAGAATTCAAGTCTATAAAAGAGATGAAGTTCAATCCAAGGGACTTGGATTCCCACTCAGATTGGAATCTAACACAAACAAGATAACATAAACAAACCTAGGTCACATTGACCTAGGTGATTTCTAGACTAGAGTAAATGTTGAATTAAAAAAAGACATGATTTAGAGCATTTGTGACTATAGACTACCTTAGGTAGTATCCTTCCCCTTGTTAGTGTATATCCATGAGATAGTGATCACATTGGAAAATTACTACAATTTTGAGAAGAGATAATTACTAAATGATAAAGGAGAAAGAATTATAAACCTAGACCTAGACTTTATAGACTCAGTGTTCTTGATACTTGAATATGAGAGTTATCTTGATATAACTCCTAAATCATCAAATAAATTATATTAGGACAACATCACTAGATGTCAAAATGAAATGAATAATCAATGGCTAAATCTTTATAGGGATACATCTAAAATATTTCACAAAACACTAGCAAGAATACATTTTAAGGATGAAGTAGGTGATCCAATCATACTACTACATAGAATCATTAGGAACCCCAATTTAAAAAACTTCCAAGACTAGATATATCAATACATATGGGTAATCCACCAAAATAAGTAGTACACCCATTGGGTAGGGCTGATAAGTAACTCCATCCATAAGTAATTGATGGAAGTTCATAATATGTGGAAATTCTATATGACTTCTTATCTAGTTTACATATTATCCAATGGGAGAGACTTCCTATGACTAAACATAGTAGCTGAAGAAGGAAAAAAGGTTTTCAATTATTACCATGACTTCACTCTTGAGGAAAGAAGGCAACACTTCATAAGATTAAATGGTGCATTTATCTACTACATCATAGTAATGTTTGATAAAGAGTTGGAGAAGAAGATATTCTCTAATGTTTCCACTTTAGAGATTACTAGTTGGGTATATTATTTCATCCAATTCCACACATATTCATATATTAGAGTAGGGGGATTCAACAGTTGTCCTTATAGCCTCACGAGGTATGTGAGTGACAAATGGGCTTTAAGAAGCTTGTGAAATAACTTGTTGAGACTCACAAGTTGTTATATAGAAAATAGAAGGTAGGAATTCATTTGCCCATTACTATAGGAAGGTTTATATTCCCTTCTTTATCCAAATACAAGTGTGTAAATTTTTAAATGAATCAGATGACCTTGAGTGCTATGGAGGTAAAGCCATTCTACGATGTAAATGGTAACATTACTAGTACATTTGGGATCTCAACATATTCCCATGTTCCCTACTATGAAGACTACTAGAAGGAATTGTAATATGAAGAATAAGTAAGATTAAAGGACTGATCTAGGATGAACCTATATCAAATCAAGGCTTTTAACATAACACTAGTCCATGAGGACTTTGTATATGTTAAATCCCTAGTAGATAAGGTCTACTATGATAATGAGATATTTGATCAACCCCTTCCAATATTAAGTTGGTACATTCTTGAGTCTTTATCACTAATGGATAGAACCACCAACATAATGAATATAAAAATAAATTAGCTCAAAATCAAAGGGGTCAAAGTGACTAAGTAAATAGTGAGCATTAGTGAGAAGATATGAGAGCTCAAGGAGAAGGGAGTACCACCATCATTAAAAGGTTACAAAAGTGTAAACTTCCTAGAATAGGTAGATAGGCCAATGATTTCTCAGAAAAGAAAGAAAAATTCAAAGGCCAAGAGAGGATAATCAAGGGAGAACGACCATCAATTGTAGACCAGCCAATAGTTATTTCATCCAAATATATATTTGATATTAAAACACTAACAGTTTCTACTCATATCTCGGTCATAGCATCTACTCCTATATCTTTTATAGTCCCTCTTCCTATCTATATCATTCCATTAGATTTAACACCTGTTCCTCCTATCTCTACTCCACCTTCACCTCAAATTATTTCCCCCTCCATTCCACCAATTCACTTCTGTTAATAATTCCATTGTTGATAGGTCAATCAATTCAATTAGACACTCAAGTCTCACTTCCACTCTTGTCTTCCATAATTTCACTCCATCTCTACAATTATTTCCATCTCAACTCTAATCACCACTTCCACCCCATTAATAAATAGAACTACACAAATATTATATAGTCATCTTGACTACTATCTTGCTAGCCATCTCAACCCTTGGGACAACTAATGCTTCATCTTCATCTAACCCTTCACCTTTACCATTTCGTCAACCCTTAATATTACCAAAACACAAATTTAATCATTAATGTTTATGGATTGCACACTCTCATAGGTTCCCCTCTTTGTAATCCATGTGCTTTCCCCTTTAATGGTGTCATTTCCATCTCCCACACCCCTTGTAGGCACATCCATTTTCATTGCACCCATTTCCTCCCATTTACAAAATAACCCTAATCCCCACAAAGGAGGTAGAGATGGAGTAAATCGTTGATAAAAATGTGGCCACTCAACCCAAATATGGGAAAGAGGTTTTAATGGCATCTACCAAACACTAAACTGCCATATTAGTGAGGGATCAAACACTCACCATCATAACCACCAATGTAACAACTTTAGATATAAATTCACAATTAGAAGTGTCTAGGAAATAAGATGATACTCCTAGTTGGATAGGACAAATAGTGGGGAAGAGATGTAAGAATATGTTGTCCTTGAACACATTAGATTTTAGCCTCACATATTCATTTAAGAAATATAAAGTAACTCCCAAAACTATATTAAGGATATTATATGATTCAATAGGTGAGAAGTGTATACACATAATATTTTCAAACTTGTATTGATCATTGACACTTTATATCTTTCAGGAACCTATTGAGTATCAATATCTCTAAGTGAATGCCTTAAAGGGTGAATTGGGAAAGGGGTTGGTAGACCATCGGTGATTCATAAGATTATTGTCCCTTTTTCCACTTGACCTTTACATAATTGTCTCCTAAAAGCATTTACCCTAAGTTTATTCTTATTAGTCCTACCTCCTCCAATTATTTTCCTCTTTCCATCCTCCTTTTCTTGACTTAACACCCTTTTAGACTATTAGTTGTACTAGGTCGACCCAATATATTTTAGGGGTATTTTTCACTTTCTTGGTTTGTTAGCCTTTTGGTTGACCTAGCACAGACTTAGTGAATTGTCCTTGAAAACACATTGGGTCGACTAGGTTCACCCTATATAGCTGACATTAATAAGAAGATTTAGGGAAAGATCCACATATATATACAAGTTCATTTCCCACAATTTCAAAAGGGAAGAATTATTAGTGAAGAAGTGTGAGAAAACATCTACTTATTGACCTTTCGACTTGAGGAATAAAGCTTATGGTTCCATACTTTCTTTAGAGATATGAATCCTATCTTGTGGACAATTATAATGGTTGCTTATATAGGTTATGTATCATAGATCTAATTTATCTTGGTTATCCTTACATACCACAAAAATCTATTGTAAATCACCTTGGCCAAAGGAGAGATTGAGGCTTAACAAGTTCGTCTTCAAAGGTAAGTATTCCTAACTTTATTTTTGCTTTGTAAGAGTAGATAGATAGTGTATTATATTCTTCTCCCATGTATTAGGATTTTGTATACATTGATGTGAGTATATATATTCTAATACATGTTTATTTTAGTTTTTTGATTATTTCTAACCCCCACATTATGCCACAAGCTTTGTTGTGTAGTGATTAGATTTACTTTCTTTTTATTAGAGTAAGTGAAATGTTTTAAACCTTAAGACTTCATTAGGGTTGTTGTGTGATTGTGTAAGACTATAGGATTTAGAAACCTTCCTAACATGATATGTTGTGACAATGATATAATTGATCCTTCTAATTAGGTCTAGAAAATTCCCATATTGGTCATGTTCCTACTTAGAAAGTATATCCCTAATCAGAAGTGTAGGTATGCTTTATCTCCTCTAAGATAGGATTGATTTATAGACATGATACATTTTTAATTTCATACATTCTAGTGAACCCAACATGAAACTAACCCTTTCATGATTTATTTCACTTTTTGATTCTTTTTATCATCATTTTTATCATATATTTTGACATACTAGATCAATTTTATCAACCCAACTATTTTTATCTATGTGCATGTTTCTATAAATAGGTAACTAGATCAACCCAATCAACCTAATACATGTTTCCAACCTTTTAAACACCTAGTTTAGTGTAATAGGTTGACCCAGTTGACCCCTTATAGTTTCAACACTTTTTAGTAGGTTCTTGTATAGCTTGATAGATCTTATCGACCCAGTTTGCAGGTTTCTCAAGTATACTTCAAGGTTCTTCATTAACAATCTTCCTTCATTACGTATCTGATCCACCAAGGTTCCTTTTTACTTCTCTATTAATTTAGTTTTTATCATTACCTTCATATTTTATAGTCTTTAAAACTACCCTTGCATAGTTAATTAGATTGACCATGTCAACCTAGTTCTCTGTTCTATGTGTTGTTTGAAATAACTAGATTGACATTGCTGACCTAGTTCATATTTAGACCTTATTTTTGTAGTACATGTTTGACCCTATCAAACCAATTATATATTTTTGCATATATTTTTAACACTATACTTTATTTCAAAGTTGGAATTAACCTCATATCAATTAGTAATTAACTCACACCTTTCTTTTCTTGTTGCTTGCATGCTTATAATAGTACAAAATCTAATTAGGGGATTTTTAATTAATCACTTAGTTTCACTATTTATATTCTATGCACACATGACCAAATCATAAAAAATATTAACAAGCACTTTAACATTTTGTCTACCCTAGGCTAACCTACTTAGATTCCATCACCAAGGGGCAAGCCAACTTGAAGTTCTGGTTAAGTATAATGTATGGTTATTAGTATAAAATGGCTAAGCACCTGACACCCTTATCATTTTAGTGTGTGAAGTGAGGGGGAAGGTTTAAATTCTAAGCCTATATCATTACCACTATAGTCCCTTTTATCCCAAACTACTTGAAACCATACTTAGATTGTTATCTAGTACTTTGCTTATAACCAACTTCTAATCACATTTAAAATCATTCTTAATAATCTAATTAACAATTAGGTTGAACAATTAGTTATCTATACTTTTTAATTTGTTTACTTACTCTTTGTATAATTCTATGCACAAAATCTTGCATTAACCAACATTAGTGCAAGATTTTTATTTATGTGTTTTAATTGGATTGACCAACATTAATCTAATTGACTGTCTATTTCCTTTCAATACTTACTTATTTTCATTACTTGAAAAACCATCTTGTTTCATTTTGCAATCTATTTTAAGCTTATTAAATTCCCTATCTTTTATACTAGATCAATTTAGTTGACCCAGTGTTTTTTCTACCTTCTATACACTACGTTGGATCAACCCAATCGACCTTGTATAGTTTTATAGTCCTTATTTCTATACTAGATCAACCCAATTGACACTATATAGTTTTAGTCACCTCTTTAACCTTTGCTTTCTCATCTCTCTTATTTTCCCTTCATCATGGACTTTCTATTGGATAATGGCATTGATTTATAGTCAATAAACATGATGAATTTTACCTATCCTAATAGGGTCTCCCATAGATAGAGTAAGGATCCTCTTTTAGATGCTAGTAATGTTCATACTTCCACTCACACAATGAACTATGGGACCCCTCCTCATGCCTCTTTGTAGAATAATCATCTTTTCTCATTAGAAGACTAACCTAAGTTAGAGTATAATCCTAAAATACTTTTATTTATCTCCAAATCTCCTCAACATGGAAGAAAGCATCCTTCTACAATTTATAATCTCATGATTAGTGGTCAAACCAAAGATCCTCATTCACCTACTCCTACATTCCCAACCAAATTTGGAAGTATGACTTTATTTGGTTCTCAACCTCTTCCTTCAATTTTTACTCCTTATTATGCCATGACATCTTCTTATCTAACCTCTTCTACCTCCATGCCTAGTATCTCAACTAACATGGAAAGTTCTACATCTAGTGGGCCTCTCATAAGATCCACTATCCTTAATCCTTCCACTAGTTCATTGATTAGTACCCAAGGCAATCTTGCTTCTATTTATTATTCCTCTCCACCATTCACAAGTCCATCTTTTGATTCACAAGTAAATTTTGCCACTAGTGCCTCAAATTTTCATAATTATTCTCAAGCTCATATCAACACTAATAGTGGTACCTAAGCCACTAATACCAAAAAAAATATCAATTCTAATGCTTATAATTTTAATCAAACACATCAATTTTTTTTTAAAACTCTTAATCAAATAAATACCTTTCAAGATCATAACATATATCAAATGATGAGAATGCAAAACCACCTTCTTAATCTTCAATACCATCCATAACCAATGGCTTGGGGCACAAATAACCAAAATGTTCCCCCCTCCTCTTGATATTCTCAAGGAAATCTCATTCCTCAACCTCATTTAGTAAATAAGACTATGAAAAATATACAAAATGAACCTCTCACTACTCAAATTTCCAACATTGATATATTTTTGCACGGTGAGATACAACATCAATAAGGGTGAAAAATCTATGTGATAATAGTTTTTGGCATGCCCAGTGGGACACAAAAATTAATACTAAGAGATTAGTGATATTATCAACAAGTGTTATATCAATCCCATACACATTTCAAAATCACATGGTAACTCTATTTTCTTATAGATTTATGAATTCAATGTTTGTGTATGCCAAAGAAACAAACAATATCATCTACCAAAGGTAAGAAAGCTGATGTTTTGAACTTGTCATTTCCATATAATAAGAGATCAAGATTAGTCATACCTTACACTAGATTATATCCTATAAATATATTTGTATCTAATTTAAATATCCATAATAGTTCCATACATCCCATTATGGTCGTGAGAAATAAAAATTTCATAGCATTTAATGGAGGCAGACCATTTTAGTTGGCCTAGTATGATAATATACCTACGTAGGATATAAAAAACTATCCACATTTTATTCGTGAAACTTCCAACACTCTTATATAACATATATGAGACATTTTTAATCTTTTTTTAATCCATAATGTAGTACAAGATAATGTTACAATCATACTCCCAGTCACTTCTTTTAAGGGTAAAGTCTTATAATGGTACATACGCCTACCTCCTAATTCCTTTGTGTTTGGGATGACCTAATGACTGCATTATGCATGCAATTTAAATATAAGAATGACCACCTCTCCTTGGTTGAACTACTTAATGCTATTCAATGGGTTCCTCATCAGGTCATGAGTGATTTGAATTTTTTCTTTCAAAAGACATGGAATAGAATTCTACTATTGTAAATCCAACCCCTAATAATGCTTTACTATATTACTTAAGAGCTTTGAATAGTGATATATCTATTATGATTTAGTCAATGGGTGGCACCACACTTCCCAATGCCTATGAAATTATAATAAGAGAACAAAATTACTTGATTCAAGATAGAAAAATTACCCTAAGGCCACCAATGCCTCTATTCCTATAAATACCTCTTACACAACCTATAATTACTCCAATTCCCACCATAAGTAAAGAATCCATTTTAACTCCCACTACTACTAATAATTTATATGAGGTTAAGTCACTCCTTAAGAGTTTTGTAAATGATTTAGTATTAATGAAAAGGTAACAATATTAGAACTATACGCCATTTTAACAAGATAACCAAGCATACCAATCCAACAGGCAGCCATACCAATGCAATTCATAGACACAAGGTCAAAATATGTATTCAAAACTTCTAAACATCTATTCTCGACCTACATTAGGTACTTCTAAAGATATTATATGTATTCAAAACAATATAGATCAAGAATATAAGTGGTGTTATCCTTATGCTCAACAACATAATTAGAATGCTTATCCAAATGGTGTCATCAATCAAGCCCTGATGGTGTAAGGCATATGAAACATTCAAGAATAGTAAGAAAAATCCACTTCCTAGTAGAAAGATCCATAAAAAACTATTCAAAATGAGGATACTCTTAAAAAATGAAAAGAAGAGGACTTTTATGGTGTAAATCAAGAGGAAGCATTATTCAAGGGTGGTGTTTTGGTGGTAGAAAATACACATTCAAAGAAAATACCAATATAAATTGATTAATCCCCTAAGGTGGAACAAGTTATAACTTCTAAAGTTGTATAAGAACCTACAAAAGGCAACACAATATAGAGACCACCCTTTGTGCCAATGGGACCATCAAAATCAAAAGTTTTGACCCCAAATCTCATTAAAGAAGACATAGTTCCCATAAAATCAGAGACAAAGTTTGTTAACATCCCTTTCATTATTATTGAACAAATGAAGAAAACTAATTTTAATGTCACTATGTGGGAAGCACTGTCTATTTCAACATAAATATATTTTCTACAAGAAGCTTTGAAATCCTTCCAAATAATAGAAAAAGTTTTGGTAAAGGGACCTGATGTTGTAACTAATTTGTGTCAACAACAAATTGAAACCAAAGTGAGTAAAATGGTAAGCCTCCCCCTTTTTATATTTCACTCATATTAGGGAAGCATCTCATTCATAATTGTATGGTAGACTCAGGGGCTAGCAGTTTTGTTATGCCCAAGAAATAGTTGATGCTCTTGGTATTAAGTATATACTTTTCATAAAAGGTGTGGTCTAATTGGATAGGACTATTGTTCAAATATTTAAAACTATAAAATATTTAAACCTCGCCATCCATGCATGTCAAATATTATCAATATCCTGAGATATCTTAGTTATTGATCTTCCCCCTTATTTTCCCATTTTAATTTCATAATACATCACTATAAAAATGGGAGGGTATCTATCTACTAACTAGTCTCATATGTTATTTAAGATGAGATATGGAACAAGAGTAACAATAAGATTTGATCTGATCACTAAGGACCATATTGAACCATACACTCTTATCCATGTAGACATGAATTACACATTATAAGACCAAGAAATGGAGACTGATCATGAATTTGTATCACCCATAGAAGATATTCTAGACACTCATCTAGATGAATGGGGAACAACTCTCTAATTTGATCATTATGATTATGTATAGAAAACTGGGTTGGGTGCATATTACATTCATAAAAATGATTCAATCATCTTGAATTTTGTAAAATAAGCTTAAAATATTCAAGGAATGTGGAAACTATTTTTTGATGGATCAAGAAGCAAGAATGGTGTAGGTGCAGGTATTGTCTTGATATCCCCACAAAAGGAGAGTTATTTCTCTTCTTTCAGACTTTATTTTAGTTTCACAAATAATGTAGTTGAATATTAATCTTTGATTTGAGGTCTAAAATTAGCCAAATAAAGAGGAATAAAATTCCTAAAAATATTTGGTGATAGTGAGTTGATTATTCACTAAGTAAGATATAGAAGCATAACCAAAACTAACTTGTTGAGATCTTACAAACATAGGGTTTATGACCTATTAGAAGACTTTACCACTTCAAACATTCAAGTGGTACCAAAATCATAGAACAAATATGTTGATCGTATGGCCTCAGTAGGCTCCTAGTATAACCTAATTTAAGAGATAAAAAAGAAAAATAGTCATCATGTAGATTTTATAGTAAGGCCATCAGTTCTTGATAATGCAACTAACTAGCAAGTCTTTGATAGTAACTATTAGATTGTAAATTTTTTGAGAGAAGAGGATAAATTCTCTAATAGAAACTAGTTAGGACTCCAAGATAAATATAAATATCAAATAATTTAGTCGAATACGGACAAATTACCCATGGGCCTTATTAATTTAGAAAATATTTTCAATTCAAATGATCAGTTGAAAGGCAAAAATAAAATCATCATAGTTAATGAAGAAGACTATAAGCTAGTAATAATTTTAGAGGGTAAAACATTGAATATTAGAAATATATGTAATGATTCTAAAAATATATATTTTATTGAGTTGTGTCAAGAATTTGATGATAACTTTCCTTAGAGTTATCAAGATCTTAGGGGATTTGACCCTAGCTTATCCCAACACAAAATAGAGCTTGATCTAAATACCAAGCCTACTAGATAGAAATAGAGACAGATCAATCCAAAATTAGAACCCTTGATGAAGATTGAGTTGTCTAAATTAATAAAGGCTAATATCATTTTACCTATCAAACACTCATCCTAGGTTGCTAACTTGGTCCCTGTAAGGAAAAATAATGGTGAAATCAAGATTTGTGTAGATTTTAAGGACCTAAACAAAGCATCCTTAAAGGATAATTATCCCCTTCCACCCATGGATCAAATTATTCAAACTATATCAGGATTTGAAATATTTTACCATCTATTGGGCCCTATTTTGTGCTAATTACTAGATCCATGCTAACTTGATAGATACCTAGGTGTGAGGCAACATTTTTTATGGTTGATATTGTTATCCTCTAGTGGCACCAACTAGCTAGTGACTAATAAATAAAAGTAGCATCAAGAACCAAGTGCATGGGATAGTGACCAACCATTTAAGATAAGTGGCTCCTTTTTGAATCATGAAGTATTGGCAAGTGGGAACATGGGATAGTGAATGCAAATTGAAGGTAAAGTGCAGTGGGGGTATCAATATGTGTACCTCTAATTCTAGCTCAATAGTCATCATGCCCCATTACCCATGAACCTAGGATGCTATAAAGCCTATAAATAAAAGCCAAGTTCAGTTGAAAGAGGAAAAATCTAGAGAGTAGTGAAGCTCTAGTGAATTATTGCTAGAGATTGTCTAAGGCTTAGAACTTAGTTTAACATGAATTTTGATGCTCCCTTTTGTAACACCCAAGCTTGCCTATGAGCTTGGGCCTTAGTAATATATGTTGAGCACTTACTCAGCTTATATGAACTATGTATATATTATGTTTTAAATGTATTAATGAGGAATGCTTTATGTAACTAGTTAAAAGGACTAAAAGTTTTAAGTCTTGAATGTTTATTGAGTGCGTGCAATCTTCTATTAAATGTGTGATCAAGTCCTTATGATATTTTAACTTGGTTTAGTCATGGTGAACCTATGGATGACAATGGTCCCTACACCTAGAGTAGGAAATATGCTAGTGTGATTAATACCCTATGCCTTAAGTGAAACCTATGCCTAAGTACAAGACCATGCCTATGTCCCTTATACCAACACTTAATTGGCCTTCAAGCACCTAAACGTTATTAATGTTATAACATCCAAGGCTTATTCATATGAATGGCTTACCATCATTGTGTTAACCCAAGCCCCTTAAGAATTGAGTTATGCCATCACACAACTAGCCCAACACAAACCCTAGGCCCTTATCTATCATGCATTGAGTGAGAACACAAGGCTTGCACCTTATGTATATTAATGTTAGTGCCACTAAGTGATAAATGTTGAGTGCCATAGGAGTAGTTTGGGCTTACACGCCTTTATAAATATCCTAAATCTAACTTAGATAGATAGCTAGGCATGTGACTAAGCCCATAACCTAAAAGACCTACTTTACTACAACATTTTGGTCCCATGCTAAGACAAGGCACAAAAGGGGTTTTCCATAGATGAGGACTTCTACATGTTATAATATATGCCCTATATAGCTAAAAAAACATTGATACACCATCAAGTGTCCTGTGCACTTAACTACTACATAGATGAGTCATATTTCAAGGTGTCAACTAAGGTGATACAGAGAGTTGAGAAGTTAGAAGAATGGAACGAATACTAACTAGTCAACCCCTAAGACATGAACCCTATAAGGTTAGCTAATACCATCATTAATATGGTCTCCAAAGTAGCATTCAAGAACATTGTTAATAATGTTCATACCACCAAGTGGAAATATTTATACTCAAGGTGGAAGAATAACTCAGTGCCATGAAGCTTAAGCTCAAGGAGTTGGTTGAGTATGTTGAAGAGGTAGATCCATTCCTTTTGGATGTAACTGACACTTCTCATCTTTTAGAAGTGGATAAAGGATGTGCGATGGTCAATTAGATGATATATTAAATGAAACTAGTGTAGGAAGAGGAAGATGACTCTTACAAAGCAATACAGAAAGAGCTCAAAAAAAGATCAATAAGATAGAGGACCTCTTTCCAAGGTTGGAAGAACACACAAATGATTCCAATGTAATATTTTGTAACTTTTCTACCCAATCATTAGTCATTGATGCATGCCTCCAAAAGGTTAAAGGAGAAAAGGATGCATTAATGAAAAAATAATTCACTATCACAAGGACTAAGCACACATAGATAATGGCTCAAGTAAATACATTAAGTACCAAACTAAAGACCTATGAGTAAGACCTGGAGGAACTTTTCCATGCCTTCTAGATAAATTTGAGTGATTAAAGAGCAATCCTTGATGGTGGGGTTCAAAAAGCTAAGGAAAGGCTAGAGGTCTTCAGGAAATAACTTGACAAAATGTATGTGGTCATGCTCAAGTCTACCTTCATAGAGATAGATAGCACCATAAAATAAATCAAGCTTGAGATCTAGAGATTTGAAGACTTTAACATGGAATTATAGTAGATCATGATCAAATTTTGTGCAACTAAGGTGCTTAAAAGATAGTCTAAGGGTAGACTAAACATTTTTGTATGGGGTAATTTTGGGCCCCATTTTGTGTTAAGTAGTGGATTAATGCCAAGTTGATAGACACCTATACATGAGGAAATATTTTGGATGGTTGTTTTTTTTGTCCTCTAGCAATGCTAGATGGTTGGCAACTAACAACTCCAAGTAGCATTAGGAGCTAGGTGTACAAGATAATGAATGGCTATTTAAGATAAGTGGATCCTTTTTAAATCATGTAGCATTGGGAAGCAATAACATGGGATAATTAATACACATTGAAGGCAAAGCATATTGGGGGTGGTAGGATGTGTACCTATAGCATTAGCTTAGTAGTTAGCATTCCCCATGAACCTAGGATGCTCTAAAGCCTATAAAAGGAAGATAAGTTTAGTTGAAGAAGGAGGCAAAAATTGAAGAGTAGCGAATATCTAGTGAATTATTTATAGAGATTATGTTAGGCTTAGAACTTAGTTTGGGATGAATTTTGATGCTCACCTTTGTAACTCCTAAGCTTGTCTATGAGCTTGAGCCATAGCAGTTTATGTTGATCACTTAGTTTATATGGACTATGTATACATTATGGTTTAAATGTATTAATGAGGAATAATTTACATAACTAGTTAGAAGGACTAAATGTGTTAAGTATTGATTATTTATTGAGTTCATGTAATATTTTATCAAATGTGTGATTAAGTACTCATAAAGTTACAACTTGGTTCACTCATGATAGACCTATGGATGACAATGGGCACTGTGCCTATAGTAGGAAATATTATAAGTGTGGTTAAAACCCTATGCTTGGAGTGAAACCCATGCCTAAGTGCAAGACCATGCTTACATCTCTTATCTCAACACTCAGTTCACCCTCAAGTGCTTGAATACCATTGAGCATACAACATCTAAGGTTTATGCCTATGAATGACCTACCATCATTGTGATAACCCAATCCCCTTAAGAATTGAGTTGTGATATGGCACAACTAGCCCAACACAGACCTTGGTCCCTTCTTTGTTGTGCTTTAGGTGAGAACATATGGCTTTTGCCTCATGTATATTGATGTTAGTGCCACCGAGTGATAAATTTTGAGTACCATAGGAGTAGTCTAGGCCTACACTCCTCTAGAACCATCATAAATCTGATTTGGATAGTTAGATAGGGGTATGACTAGGCTAATGACCCAAAAGACCTACTTTACTGTAACACCTTCTAAATGGTTATTCTAGATATAACCAAATCTTCGTATAAGTGTCAGACCAGTTCAAGACTTACTTGATTATAAAATAGGGCATGTATACATATAAAAAGGTGCATTTTGGTTTGACTAATATTGGTGCAACATTCCACAGAGTCATGGATATGGATTTTAAAGGTTTTATAAATGAAATGATCATAGTATACCTAGATGACATCACTATTTACTCAAAACATGTTGATGCATACCTAGATCACCTGAGGAAAATATTCAAAAGATGTAGAGAAATTGGAGTTTTCCTTAAAAAAAAATCAAATTTTTGTAGTTTATGAAAATAAACTACTAGGATACATTGCTTTAAAACAGGGTCTTATGAAAAACCCAAAAATAATAAGTGATATATAGAGGGTCTTAGAAAAGGGGTTATAGAGTTTCTTCAAAAAAAAAACATCATAAGAAGATTTGTTCAAATTTTAAATCTATGGCTAAACCCCTTACTGCAATGCTTAAGAGGGGTATCATTTTCAATGGGACATAGGAAGGAAAAGACATCTTTGAAGCCATAAAGTAGGATATTTATTAAGATCCTACCCTTGTCAACCCCATCTATGAGAAAGACTTCATTCTCTATGCTTTTGGAGGGGAAGACAACATCTCAACTATTCTAACCTAGTAAAATAAAGAACAATTGGAACAAACAATATATTTTTTTAGTCAATACTTGAAGGATTATGAAGAAAAGTATAGATTTGTGGAGAAGAAAGTATATGTTACAATTAAATCTCTCAAAAAAATTAGGCATATGCTCTCCAATAATAAAATTTATTTGATGGTTAGTCACCAAAGTGTTAAAGAGTTCTTGTTGAGCTAGGAAATAAATTAAAAAAGAGTAGGATGGATCACAAAAGTCATAGAATATGACATGAACATCAAAATTACAAATATTTTAAGAGGAAAGGGCTTGTGCAAACATTTAGATTCTGATATCAAGACTACCAAAGTCATATTCAATGTAGTGTATGCTCAAAGTGCATCCCAACCAACCACTCTACCCCTATTTAATAGTTATATTCATGACATGGCCATCTTTGTTAAAACTCATAAGCACCCCTATGATTTATAGTAGTCCATGAAAAGGTATTTTATACTCTAATATATTCCTTATGTTCTTATTGATGAAATATTGTTTAGAAAAGATATGAATGAAGTCATGCTAAGATATATAGAACATGATCAAGTCCCCAATGTGCTCAAATAATTTCATGATGTTTCTTTAGGTGGACACTTATTTTCAAGAACCATGACCATCAAAATAATGAGAGGGGTCTATTATTGGCTTGACATATTAAAGGATGCCCATCAATGGGTAAAGATTTTAAAAAAGTGTGCTTACTTTATAGGCAAACAAAGATTAGAAGCTCTCCATCTCAAACCAATCCAATTTGACCAAACATTTACTTAATGGGGATTGTATTTAATTGGTATGATCAATCCACTATCAAGTGTAGGCCATGAATGGGTCTTTATAGAAATTGACTATTTCACTAAGTGGACTAAAATAGTTTCACTAAAATATGCCAAAAAGGCATCTATCTTGGAATTCATGGATGACATAGTCACAAGGTTTGGTTCTCCTTACACCATTATCTTAGACAATGCCAAAGCTTTCATGGGAACTTAAGTGAGTGAATGAGATGTAAAACATGATTTATACCTAAGTACTTATTATAATTATTACCTATAGGTTAATGGCTTGGCTAAGTCTTCCAAAAAAAATATCACAAGGATTATCTAAAGGACAATGGAGGAAAACCAAAGGACATGGCACATGAAATTGAAATTATTACTATGAGATAATATGATCACTACGAAAAGAACCATTGGGAATTATCCATTCATGTTGGTAAATGGAAGGGAAGCTAGAGTCCCACTATCAATTGAGCTACCATATCTAGAGATCAATCATAAATTATATTTTATATACAATGATGAAATGATAGTATGATTGGTGGATCTCATGGAACTATACCAAGTCATGAACCAATCAATGAAAGTTCTTGAAGCAAATCAGGCTCAAAAAAAGTGAATTTTTAAATAAAAATCATATATGATAGGATTTTTAATAAATGAGACATGGTTGTCAAATAGGATGTAGATAGAGATAATCCAAGAAAGCACACCGAATTTGATGCAATATAGAGTGGTCCATCTATTATAACTCAGTACAATGGAGCTAATGCATTCTAATTATCTAAGCTCAATAGATCAAAACTACCTATCCCAGTCAATGGGATACACCTCAAAGCTTACTTCTAAGGTTGGAATTTATTCCAAAAAATTTGTATATATTAGGGTTATTCATGTTTTTTAAATGAGTTATTTCACATAGGTCAACTCATTGGGAATTTTTGTTTCCTTAGGATGTTCTATTTTTCCTATTTTTGTTCTTGTTTTGGCAAATCATAGTTTTGTTCTTCACTAGTTAAATTGTGTTAAGTTTATAATAAGTCCATGCCTAATGCACTAGAAGGCTACTAAAAAGAAATTAGAGATTGGAATGTAGTTTTAAACTTTAAAAATTACAAATTGATTCCCAACCTCCACTTCCTATACAACTCATGCCTCATGGAAAATGAAACCCTACTCATAATTTACAACTTTCAAAGTTACAAATTACAAATAAATTTTAGCTTCTTAAAAATCATATACCCTACAAAAACCAAAGATTATAATGAATTTTACAACTTGAAAACATGCAAATTTCTTCCCAACCTCTACCTCCCGTGCATCACTCCAATCGAAAATGGGGACTTTGGTTGTAATTTTCAACTTGAGTTCCACTTCCTACCAACTACCCTTCCTATGAAATCTAGAACTCCAATTTCAAATGGAAACTTTAAAAGTTACAAATTGTGATTCAAGTTCCACCTTCCTATTTTCATAATATATCCTGCTAAATGTAGAGGTCAAATCATAAATTATAAAATTATAGAGTTGCTCCTAGACTCTGGATCTCCCACCAACCATTGACCTAGGGGAATTTATTATAGGGGCTATATATAAATCTAATTATGGTTAATAAAATTAATTATTTAAGTTATAAAACATGATATTAGAGAGATATGACCCTGATAGTGACTTCAAGCCACTTATTCAACCATGTAAGCCGTGGCTAACCTTGAGCCATGATGCCATTGATCCCCATACATAGTATTTTGATTAAACTTATACATTTTAAAGCTATCTATTTTCCTCATTCAAGATTGATTTAGTAATTTTTGTATTTCTTACACTATTAAGTGGATCTAGTTGCATTTTAGCTGTTTTTCTTTGCTTAAGCATTGATAAGGCCTTTTATTAGTTTTTATGGTGTCTTTTAGGATCATCTATATTAGAAAACTCTTGTTGAGTCATTTGTTCCATTTTATACCATTAGAAAAACTAGGGTTTTTAAAGATTCTATACAAACTAGTAGAATATTCCCTTATAAGATTTCCTACATAATTCCAAACTAGTAGGACTTTTAACTTACTAAAATAATTCCAAAACCCACAAGATTTTTACCTAAAATTGTAACCTCGTGACTCCATGGTCTTTTCCATTTCATAGAGCAATTCCATTTCCACTAGAGTTTTCACCATAAAATCTAAGTGTGTTTTTAATATACCATCTTTGTCAGAGAGTTTCCCTGCAATATTAACCCCAATCACCACCAGAGTTTTCAACTATGTTTTACACCTTCAAATCCCACCAACTCTGCATTTGGTTCTCCCCTAGTAGATTCTCTAGAATCCATGTCTAGAAAAGAGATGAAGTTCAAATCCAAGGGACCTGGTATCCCACTAATCCTAGAATCTAACACAAATGAGATAATAGATAGAAATCTAGGTCACATTGACATAAATTATTTTTGGACTAGAGTAAATACCAAATTCAAAAATGACTAGATTTAGAGAATTTATGACTGTGGATTGCCTCAAGTAGTATCTTTCCCCCTATTAGTGCAAATCTTTGAGCTAGTTCTCACATTGGTAAAGCACTATTATTTTGAGAAAAGAGAAGTATTGAATTTTAAAGGAGAAATGATTCTAAACTAGGACCTAGACTTTTTAGACTCAGTGTTCATGATGCTCAAATATTAGAGTTAGCTTGATATAAATCCTGAACCATCAAAGAAATTATATCAATATAACAATATTGGATGTCAAAGGGTAATAAATAATAAATGGTTAAATGTCTCTAGGGATACATCCACAAGATTACCCAAAACATTGGCAATAATATATTTTAAGTATGAAGTGGGTGATCTAATCATATTACTACATAGAATCACCAAGAACCTTGATGCAAATAATTTCCAAGACTGGATGTATTAATACATATGGGGAATATAAAAAATTAAGTAGTGCATACACTAGGTATATCTAATAAGTGACTCCATAAACAAGCAATTGATAGAAGTCCATAATACATGGAAGTTTTATATGACTTCTTATTTAGTTTACATATTATCTAAGGGGAGAGCCTTCCCAGGACTAACACAGTAGTTGACCAAGGAAAAAAGGTTATAAATTATTACCTTGAAATCACTTTTGAGGAAAGTATGAAACACTTCATAAGAGTAAATGATGCATTCATCTACTACATCATAGTCATGTTTTACAAACAACTAGAGAAGAAGAGAGTTTATGATGATGCCACTTCATAAATTACCAACTGTGGATCTTATTTCATATAATTAACCACATACACATACATCAAAGTATGGGGGTTAAATGGTTATCCTTACACCCTCATGAGGTATGTGAGTGATAAATGGGCTTTAATGTAGATTATGGGGAAACAT
Organism: Torreya grandis; assembly: GCA_037957365.1. NCBI lineage: Eukaryota > Viridiplantae > Streptophyta > Pinopsida > Cupressales > Taxaceae > Torreya > Torreya grandis. The sequence goes on from JARHVA010002962.1 coordinate 1,586,139, forward strand.
GTTAAGACTCACAAGTTGTTATCTAACAAACACAAGGAGGGAATTAATTTCCCCATTACTATAGGAAGGTATACATGTCCTTAATTATCCCAAGCCAAGTGTGTAGACACTAAAATGACTTAGATGATTTTGAGCACTCTGAAGGCAAGGCCATTATATGATTTAAATGGAAAAATTACTAGTGCATTTGAGATCTCAACATATTCCCATGTCCCATACTATGAATATTATAGGGAGGACTTACAAGATGAAGAGGAAGTAAGAATGAGGAACTACTCTAAGATGACCCTAGATCAAATCAAGGATTTTAACATAGTATTAGTCCTCAAGCACTTGGTATATGGTGAATCCCCAGTAGACAAGGTCTACTATGATAAAAAGATGTATTCTCAACCACTTCCAATAGTAAGGTGTTTCTTTCATGAGTCTTTCTCATTAGTGTATAGATCAACCAATGTAATAAATAAAATAATAAACTAGCTCAGAAGCAAAAGAGTCAAAGTGACTAAGGAAATAGTGACCATTAGTGAAAATCTATGAGATCTCAAGGAGAAGGGAATACCACCATCAACTTAAGGTTCAAGTAGTGTAAACCTCTCAAAATAGGCATATAGGCTAGTGATTTATCACAAGAGAAAGCAAAATTCAAAATCAAAGAGAGGAAAATCAAGGGAGTACCACCATCATTAGTGGATTGATCGATAGTGATTTCATCCAAATATATAGTTTCTATTGAAACACTAATAGTTTTTACTCTTATTTCATTCATAATATCTACTCCTTTCTCTATTATAGTCCTTCTTTATATATATATCATTACATAATCTTCAACACCTCCTCTTCCTATTCGCACTCTACCTTCACCTCAATTGATTACCCCTCCATTTACACTAATTCACCTATTTTAGTAATTCCATTTCTAATAATTCAATTAGACACTCAGGTCTCACTTCCACTCACCTCTTCCATAATTTTAGTCCCTCCTATAATTTCTTCCATCTCATCTCTAATCACCACTTCCACCCCATTAATCACTAAAAATACATAATAGTATATGATAATGGATTCAGTCATCCTAACTATAATCCCACTAGCCATCCTAAACCTTGGGACAACTACTATTTCATCTTCATCTCCTTTTACCTTTCTGATTTCATCAACCTTGAGTATCCTCACAATATTAATTAATTCATTTATGGATCTATATTCCACACTCCCATATGTTACCCTCTTTCAACTCCCTGTGCTTACCCCTACATTGGTGTCATTTCCATCTCGCACAACCCTAATAGGCATATCCATTTCCACTGCACCCATTCCTCCCATTGCCATAATATCCACAAACCCCACAAAGGAGGTAGATATGGAGTAAGCTATTAATATAAATGTGGCTAATCAACCCATAGATGGGGAAGATGTTGTAAATACATATGTCAACACTTAGTAGCCATATCAGTGAAGGATATAACACTCATCACTATGGCCACTGGTGCAGTAACTTCAGCTACAAATTCATAATCAATAGTACATAAGCAAAAATATTCTACTCCTAATTGACTAGTATAGACAATGGGGAAGAAACATAAGTAGATGGTATTCTTGAACACATCATATTTTGACCTCATAGATGCATTTAAGAAATATAAAGCAAATCATAGAACCATATCAAGGATATTATATGATTAAATATGGGAGAAGTATGTAGAGATTGTAGTCCCCCCACTAAACAAACAAAAGGAATATCTAGTGGTGGGGGAATGCCATTTATCAAATATTCACCTTAGTCATCCTACAAGAGAGGGATTAAAACATGATGTTTAATCTAGATTAACTCTCTTTTTGAGAAATAGATAGTGGAAAGGTCACTAAGGATGAACTAAAGAATAAGGTTGAATAATTGATGACTAAATTAAATAAGTTCACTAATCCCACTACTTAACTAAAATAATCAATTACTTAGATCACAAACCAAGAAACACTTGATGTAGTGATAGAGATTGGTATCATGGGAAGGGATACAAAGGATTGGGAAAAAGAGATCATCTAGAATGGAAACATGGTTATTTCATTAGTAATGGACAACTATAAAACTCAGAAAGAGGGACAATCAACTTTGAGAGAGAAACTAAGAAAGTATCAAGAAGAGATAGAAAGATTAAACCTTTTCTATTCAAATTTGATAGTTGTCAATAAAATTGAAACTAATATCCTCATTGGAGAAAAGATACTGAGAAATGTTGTAGAGCAAGAGGAATTGGACAAAGCAACTCAGTTCAAAATAAGGTTACTCATAGAGATTATCAATAAAGTTAAGGATAAACATGATAAAGCCATAGATATGCTATATGGTATTGAGTATTTGTTGAATAAATTGTCATGTCAAGTAATAGATCATCAAAACCAAATCCTGTAAGCCAAATAAGTTCAAGATAAATTCAAAGGAGTGATTGAATGAGAGTTAACATGAGACACAACATATAGCTTGAGCTCCATCCATGGTTCTATCAGGTACCATAATACATTAGATCAAATGGTGAAAGAGACTCAATAATATAGGGCTACATGAAGGAAACTCTCCAATATAGTTGTTAAATGTGAAATAATCTACCTCTACTCTTTTCATCTTGATGAGGATCATATCTTGGAGATATTCAAGAGTTTTAATGCATATATTGGTAAAACACAGGTGAAGAAGGACAAAGATCCTTCATAGGTTTTGGTTTTAGATTAATTTTTTCATCATAAACATTATGTATATTATATTTTCTTGTTGAAAAAAATATTGTAAAGTTACAAATTATAAATTTCAACTACCATTTTGGCATCTATTTTTTAGAAATATCCACTTGTAATTTCCAAGTTCCTTTTTGATAGGTTGAAATTTTTAAAAATCAAACTTTTAAATTACACTTTCCTTTTTGACAAGTCTAAGTTGCTTAATTACAAAAACACATATTGTAAAATGCATTTCTAGTTTTGTCAAAATTATGTAACTTTAAAGTATTAAAAGTCACAATTTAAAATTATTAGTTAGTTTTTACAAAAATAACCTAAATTTATCTAAGATCTATATGTCATTCTAAGTTTGAGTTTCACTTTGGTGCCTCATTGTCTGGAGAATTTATTTCATCTCAACTGAAGGAGAGGAAGATGTTTCATGAAGATTGTCAAGTTTCCTCCATGCCTATAGAAATTTTGATCATGCCCAATAGTTGAATACTTTTATTTCCACTTGTTTACCTAGCCAAGAATGCCATAGTAGCTGAAGACCACACCCCCTTTACATAGATTTTCAGATTTTGCATGCTTTTGAGATAGGCGTGGATTTTTTCATAACTACATCTCCTCCAAGAGAATTTGTTGTATAAATATGGGTACTATGGTGTAGTATATTTACTTTTTATTATTAGAGAGATTATCCTACATTTTGAATAAGTTATCTACATGTTGTAACCTAAAGAATGACAATAGATTGAAGATTTGTATTTCTTGTCTATGTTATCTTGTGTATACAAGGTTGTTTATCAAATTTGTGGATGCTTTTATTCTTATTTTAGTCACAAAATTTCACTTGTGGTATTATTTTTCCCCTTTAAATTATTGTTTGATAAAAAAAAATAATAATCCTTTCCCTTGTATGAGAAATACCCAATTATTACCTTTGATTTCACATTAGCATGAGTTTGTACTATAATAATTTTCAATATATTTATTGTTTTGTTTTTTTCATTCAAATAAATCATTAAAATCCATTAAAAATATTTGGTGTAGTCACCATTTCTAGTTCTATAATTTCATTTCCAAAACTCTTTTCTCCTTGTTAAACCCTAGTTTACAAGTAATATCACTATAAAGAAGAATTTGCACATGAGCTAGTAGTTTATCATTTGCACCATATTCAGTGAAAGGAAACCAACATTCTCTAAAGGTTCACCTCAATTTTATAAGGTCCTATAGCTTCAAGGTGATCCCATTGTATCATTATATTTTTGCATAGCAAGCTTCAACATCAAGACATATGCAAAATCTATGTGATAAATTTTTTTGGCATGCCCAATGGGACATGAAAATTAATACTAAGATATTGATGTTATTCTTAGCAAGTGTTGTATGAGCCCTGTACACATTTTAAAATCACTTGGTGACTCCAGTGGCTTATAGATTAAGGAATTTAACATTTATGTATGCCAAAAAATAAGAAAGATCATCAACCAAAGGTAAGAAAGTTGAATTTTTGAGATTGTAATTTGTATATAAAAAGAGATCAAGACTAGTCATACCTTACACTAGAGTCTATCTTGTAAATATATTTACATCTCATTCAAATATCCCTAACAATTTCATACCTCCCATCATAGATGTGAGAAACCAAAATTTCATAGACTTTAATGGAGGCATCCCACTTCAATTGGCCTAGTATGATGATATAAATACATTGGCTTTAAAAAAATTTATGTATTTTACTAGTGAAACTTTCAAAACTCGCATGGAACATATACAAAACATTACTAATCTTTGTTTAGTCTATAATGTGGTACATGATAATGTTACAATAAAACACCTAGTATCTTTTTTTTAAGGGTAAAGCCTTGAAATGGTATAGATGCATGTATCCAAATTACATCAATGCTTAATATGACTTAGGGACTATACTATGCATGTAATTTTAAGATAAGAGTGACCACCTCTCCTTGGTTGAATAACTGACTGCTATAAAATGGGATCCTCATGAATTCACGACTGATTTAAATTTTTGCTTTCAAAAGACATGAAATATAATTATAGTATTAGTCAAGCCAACCCCAAATAATGCTTTCTTATATTTCTTAAGATCTTTGAATAGTAAGATATCTTTTATGATTTAGTCAATGGGTGGCACCACACTTCCTAATGCCTATAAAATTGAAATAAGGGTAGAAAATTTCCTAATTCAAGTTAAAAAAATTGTCCCAAGGTCACCCATTCCTTTATTCCCATTAATAAATGTAGGTAATTTGTCTTGTCAAGGCCAAATTCTAGCCCATATAATTTGAAACTTTTCAGGATACTTTCAGTAGCCTCTTAATGATGATCAATTATGTGTATTTTATCTTAAAAAGACAAATTTATATATGTAAATGATAAAATTTGTGTTTAAATTTTCATAGAGTTAGTTAAATTACCTTTAAAAATATTCACTTACATGAAATTAGCCTAAGTTTTATAAGTTGAAAAGGTCTTTTAATGCAAGTTCAAGCCCAAAAAGAGCAAAAAAGACTCCCATGTGCTAATTTTGGGAAAATTAATATGTTAAAAGGCTTATTACTTTTTATAACACGTATTATAACTATTGGTATCCTTTAAATGAATTAATTTTTGTGGTGGAGAACTCAAGTTGGAATAAAAGGTAAAAAAATCCATTTTCTTGCATTTTTCATTAAAGATTATGGGCTTATACAACCATCTATATAGTGGATGCCATGAAAAATATAATAAGTATATGATATATGTTCATGAAAAATTTCATGTCAATTGGACTCAAAATAGGCCCAAAATTGGTTCCCTACAACTACTTAGCTTTTTTGCACATAGAGAGAGACATTTAGGTTTGCCACTGATATGGTTAGGAGAGAGAAGATTAAGGTCTAAAATTTTTACCAGAGAAACTATAAAAAGAGAGATTATTTATATATAAAAATTTTCTTAAATTTATTATCTCTCCCACATGAATAATCCATTTGAAGTTAGGGCATACATCTACAATCTTGCATCTAGGAAAGCAGTCAGTTTTTTGTAATTTCTCCTCACTAAGGCATCATTTCAACAAAAGTAAACTTTGTATGGATTATCAGGGAAATTTAATTCATATTTTAACATTCTTTAAGGACAAATAAATTATAATAAGACAATATATTGAAAATTTGTAACTTGTCATGCTTCTAAAGGAGATTATATGATCAAGGGGAGAGAAAACAACATCATGTTTTCTTAAAATATTATTTTCAAGGTCTCCATCATGTTCATTATCCTCAAATAAATATTATCAAGGTTTTATTAAGTTTTATTTCCAATAAGTTCATAAATATATCTCAATATTCTCTAAATAATCCATTTTTAGTAAAAACTAAGGTTTCTTAACATATTTTAAGGAACTTAGCATAGTCCTAGGTTTCAAATTTTCCTTCTTGTCCTTCAATGGCCTCCAAATTTATATATGTGTTCAAGTATATTATCATGCTTACATATGGATCTTAAAATTGGAGTTTACATTATCCTCATTTCCTTTTCCACTTCATTTTTGGTTCTTCTCCATGGTCTCTATTTTGCACTATCATTTATACTGTGGTAAGGTTTCTTTTCCACCTTAATCCAAGTGTTCCATCCTCTATTCATGTCATCACCCCCTTAATTCATCTCCATATAGAAGGTATACATAAATATTCAATAAAAAGTAAGAGGTTTTAATTATCATTAAATATATAGGGTATACATACCAAGATGACCAACTATAGCCAAGGAAAAACACACCTACATTAGTATCCAATAGTCAACACCTTTCATGAAAGTACAAAAAGGAGGAATAGGCTAGAAGTTGTATTTTGAAGGGTTATGATAAAATTATATCATTAAGTTTCATTTATTTGAATAAAAAGTACCATAAACAATTTTTGGTGACCTCTCCAAGGTCAAAACTCAATCATAATCTATACAACACAATCATATCATAGTCATCTTTAGTTGGGAAAGAACATAGATTTGTGAAAAATGACATCATGGCATGAAAATAAGTTGTTAATAAAGGTGAAAGTGAATGGTTATTTTCATATTCACAATTTATTAATGATTATATATCATCATCATTAGATAGTCAAGTGTGACTCAAGACACTCACCTATAGGCCTGGTACAACATCAAAACAACTTACAACCAAGATGGTGAACCATGCCCTTGAGGATACCTAAAGGATATAAAATTTAAATAAAGGGTATTAAAAATAATAATATATCATAATATAGATAATTAATCATGAGAATATATTATTTTTTAAATTTATCCAAACAACTTTAGACCTTGCTACAGTCTATACAAGGACATGCAGTCATAAGCATAGTCAAGTACATGCAGAAAGCAAGACTATATTCAAGAGTGTATGATGTAATGGAATGAAGGAGACATATTATTATAAATGGATGTATATTATTTTTGGTGTCAAGGTCATTCCATGATAATAACCATACTCTTCTCATTGTCAAAAAAATAATAAATTATCCACTTATAACTGGTTAGAGTACTTATCAAGCATATTGAGAGTCAACTAGACTATGTGAGGTCATATATTTTGACATGAAGTTATTAGTATTTTTTTTAGATGATGAGGTTATAATAATATTTTAAATAATGTTCCAAGAAATATAATTTCAATAACATTCAAGACACAATCACATTTCAACCATAAAACCACACTTATAACCATGCAAAGAGCTAGACTCATCTCCAAGTATAAGGGCTTTCAATCACAATGTAAACATATGTGTTTCATGATTCAAGAAGATGTTTAAGGAATAATGAGCAGGTAAAATCATTAATATGATGGAGAGGATTTCAAGACACTTCTATATTTATGTTTTAACCTCAAGAATAACCTTCAACCATCATGAGAACATAAGCTTCTCCTCAAACTTGTATCAAGAAGACACAGTAGTCCATAAAGGATTCTCATGGTATGAAAGGTCATAATAATAATATGAATTTGAATTATATAAAGGATAGTAAATATATTAGTCAATAATACTTTTATATTTAGGTTCACCTTAAAATGTCCACCTACAATTGGGTAAAAAGGTTCTTGGGAGCATATCCATGTTATGTTAAACATTAATATTGTAAGGTCTTAAGTCTTGTTATGTTTCTTAAATTTCACAAGTGAAATTATTGAAGATCTTAATAAATTATTCTCAAGAGATATATCAAGCTATGAACTCCATATAACATTGTGACATAGTCCTTCATTTCCTTAAAAGTACACCTATAGCCTTCTATTATGCCTATTTCCAAATAACTGAGGAGGTTTGAAGTAGACTGATCTATAATAGTTCCATGTGAAAAGGAGGTTTATTATTTAAATTATGATTATGAGACCATAACATGGAAATATGGGGCAGAAAACTCTAAGTAACACACTTAAGGTCAACTGTAGCATGCATACCTGCAACCATACAAGGATCAAGTTCATCTCCCATACTCTCACATTTGTCAAAATGCAATGCAAGACCATCCAATTCAAATATTAAACATATGAGGTCTATTATAAAATTAAAAATTCAAATAGACACCTTAAAATATTGTATCAAGCTCTTACACAATCTTATTAGTCCTTGAAGGTACTACATAAGCCTATTATATGGACTTTGACTATGTAGGCCTAGAAAGCACTATTTTTTAGAAAAATATGCTAAATTCAGCATGTAGAGAAGGTTTAATTTTTTTATAAAGGTTTAAAAATAACTAATAAGGATAAAATTCCTACCAAATACATATATTGATTGTAATGTACGCCAAAACATAGTCAATGTATAAGAGGTCAATTTTGAGAAATTTATGTCTTTTAGGTACCTAAAGATGGAATTAAGACCAAAAACTTTGTGAAGATAATGATTCAAACCTGATAAATATTATCATTCCATATTATAGGTTAAATTATTAGTGTAGATGCTCACTGTTTTGACACAATCCCCTACTTGTCTCAAGATAGTCATGATGGAGCTAGAATAGGTACTTAGAAAGTTTTCAAGTTTTAAAATAGGTTAAAACTTAATTTAATCTTTTAAATTTTTAAAAATGTGTTTTAAAATCTCCATATACATTTTGATATGGGATCATACTATGCAAATCAAACCATGCCCTTAAGGCTAAATCAAACAAATAGGCATATATGCTCTTAGGATATTCTTACTTGATTTGACACTTGTTAAAGATATATAAACCTTATATAGTGGTATAAAAGACATTTGAAATTATATAAAAATTTTATATTCTAACTAATTTGATATAATAGGTAGATTCAATGATCTAGGGTCAAACATGCCATTTTTATAGTAAACCCCATAAGCAGTCTCAAAGGCATTAAAACCAAAATGAAGTTTGAAAAATAGAATAAGGTAAAAATGAGATAGATATGAATATTAAATATTTATTTTTCCTCTCCCAATATTAATCTATATGTCATCAAAACCTTGAAACTCAGTTTTTGCCAAATAAGGCCTAAAACCTAGTTTTAGGCCTAGAAGGCCTACAACACAATGAAGACATCTCCAAGCACTAGAATGAAAAATCACACTTAGATAATTATATTAAGATATTTTCAAGGAACTATGATTATTATTTCAAACAAATATAATAAATTGAGGAGTCAATTTTAGTCTAAGGAGTAAATTCAATTTCTTCAGGCTAAGACACCCATTTGAGCCACCTAATTAAGTGCTCATATCTTTCACCACAAGAAGAGTTTAAAAATTTTATATTATAATGTTTTTATTACTGATATTTAATTATAATTAATGAAAAATTTAGTATTTTTTAGTGGATTTACTTTATTAACAATTCTTAAGAGTGTAAGCATGTCTATAATGCAAGCAATACCCTACATGCAAATTTATCTACATAGGTATCATCTCATAAATTTTTCATGGTAACCCAATATTTTAAGGTAATTTTAAGAGTTATATATAATATATATTCATGTAAATAATTTTGGGTTTGGATGTCTATACTTTATGAACCATCGTTAAGAAGCTTCACCTCCAAAACCCTCCCAAACCCTCATAATGACCAATTTTGAGAGAAGTAAATTTTATTGCAATAAAAACCTCATGAATCAACCTTAAAAATATTTTTTTTAAAAATAAAATAATATAGGGTCCCATAAATGGTAATTTTTTGTACAAAATTATAAGGATCATGGCAAAAAATATGTTTTTGAGATTAAAAAGTAGAAAAGATGAGGTACAATGCAGTTTACATGAAATCAAATCCACAAAGATAAAAGTTTGGAAATTTTTATTAAAACTAAAATAATTAGTTGGTAAAAAATATCTGTGAAATTATCCTTATTAGTTCATCCAAAATAGCTACTCTACAGGAAATTCAAGCAAATTAATGTAGTCTACTAGTTTGACTAAGTTGCAAGTGTCTATTGATAAAAATGAGATATTTAATAATATATAGGATTATTAAAAGCCTAAATATCATTTTATTTTAAGTTTATCATGGTTTAATTCAGGTTTAAAAATCCATCAACTATAGAAGGTTAGGCTACTAGGCCTATTTGGCATAGTAAGCCTATCTAAGCAATCAAGCAAAGATGTAATGGTGTTGAAAGGATATCAATTGAGTTCATATGGAGTTTTCATGATTAATAAATGAAATTAAAGTGTATATTTCATTCATGTTTTAGTATTCAAGTTAAAATTCATTCAAAGAAAGGATTAAGTGGGAGTTAACTTGTCTTAAAGGCCAATCACTCTAATTTGACTAGTTGACTAGCATCATACATTTTCCATGCTTTTCATGCAAGAGACATTTAATTAAATTTAAATAAATTAAATATAATTAATTATCCAAAATATGGTGTATAAATCATGCAAAAATATATTTGACAAATCAATAGGCCCACCATCCCTTTCTAATGCTAAAAAGATGATCATGCAAGGCTTAGATACAAGGATACTTTTTGAAGGATATTTCTATCAATTGTAAAGTTGAGTTTAAATAAATTTAATATTAATTGTAATTCATTCTCTATCCTCTATGACACATTGGCCAATTCTCTTGACACTTGTATATATTCATGCTTTCAAGCCTATTTTTAAGATCCCTCTCTTGGGCATGACTATACTCTACTAAGATTAAGCTTTGTAAACTTTTGAGATGAATACAATGACTATTTTTAGATTTATATATTGTATTATAGTGTGTTATATTGGCTTTATGTACACATGTGGTAGTATTTTCTCACTTGGTAGGGCCTAATCTCACCTAGTTACTAGTATGTCATCTTATGTAGGTCATATATAGTGTCTGATGTCATTTAATTGAGTTAACCATCGATATATTGATTAGTTTGTGATTTTAATCAAGATTATTCCATCATTTCCCTCATGCTTTGATTACCTAATGAAATCTCTATGTGAAATACTATTTCATATAAGTCATTTAAAGTTATAAATTTAGTCATTACTTTACTTATCAATGTTTTAGAAGTTCAAATAAAGTGGATGAACTAGAAATATAGGTGTATCACCATCATTATATTATATTTTCCTTTTAGTTAACCTTTTAACCCTTTTCATCCCCCAAAAGTACAATAATTTATTAAAAAGAGAATTAGTGATATATCAAAGGAGCTAGCCTCATCAAAACTAGAGTCTGGTCTGAGTGGAGGTGTCCCACACCTCATATCATTCTAATATTTTAGGTGTGAAGGAGATGTTGAACAATCAACCTTTGAAAAAACTTGCCTAGTTATTCTTTGAAAAACAACATTTAAAAAAAAAAACTAATTAGTGAACATTCATTCAACCATAATTTCTAGAATACTTTAGTTATTCATAAAATCAACAACTTCAAGTAGTAATAGTTTCAACATTCCAATATTACAAGCATTATAATAAAATATAATATACAAATAGTTTACTATCTCACTAGGTATATAAGCACAATCCAAATTTCCACTAAGTACTAGTACTAATTCAACTAGTCACATGGATTTCAATGAAATCAAGTTTACCCTAACCTATATTAAGGATCTAGACATGATTCCACACCACAATATTGGGTAACCTACATATCTACTCCTCAAAATAAGGGTCTAATGTAGTTCTCTTTTCAAATGTGATGTTCTCCTCCATGAGTCATCACCACTGAAGGGGTTATAAATCTAAGCCAAATAGGGAAAAAACTAATTGTGACTCAGATGAGCTTCTAAATATTTGGTCAAAAATCCCATAGCTAAATGAAACACTCTAATATAACACCTTGCTATCTAGGGTTGTGTGCTTACCCAAACACTATCACATATAAACTTAGATATAAGCAATGATTAAATAATCTACATTCCTCATTCCATAGAGAATCACATGTTAGGTACATATGTAAGCTAAGTATACAAAATGAATCAAGTCAAATAGTACATAATAGTCAAGCCCATCATTCTTTTATACTTGTAAGATTGTATGCACTCATACATGTTGTCTTGTTAACTGCTATGAATATATTACTCAAGTAATAACCAATAAAATAGTTAGAACAATCAATTTAGGTGAGAGTTTAAACATACAACTACATTATGTACCACCTAAGTATATACATCTAAGCTAAGGTATCCTATGATATCCCATACTATCATAGTTCATGATCACTCTACCCAAACATTAACAATCATGACTTATATATTTATTTATGTATATGTTAAGATATAATGAATACAATATGTACCATCTGGGTACTTTCCATACTATAAAACTCTATGGCATCCCATACTATAATAGGTCTTTGTGTTTGAGTATCTGACTCAACACCAACAACATTCTTACACCGAACCATACTAATAAAGTAAGTTATAAATTATATTATTTGAGTATACCTTCAATAACAATTTGAATAGCACATAAACTCTAGGTACACCTCATAATGCACTATGTTATTCTAGAAAATCCTAGTCACTTGCATAGTTAACTTTCTCATGAAATATACTACATATAATTTTTCATGTTTAAAAGATGTGATGAACTTATCCTATCGACAAGGTTGCATAACAGTACTATGCTACATAAAAGCTATTTGCTTTCACTAGCATTTTAGAAAAGTTTTAGTAGATGTCACACTAAAGAACACCTATTAGGGTTAGCTTCATATGATTAACACTTACTTCCCAAGCTGCCATATATATTTGTGATATCACCTGCATACACATGATTAGTGCTAGATGTAGTTTTACCAAACTACTAAAGGTAAAAATATTTACTCACTAGTCCTCGTATGAATGCATACAAGGAAAAGGTATAAATACATTCCTTTATTACAAAGAGAAGACTAGATGGGTTTTAAAACCCTAAAACTTACATCAAATTTGTATAAGCTGGGACTATTGATGTCCAACATCATTCTCATGTCCTCCTATACTACCACACTATGAGTTTTAACTATATATAAAAAGAGTATCAAATGGTTTATATACCGCTATGTAAATCCAAATCATAATATTATCTTCTCAGGGATAATATATACACATCCATGGTGTAAGTATGATTCATACATAACCATACCATCTAGGTATACATATCAAGGGACTTTAACATCATGCATGCAATATCAAATATCAATAAATACTGCTTGATATGCTAGTACATCCATGTGCTATAGGATTCTACTACAAAAAGTATATCATAAATAAAAATATGTTTCAACTATGATATCACACAATATGCAAATCATACATATAAATTGACAATGTTAATCTAACATTACTTTGGCCTCTATTTTAAATAGAATTGGTCATCTAGATTAGTCAAATTCATAACACATCACTTGATTGGGTTATCCATACCCACCCAAGCTTGAGAAACTATCTCATTGCTTGATCATATCATTAATGCAACACCATAATATACATATTAGATAAATAATCTAAAGCATAAGCTCATCATCTAGGTAAACTAATCTAAGGATCCTGATTACACACATGCAATATCTAATATAACTAAGCATACTTGACAAAACCATGTCAACCAAACATGAAATCAAAAGTCTATATAACAAAAAAATTTAAACATAATTCAATTATTTGTACTAAAGAAGTACATTTAAGAAAACACATATCTCTCAGA